>PVHT020000143.1:1116327-1285789 GCA_004024745.2 Catagonus wagneri
AGTTTTGACATTTTTAAGGTGCTACATATTAAATCATTTGAGTATGTATGATTTATAACACTTATATGACTTATTACAATTAGTCTGCATGTCTGCCTCCCCCATTATAAATTACTAGTTTATGGAGGTAAGGTCTCTGTTTTTTGTGTTTTCTGTATCTGTCTAGTGTGGTACATAGATGGTAAATAAATTTGAATGAATATAAGAGTGCATGTTTTATAATCTCCTAATAGGTTATTTCTGATATTGTGATTCTAGAAATAATACTGACATTAACATCTTTGTAGGAATGAGACCTTCCCTTTTCATGTACATGGGCACATTTTATATATATATATATATATATATATATATATATATATATATATATGTATATATATGTTATCCCAGTTGCTCCTTATAAAAACCTCTGTGAATTAGCTGTTGCTACACCAATTTTTACTAGTAATCGAGGTTCTGAGAACTTTCCTAAAGTCATATAAATAATGAGTAGTGTGGAGTTCCCGTCGTGGTGCAGGGGTTAACAAATCCTACTAGGAATCATGAGGTTGCGGGTTCGATCCCTGGCCTTGCTTGGTGGGTTAACGATCCGGCGATGCTGTGAGCTGTGGTGTATGTCGCAGACGCAACTCGGATCTGGCATTGCTGTGACTGTGGCATAGGTCGGCAGCTGTAGCTCCGATTCGACTCCTAGCCTGGGAACCTCCATATGCCATGGATGCTGCCCTAAAAAGGCAAAAAAAAAAAAAAAAAATTGTAAGTAGTGGAGCTGAGTTTGCAACCCAGGTCTTTCTGACTCTAAAACCCATTCAGGATCTTTCCTAAATGCTGGTGGGTTTCACAGCATTACTCACAACGTGCGTCAGTAATTTTAAGGAGTTTGTTAAAACAGTTACTGGGCCACAGAATTTCATATTCTAGGTGGGGCCCAAAATTTGAACTTCTAACAAGTTTCTAGTTGATGTTGAGAACCACTATTCTATACCATATCAATCCTGTATTTAAAAAAAAATAATAATATAATAGAAGCTTTTTAACCATGAAAAATTACATGCAAAAAAAGACTTTTTCTCATTTAGTCAGCTCAGTGTGATTAGAATACAGTTGATAATAATTAAATAGGATTAGAAAATTATATCTGACAAATTTTACTTAAGACTCTTCAGCAGGCAAACATATATCTTGCTTGTTCTTAAAGTTCTTGGAAGAAAAACATAGTTTTTAAAAATATTTTTACAGAGCCAACAGAAGTCATCTTTCAAAAGTAAAGTACCCATTTTTATCTGGCTATTTTAAGTCTTTTGACATTTATCAGTTGCTGCTTTGTAGAATTTTAAAATAACTGTGTTACTCTACATAATAAGACCTATTTTATTATAGTTTCATACGATAATAACTGTCCGAACTGGGAATCTTTTCATAATTAGTAAATTTAACATTACTGGTGTTATTTAAACACTTAAACAGATCTTTGTGTTATTTTACTCAGGTGCCTGGAGTTACTGATATTGAGAGATTTACATTTCTATAGTTAATTATTTTTTATGAAATCAAGCAGACAAACTATTTCCAAAGTAACTTAATCTTAGATTGAGGGAGAGAGAAGAACTAAGTCTTATGTATCTCCCCCAATACTTGGTATTCCAATTTATCCAAAGAGTAATGACATGCAGTATTACATAATTTTAGGTTATTAAAACGATGTATTATTTTTAAATATCAGAGTCATAATCGTAGGAAGATTTTTTTTTCCCTTTGTAACTTGTATTTATGTCCATTCACATAAAGATATGTGAAGTAAAGCTTATCATAGACACTTGCTACCAAATTTAGAATATGGTATTCATAGATCACTATAGGAATATAGCTTTTGTATTTGCTGTGTATACATACATAGTTTTAGTATTAAACCACAAATACTGTGATCTGTTTACGTGCCTCCATTTTCAAATTAAAAACTCACCGAGATAGCCAGATTAGGTGTATTTTCTCAGCAGTTTCCTGTGAGGTAACTATTTACAAAAAGAAATTTAGAAGGTTACAGTGTAGCAGATTTTTATTTACTTATAAAAGCAGTAAGTAGTTCAAGGGAGAAGGTGTTACAACTAGGTTGACTCTTGGTGGCTAGAACCAGTTTTATTTTTGGTGGTGATGTGTTTTTTTTTTGTTTGTTTAAGAGATTATATTTAAGGAGATATATAGTTCAGAAGAATATTTTGGGGCAAGTTTAAGCATAAATTTAAAGATAAGTACCTATTATACTGAAACAATTCAAGGGAACCTTAAAGATCAGATTGATCTTATTTTACAGTTGAGTCTGTGTCTAAGGAAAACAAGAGACTTCCCCATGGTACCATAACTAGGAATTGGTAGAGTTAAGAATTTATTTAAATCCTTACTTTCTTAATGTTGTTTCCATAAAAGATAGGTAAATGGCGAAACAGTTTCAGTTGTTATTTTCTATTTCTAAATGTCATAAAGCTTAGTGTTTTTATATACTAAAAGTATTGTTTAACTTTTCGTAGGAGAACTATGGATTTGATAAAATTGAGGTGCGAGACAATGGTGAGGGTATCAAGGCTGTTGATGCACCTGTAATGGCAATGAAGTACTACACTTCAAAAATAAATAGTCATGAAGACCTTGAAAATTTGACAACTTACGGTTTTCGTGGAGAAGCCTTGGGGTCAATTTGTTGTATAGCCGAGGTAAGATAATTTTTATTTACTATTTTAGCGATTTTGTATTCATACAACATTAGAATTAAGAGAAAATTCACCCAGAATTTGGCAAATATTTCTTTATTGTCTAATATATACATTAAACTTACCATTTTAGTAATTTTTAAGTGTACAATTTAGCAGCATTAAATACATTGACATTGTTGTGTACGCATCATCACTAACCATCTCCAGAACTTTTTCATCATCTCAAACTGAAACTCTATATCCATTAAATGATAAATCCTCATTCTCCTTTCCCCCCTCCACTGGTAATCAATAGTCTACTTTCTGTCTATGTCAATTTGACTATTTTATGTACCTCTTATAATTTGGAATCATACAGTATTTTTCCTTTTGTTTTGGCTTATTTCACTTAGCATAATATCTTTAAGGTTCATACATCAGAATTTCGTTACTTAAGGCTGAATGATACTCCATGGCATGTATAAACCACGTTTTGTTTATTCAGCTGTCAATGGACATTTGGATTATTTTCACTATTTGGCTATTATGAATAATGCTGCTATGAATACTTGCGTGCAGATGTCTCTCTGAACCCCTGCTTTCACTTTTTTAGATATATACACAGAAGTGCAATCACTAGATCAAAGGGTACAATATTCACCCCCATCCGTAGTTTTGCTTTATGTGGTTTTTTAGTATGCAGTCAATCCTGTTGGAAAATTCCAGAAGTAATTCATAAATTTTAAATAGTATGCCATTCTCAGTAGCATGATGCAATCTTGTGCAGTCCTGCTCTGTCCTGCCTAAGACATGAATCATCCCTTTGTCTTGCATATAGGTGCTGTCTGTTAGTCACTTAATAGCCATCTGGGTTATCAAATGTACTCTCAAGGTATCATAGTGCTTGTGTTCAAAGGAACCCTAATTTTACTTAATAATGGCCACAAAGTGCAGGAGCAATGATGCCAGCAATTTAGATATTCTCTTACTGTGCCTAATTTATAAATTAAACATTGTCATAGGTATGTTTGTCTGGAAAAAAACAGTACATACAGGGTTTTGTGCTATCTCTGCAGTTTCAGGCATCCACTGTGGGTCTTGAAACTTATCTCCTGTGGGTAAGGGTGGACTTTTGTAATCCTGTTTAATTTTTTGAAGGATGGCAAAGATTGTTTTTCAGCGTTAATATTTATAAGAGAAAAAAGTAGTTTAGTGATCTACTGGCTTGGAAAAGCATTACAATTACACAGATGTCTTAACTCTAAGCCCTTCTCAGAGCTTTTACTGTACAAAAGTGCACTGTGAATCTGAGGTTGGTGGTTTATAGTAGGTACATTTCCTGCACTGACTAGCCTGAAATCCCCTTCCCCTTTTTTTTCATTTTGTCCCCTGGCATGCAGCTGGCCAGGGATCGAATCTGAGCTGTAGCTGCTATCTACCTATGCCACAGCTTTGGCAAAGCCAGATCTTTAACCCTTTTATTGGGATGTGTATCACTGTTATTCTTTTGTGCTGCGGAAAACATTCTGGAAATACTGTTCTTTATGCTCTAGAGATATGCGTTGACTTGGGCTAAACCCTAGCTAGAACTTTGTTCACCTGACTGCTAGTTAGGTATTTGCGCTATCTGTAAACCCCTGAGTTCAGTGCCTAACCCTCCACTGCTTAGTACTGATTATACTTCACTGCCTCTACCCTAGATTACATAACTAGTTTGTGGCAAAGTTCATGTAGAACCTTGATTTCTTCATTTCCATGTATCTCAGTTATGTTTCATCATGTGATTCTGTACTAGTTTCTTTGGTCTTCCCTCAGCCTTTCTGTCCTTAGAGTGCTGGCATAGTGTAGGTTTTCTCCTCTTCTTTCTCTCTTCCTTCCTTTCCCTCTCTCTTTCTATCTTCCTTCCTTCCCCTTCCACCCTCCCTCCCTCCTCCCTTTCTGTCTTTCTTTTTCTTTTTCTCTTTCCTTCCTTCCTTTCCTTCCTTTCCTTCCTTTCCTTCTTTTCCCTCCTTTCCCTCCTTCCCCTCCTTCCCCTCCTTCTTTCTTTGCTTCTTTCGCGGAAAGGGTCCCAGCTAAGTATCCACTTACTCTTTTGACTTTGGGGCTGTGTAAGCTGATGCCTAAGTAAGAAAGAAAAATTGTAGGTTGGGAGGAGGTGGAGTTTAAATTGGGAGGTTTTGCACAGCGGACTAGGGACCTTTGCTTATTAGTATCCAGATGTTCAACCATCAGGAAAAGAGGAAAAACTTTGTTACTCCTTAAGTGCATTCTGCTGAAAATCTCTATCCAAAATCCAGCACACCTGTGCTTTCTCTTCTTTAGCACTTTATTTAGAGTTCACTTAGTCTCCAAATAGATTTTGGGAATGAACAGCTAGAGGGTACAACTAGGCTTTGCCCATTTTTGTCCCCAGAGGCTGTATGTGGGAACCTATAGCCCTAGAATTTTGTAGAAAGAATCTTTTTTTAAAATGGGATGGGATTTGTACCAGGGAAGTTTCTGGGACTAGTAGTATTGTTTGAGTTGTCAGTGGCTATTTTAGAAGTCATATAATTTGAGAACAATAGTATTTGAATTTTTAGCTGTTGTCCTAATTGGCAGATTGTTGTTAAGCTTTATTTTGGCAAATATCATTGAATAACATATTATTCAGCATTTCTGTGTTTTCTGTAAGATGTATATAACCTTTCAGAACTGAAATTGGTCATTATCAACTTTGTCTGCTAGGTGGCAGTACTGTACTTAGTTTTTAAAAATGTGTTATACATAAGCCATGATTTATCTAAATCTTCATTGTAGTTCTGATTTTATTTATATTTGTTTATTTTCATCTATTTATTTATTTATTTATTTTTTGCTTTTTAGGGCCACACCTGCTGCATATGGAACTTCCCAGGCTAGGGATCGAATCAGAGCTGTAGCTGCCAGCCTGTGCCACAGCCACAGCAATGTGGGATCCGAGCTGTGTCTGCGACCTATACCACAGCTGATAGCAGTGCTGTTCAAGGCCAGGGATCAAACGTGCGTCCTTGTGAACACTAATTGGGTTCATTTGTGCTGAGCCATAGCAGGAACTCCTGTAGTTCTGATTTTAAATGCCAGTTTTTGCAAGTCTTTATCCAGTGATACTCTCTACTGTGTTTTTTTATTTGATTACTTAAGTCCACTTAATATCCAGGTTAATCATTCTGTCTTATTTCATTTTGAAGCATTTGAATGCCTTGAGTATAAATAGTTAAAATAATTTTATTCATCAAAATTACAAAAGGAGTGAAAGAATTGTCAATGTATCACAATAATAGACAGCTATAAGGTTTAAGAAAATTATGTTCAGTTTACACAGTGCAAACAGTGTCAGGTGTTTATCTTATCCAGATTTTTACTTTATATACTCTTTTCTTGTAAATCTTTGGGAAAATCACAAGTAGATGAGTGTTTGTGAATTTTTATATAAGTATACTTCAGATCAAGATTTAGACCATTATCAGCATCCCTGAAGGTTCTCTCAAGCCCCCTCCCATTTAGTGTGCCTCAGAGGTAATGACTATTCCAACTTCTATCAAGAGATTAGTTCTGCCTATACTTGAACTTATCTAAATGGAATCTTAGAGTATGCATTATTTTGTCACAGACAAATTTTTTGATGGTTTAGGTTTGATTGCTTCTGAAAGGCAAAGGAAATTCAGAACTGGGAGGGACCCTTGTATATAGTAGTGGATCCGGGTACATCGCCCAGGTCTACCGTCTCAGGAAATGAGTACTCATTCCTCCAGCTGCTGAGTATTGGTGACTCAAAGCTGTGTCTCTCTCTGGATATTGTCCTTACTTCAGCTGAAGAGAGTTACCTTACCCACCTTGAATAGGGCGATTTGTATCTAATGATTGGTTGATGAGTTGTTGTAAAGGCACTATTCTGATTCAGAACAACTCTGCCATGCCATTTCTGCTCCAAAGTGCACCTTGAGGTCAGCCAATGCCTTGGGACTGGCACGGCCCCACTTCTCTTTTTGCTGTGCCCCCACAAGTGATCATCTCAGGAACACTCCCCAGTAAACTTACTGCTCACTAGTCTCCATCTCAGTCTGCTTCAAAGGTAAGCTACCCTACAGTGTAGGTCTTTTATGGTTTAGTCTCCTCCAATTACTGGTAAGGAAAACGCGATCTTGTGAAGCCAAATGAAACCCCAGTTTCAAAACACAGACTAGTAATCATTCACCTGATATTCACTGTCTGCTGTATGCAGTGTGCTGTGTTAGATAGTTTACTTTAGAGAAACTATGCACAGTGAGCAAGTGGAATATGAAAGTGGTGACCTACTTGGAGACCCATAATGTGTCCATGGCAAAGCCAAAAATTCACTTACAATTTCGTATCTCTCAGTACTAAGTTTTCCAGAGTTAGTCATGCTGCCTTCTTACTAGCATGGTTAGAAAGGTATTAATAACTTTTAAAATGCTTCATATTAAAATAAATATGTACTCAGGCCCATAGTGGTAAGTTCAGTAAATAAGTTACCAAGGAGTAGTTGAGTTAAAACTTGTGTGGGAAGCTTCTGAATAATATTTCAGTAACACAAGATGTAATATATGGTTGTTATGATAAACTGCACTTAAAAATAAAAAAGTTTATTATTGAGGAAGACAAAATAATGAGTGCTTTTGAGGGGCTGGATAGGGAAGTTACTTTTTAAATAGTGTTCTTTTACCACACAGAAAAAATTGAAGTTTCAAGTATAGAGGTTGCACGTTTTAAAGGCTCCAATTTATTTTGAAAATCTTTGGATAGAGGTTGCAGTTACATAATAAAAATTAGTGATTTGGTTATTTTATCTACCAGACTGATGCAGATAATCTTCAAGTCATACAGATATAAGTCACCTCAAGTTTGGTAGATTGATAATATCTAATTGGGATATTGTTTTGTCAGATTTCTAAACAGCCATCACCCCAAACTCCAGTTGTTAAAATTATTTTTTGTTAGATTATTTTAAAGATGTTAATTTTAGTTATAAAAAAATTATGTAGACTTTCAGAAAAATGGGCTGGAGAAATTTTAAATAATTTAATTCTATATTTTTTATGCATACATTTTAAAAGAATGGGCAGTTTTCCCAATTTGTCAATTATAAAATAACTTCCAGTCTTAAACAGTTCAAACAAGTAAGAATACTTTTTATGTCTATGTAGTGGTCTGTTGGCATTTAAAAATGGAATTACTGTTTCTGTAATCTGTGATGAACATGTTAGTGACTGAAACAAATTGATAGGGTTTTTTTTTTTAATCATATCATCAAGTGTAACTTTTCTTGTAAATTATTGTTGTTTGTGAAGCAAGAATTTTGGGATATTTGGATATTTGTCATTCTTCAGGGTTAAATTCCTGGTACTAATTACTAAGCATACTGACTAGAATGATTTAGGGATAGTGAAAATCTTGTTTTGACCTGATCATAAAACTTTTTATGAAGATTCTTTGTTTATTGTATAATAAAAAATACAATAAAATTTTATTTCCTTTTAGACTATTTTATATATATTAAAATTTATCTTTTTGTTCTCAAAAGAAATGTTTAAGAAACTCATTAAGTTTTTTGAACTAAATTTTAAGTGATGGCTAAATTACATGTAAATTTTCAGAGGAATGTAGAAGTTTTGATTTGTTTTCTTCAAATTAGAACAAACTCTGAATGGGGACTCAAGCCTAATTTTCATTTCCAAGAGTTTGAATAAGAGTTGGCCAAAAGCATAAAACAGGTTAACTTTTCTGAGAGTCTTGTTTTTTTTTAAATCTATAAAGTGAAGATAATGTTTTGAGGGTCAAATGAAATAATAGATATTAAAGTATCTGAATATGGTCATGTGCCATATAGATGAAAGTAATTTTTACTCCCACTTGAAGGTGAAAAGTTGTATGCATCAGTATCACATCAGTGATAGTATCAAGTCTGCTCATTCTGTTATTGGTAAGAAGCACTTTACCTTTTAAAGTTTATGCAAACTCCAACAATTTTTGAAATCCTTTCTAAATTTAACAGTCATTCCTAGGTTAATTCCTTGTAATTCTCACCAATAGTCTTTATTCCATAGTTTGTTTATTTTTTTCTCTTGTTTTTCACTTGGAAGAAGAGTTGCTAGTCATCCTCTTGCATAACACATGTTTATTGATTCATTCATCCAAAAATTTTACAGTGGTTATAGTGTGTTGGATATTACTTTGATCTATCAAGTTCATTATGTATAATTTTGTAATGAGATGATAAGGGATGTATAGGTTTGTTTTTGTTTTACATTACATTAAACGTCTGTGATTTAAAGGGGGCAGAATGAGAAGCTAAGTCATTCTATTTTGAAGATGGAAGTGGGGGCTCCATTACTTGTTGTCCCACATAGTTGTAAAAGAGTAAAGGAAAGGCCCTAGCTTCATTCTGATGATTCCTGCTTCCTGTTTCATAGTATACGGTAGTTCCTATGTCCTATAGAGCCATGGGGGTAAGGCTTTAATTAGAATAGGGATAAGATTTTTGAAACAGTTGGTATATCCTGCTTCCTAAGTACAGCCTTCTCACAGGTAATAAAATTCTGTTGAAAGGAGAAAAGCCAGGGCCAAGATATCCCTGTTGCTCATCTCCCACAGTGGAGTATCTGGGAGAAGGCTCTGAAGTCATAGTGTACTGTGCACAGGCACGCATACTCACACAGAAAGAAAAAGACATTTCAGTGATCTAGGCATTCATTATCCGTATTTCAGCTGAGTCATGAGGATCATTTACCTTAGTTTTCAGGTTAAGTTTCTGTGCCAAGGTATTCATCCAAAAGTCAGCAAAAATTCAAAACAAAAACAAGAACAAACACAAAACTTTAATATAATTATCTGAAATGTATTTTTGTTAAGAGAGGATTTTTTTCATGAATTACCAAGATATATCCAAAGCTTTGAATTTACATTTTACTTAAAACATTGAGAAAAATTGTGCTCATCTAAAGTTTGAATGTTTTTAGGAGTTTCTGTCATGGCTCAGTGGTTAACAAATCCGACTAGGAATCATGAGGTTACGGGTTTGATCCCTGGCCTTGCTCAGTGGGTTAAGGATCCGGCGTTGCTGTGAGCTGTGGTGTAGGTTGAAGACGTGACTCGGATTCCGCGTTGCTGTGGCTGTGGCAAAGGCCAGCAGCTACAGCAGCAGCTACAGCTCCTGTTAGACACCTAGCCTGGGAACCTCCATATGCCGTGGGGTACGGCCCTAGATAAGGCCAAAAGACCAAAAAAAAAAGTTTAAATGTTTTTGTGTGACTTTTAACTTTGTAGTAGTGTTATAATTTCTTGAATCTCATTATCTAGACCAGAGAGTCAGTTTTCAATAACTGATAACTAATATAACCTCTAAGAATGTCTAAAACTTTTTTAAAAATAAACTTCTTCTTTTAAAATTCTTTAAATTTATTTTTTCTCTTGACACTACTATATTTATTCAGTTCCTCAGTGCCACTAGTAAGATGCACCAGTAATAATTTGTAATATTAGGGATGCTTCTAATGATAGAGTTTCTACAGATTTATATGTGTTAGCTGTACACATTCAAATTCTGAATCTGTGCCTGGTCCAAAAAAAGGTTTCCTGCCCAGGACACAGGATCATATGATGAAATGAACTCTTGAAATACAATTCTTTCCTCTGAGGAACACCCTGTATTTCATGAATTTGTGAAACTTGCTTATGCATGCTGTCCTTCACTGTCTTTTGCAGTGAATTGCAAAGGATTTCCTAAGTAAATTTTCATAGTACCCTAAGCATTCTAGTTTTCAAAATTTTGAAATTGGAAAACAATATTGTGTTTTTTTTGTTTTTATGTTTTTTACTTCAATATAAATGTTACATTATGACTACTAAGGTCCTGTTTTGCTTATTAAGCACTTCAGTTTATTCATCTAGACTGGAGTATATTTAAGATTCACTAAAATGTTTAAAGGATGAACAAGTTAATATCTGTAAAATGATTTGGAGTAGTTAAAGCAGAAACATATATAACTTAGATAGTATTAGCATCTTCATCTTATCATCACCACCCACTTAAAGATGATAGTGTAATCATTTATTCAGGACCATCTAGCCACTGGTAGAGTTCGCACTAGAACTCAGAGTTCCAGGGCTGCCTTTGCTCAGTGACACCAGCTTTAGGTCAGGTGGCTAGCTCTTTGGAGAACAGAAATAGGAATTCATTTGACCTGGGCATTTTGGAGAAGTTGTTGGTTAAATGTAGCATTCTTTTTAAAGGGACAATCATAGTCATTAAGTTAGAGACAGGAGAATTTCTGGCAGTTTGTTGTCTTTGTTTTTTTTTTTTTGTTTTTTTTTTTGCTTTTTTAGGGCCACACTTGTGGCATATGGAGGTTCCTAGGTTAGGGGTCTAATTGGAGCTATAGCTGCCGGCCTGCACCACAGCCACAGCCAACATCAGACCTGAGCTGCGTCTGCGACCTACACCATAGGTCCCAGCAACGCTGAATCCTTAACCCACTGAGCGAGGCCAGGGATCAAACCCACAACCTCACGATTCGTAGTTGGATTCGTTTCCACTGCGCCGCAACGGGAACCCCTGCCCTCTTTGTTTTAAATAAACTTTACTAGAGGAAGTCACAGTTGCACCCCCCAGAGTTGGGATGTAGCAGGAAAGATTGAGATTGGTTATCAGAACTTTTAAAATACAACTTTAAAACCATGGAATTTATTTTTGGGAGAAGTAGAACAATCACTTAAGAGTGTACAGAGGCTCACAACTTTGGGATATAGCCTCTGGGGGTAACAGTTATCACAGAAATAGCAGCTTGAGGCAGTACCACTCTCAAAGGGATTTTATTGGTGTCATCCTCAGAGAATCTAATAGACTCTGCTAGTATTATAAGCTAGAGAAGTCTCTTTTTTTTTTTTTTTACGGTAACTGTGGTATTGGCTTCATGGTACCCACGTGTTCCACAGAGCCGTCTGGCCTACCATATATCATGGCATGGTTAGGACTTGGTGACAGAACCATCAAATGTAGACCCAAGTGGGCCTAGATGAGTTCCAGCAGTGGAGCTGTATCCTTGTGACTTCTATCTAAATTATATAGATTTATTTTAAGATAGTCAGCTCTACTGAGTCCAAGGATGGCTGAGAAAGATTCTCCTAATTTTTGTTGTTTACCAGAAGTGTAAAGAGGCTACCCTTTTCTGAATCCACCTTTCTTGCCGCATTCCCACTGCTCACCTATGGTGTTTTCTGATAATGGAATGTTTTTCACTATTATTATGTTGTGTAATCTTCTACTAATCTCACAAAGTAGTAAATAGAAAGCTGAGGGTGAGAGTGGCTCCAAAGAGTTCAGACAATATATGATTATAACATCTTTGGAAATAATTTCTTGGTGAATTTGGAATCCCTTCTTCCATGTTTTAATGCTAGCTTTTTTAATTAATAAAAATTTACAGTTAAACAGTGAGTTCAAAGCTTGGATTTAAGAAAAATTGCCCATAAAAATATATATGTGTATGATTTATTTATTTTTATCCTTATGTACCACTTACTTAAAATACAGAAGGACAGTTTTACACAAAAGAAGGAATAAAAGAAGTTTTATGTAAAAGAGAACGATCACTTTACAAAAGAATTTTTCACCTTGCAGACAAATTTATGGAAATTGTCTATTTCCATAAATAGAAAGCTTCTCTAATGCAGTTACATTTTATAGATGTAAGTCATTTAGTACATATAATACAAATAGCCATTACAGGTATATTGGTTTGTGTATGAATGTTTTAATTAAAATGAAATACTTGAAATAAAAATCAGTGATTTGCAACATAAAAAAATGCCTTTTTTTTTTTTTTAGGGCCACACCAGCAGCATATGGAAGTTCCCAGGCTAGGGGTTGAATTGGAGCTATAGCTGCCAGCCAACACCACAGCCACAGCCATGCGGAATCCTTAACCCACTGAGCAAGGCCAGGGATCACACCTGCATCCTCATGGATACTAATCAGGTTCCTTTACTGAGCCAGGACAGGAACTCCTGCAACATAAAAAAACGTAAGCTAGCCTGTTGCTTATTAGTGTAACTCTAAGGACTATTTCAAGAGAAGTGGTTGTAAGAACTTACTAAGTAAAAATTTTTTCAATCAAATGAGTAATTATTACTTTAAATCTAATTTTATAGTGAGCCCACTGCAACATATAGTCTAATTTTATTAGTTTTTTTAATTGTAGGTTTTAATTACAACAAGGACAGCTGCTGATAATTTTAGCACCCAGTATGTTTTAGATGGCAGTGGCCACATAATTTCTCAAAAACCTTCACATCTTGGTCAAGGTAAGAGAGTAGCTTTGTAGCAGTCTTTGCCTTTTCTGTCTTAATTGTTTATTTAAAAAAAAATTACTCCTTAACTTCTGATGTATTGCTTTGCATTTGATTCTTGTGAAGGCTAGTTAACTTCCAAATGAACATTCAACATTAACTACTAATCTTTTAAGTACTTAGAGCTGTTCTCAAGAGGAACTGTGTGAAAGACTTTGAACAACAACATGGGTTTAGTTACTCTGTATAAACTGTAAGAGCATTTGTTTTACGATTGCTGGATCACTAGTGTCTTCTTTATATATGAAGGATAATTTTTCTTTAAATTGGAAAAAGTTATTGATTTAGTAATTGTGGTAATAAACCATACTGTCAAGATATTATGATTAAATAATTTAAAATATATTTATTTATAGAAAACTTCAAACATATGTACAAGTAGTTGGAATAGAGTGATCATCATTCAGTTTCAGCAGTTAACTCGTTGCTAATGTTCTAATACCCTCACTCACTTTCTATATTATTTGAAGCAAATAAATACATTCATTATTCTTGCTATTTGTAATTTAGCTCTTTAGTGTTTTATACACTTATTTTAGTACATTTTAATTGACATCTGTGTTTTTAAGTTCCTCTACGATTATTTATTTCTAAGGAGAAAAAAATCTCTTTGGGCTTGAGTTTCACGTATTTCCTTTAATCTTTTTCATGCAGCTAACTTCTGGTAATTAAACATATAAAGTTGGGTGAATATTAAAGATATGACATCTTTAGAGTCATGTTCAAAGAATTATTAGATCTGAAAAGGGTCTTGTGTTGTCGCGTTTTTTGTGGGGCTTTGGGAGGGTTATGGGGTTTTTTTTTGCCATTTGTTTTTTCTGTTTGTGTTGTAAATTCATTTTAACCTTTTGGTCCCTCATTGTAATTTGTTAAAGCAGTTTTTATAATTTTTTCTATGGTTTCTTCCCTAGAATTTTAATATTAAGTTTTTGGATTTATTTTTTTCAAATGATTTCTGTCTGTCCTCATTGAAATTTATTTTCTTGTATCATAATACTTATCCCAAATTCTTTCATTCTTTTATTTTATAAATCCTCAGATTAGTTACTGATTACTTTTGTCCATTAATAACTACATTTTGTATCTACATAAAGTTATAGTACCTTTTAAGAAAACATGCTTTTTCTCACTTATTCAGTTAATAAAAATGAGCTCAAGTCCAATAGTGATTTAATTTTATGTATTATTACATTGTACATATTTTAACTAAAAAGAATAAATTGTTTCTTTTTATTTTTTATGTATTGAAGATAAAGACCAAGAGGACGCATTTTTTAAACGTGGCTGCTGTCCAGAAGCGCTGACCCCAGTTCTTAGGAGGTCACATTAGGAAAGCATTAGGAGATATTTGAGTGACCATCCAGTAGAGTACTTTGAAGTAATCTAGTCACTTTATAAAACTTAAATGTATTTATTTTTATTTTATTAGTATCCAGTCTAATCTGGATGGCCAGTGGGCTCTGCATCACTCATATTTCTCATGCTTTTTGGTATTCATCTCCATGGGAACTATGAAATAATAATCCTTAAATATGGAATCATTCTGATCTTTGCCCATTTGCTGATTGATTTTTTTTCTCGCTGACCTAAGCCTTTTACTTCTGGTAAAAGAGACCAGATAATGCGTAATTCATTCCTACAGTCAGTAAATGAACCATATTTTCTTTAGCATATTCCTTTTATCTTAAGAAGTTACCTACGTAGAAGGTCAGTAGTTGCAAAACCAGTACCTGACTTTCATAACTGACTTTTTTCCCCCTAATTACAGTTGATTGTCTGGGGAAACAACAGAAACTCAAGCTCTCAGTTCCTTATTGCTCTAGGTAGAGATAATACAGAGATTCACAAGCACTTTCAAAAGCCTTTTACATTTATATTGCCTTAGTGCTGATAGTTTTTGAGAGATTGAATCACAGACTCACATTTCACCACCAGCTGTCATTTAGCTTCCATTTAAATATTTTCTGTGTAAGGTAAAACTACAGTACAGCCATCCTAATTAATACCTGTGCATTTAGGGCTCTTGTAGATTTATTTCTGCTGTGGTGTGAACATCTTTGCTTGGTAGTTACTCCTCATATTATCTCACGGGATGATGACATCTGTAGATAGCCTAACTGTAGGTCCAGGAACAACTTACAACAAAATCTTTCTTAGGCTTTGGAAAATTCATTACCCCTTTAAAACATGCTTTTAATTGTTTAAGAATAGTTTACTAGGGATTCCAGTTCTGGTTTTTCCAGGTTAGGTATTTGTTTTATGGATTTATTTAGCCATTTGAAATTATTTGTGTTTGATAGTATGTCATTTTAAATTAACCTTTTCTTCACTTCTATTTTATGGTATATTTTAAACTAGCAAGAAATGCAAAAGTAAGTTTCCAGCTTTTAAAATTCTTTTACCAAGAACCCTAAATTATTTATTTTGGTCATATCTTTTTTCTGTCATCACTTCTATTCCTTTTACCCTAGATAATCAGTAATAAGCTTCCTAAATTGATCTGCCTTCTTGGACAAATTCTTTTAACACCTCCTACTTTTGCCTTAGGAATTTCTCAGATATCAAAAGCAGTAAATTTAAAGTACTTGGATCAGGGTATATCCTTTCCCTACCCTGTTATTAGAGTAGAGCATCATGTTCTTTGTAAATCTCTGCTGTGTGTGATTGTGCATGTATTGAAAGATTTTTTTTTCCGTGTTGAGAATGGAACTTTATTCATTAAATAATTTAAGAAAACTCCAATACATTCAAGCAACCATACCTCTTTACATTGGGAATATAAATAGCTGCCTTTATAAGTGACATAACATAGGGTTATGTAAAAATGTAACAGGGAGCATATTACAGGATTGCCATTTAATTCTGGTGTTTATAGAATGTGCTAAAGTTAGCTGAGCAGTTCTCTTGTAAAATATGATAGTATACTAGGGCCTCCTCCCTATTGGCCAATATAACTTGGTACTTTTTTTTTAAGGATAAACACTTCATTTGGAATTAGAAGAGTTTTCCATCATTAAACTTTTTTCAGATATATATAATTCTTGGCTTAATTGGTAACTGTCAATTTGGAGAAAATATTTTTAGCTGCTGAAGCAGTAGTTTATCAATTAACATATGGATTAGGTACAGTGTGTGGTCTTTGATACATAACGTGTTTAAAAGCCAACATATATCTTTTTCCTTTCATAAACACATATTTTGCCCTACTGCTTTGTGCCTGCTTTCCTTCCTGTCACTGGTCTATAGCTACAGTATATGCCATTTTATTTGCTCAGGCTAGTGGAGAATATGGATGAGTAAAAGCAACTCACAGGGTAGTGGAGAACACAGGTTAGTAAACAGATAACGACAGAAAAACAAAGCCATCCTGCCTAGAGGAAGGTGAGCAGATTTTTTCAGGCAAGGTTGAGTTTGAAGATGATAAGCAATGGGAGTGTAACATTTCAGCAAGAGAAGGATGATGTATGTAGAAGATTTCAGAATGCTATCATTCTCTATGTAACAGTGAGGGGGAAAAACGCATAATTTAAAAATCTGTCCTTTTTGAAATTCGTTGGAGAACTGTGGCACAAGAAGTTAAATGAACTAAGTTTAACAGAACGATGACCCCTTCCTAGACACACCTAAATACAAAGAGATTTGTAGTCACTTCTATCCCTGGGAGCATTAACTGAGTCTGGAGGTATAGACAGGCAAAGTAGTAAGCCTTTTATAGACATAGGATCTTTTATAACTGTAGGAGAAGCCAGCTGAACTTTGTTAGCCACAAGTGTGTTGACATGACAGATTGGAGGATGGGATCCTCAAACACAGAGCTAGTTCACCCCAGACACCAAAGCTCATCCAGGCCTTTGCTGAGTAAGCAGTGATGAAGAAAGGTGGGACTGCTAGAGATATATCTTGAAGTCTTTCAGTGCTTAGATCCTAAAGCCTTGCTAGAGGAAGAGAGAGACCTGATTCTGTCTCTAAGACATTTGAAACCATAAGTGAACTGGAACTAAATAAAGGGTCAACTCAGCTCCAACCCAGATGAACTCCTCTAATTATATTGAAGAGATCTGCTCTTCACTCTGCTGTTTGATAGAGAAAATGAAGTGTCTTCACTGGGAGAAAACAGCTATTTCAGTATCTGTTTTTTTTGTTGTTGTCATTCTTTCTATATGCCACGTCTGGCAAAAATTTTTGAGAGACTTGAAGAAAGGAAAATGGAGTCCATAGTCTAGAGGAAGAATAGCTGATAGAAGCAGACTCACAGATATTTGAACTAGCACATAAGAACTTTTAAAACAACTGTTAAGAAGTTTAGAGGAAAAGATGGTCAGAACTGGTAAAAGGTGGAGAATTTCAGCAGAGAAATGGAATTCTAAAAAAAGAACCAAATGAAAATTCTAGAACTAAAAAAAATGCAAAAAACTCACTAAAAATAATACAAAGAAATATAGCTTAAAAGCCAATAAAGTAGATAAACTGGTATACTAAGAATGACATAGCAAGGTTCTCTGAGAATGTTTGGAGGCTGTAGATGCAGAAGATTAGGTTAGAAATGGTAGCGTGGGTATTAGGTTATGAGGGGCCTGTTACCATGCTAGGAAGTGTATATCCTTTATTGCAACCAGTGATAAGCCACTGAAACTTTTTAGGTAGAGGATGGATATCATGCTACTTATAAAATTAACCAGTAAGATGTTAGAACTCCTACTATAATTTATGTCTTACTATAAGAGATGTTATCTTGAACTAATGTTTGAGGGAAAGTAAGGGGCTTGACATAAATCTGAGATATTTTAGGAATAGAATAGATAGGCATAGGTGACTTAAGCAATATTGGTAGTAAGAGGTAGAGGAAATAATCAATTAAATCTAGGATATCTGTTTTTGGAAACTGTTGGATGTCAGTGTTATGTGAGAAAGGAAGGATAGATGTAGTATCAGACTCAAGGAGGAAGATACTGAGTTCAGGTCTGGTTGTGGTGATGAGGTATCTTTGGAACATCCAGGTTATTATTTTGAATAAGCATCTTTGTATATATGACTTGAGGGTATAGGTCTCAGATATATATTTTATTCAGTTATAAGATGCACAATTTGATATCTCTGAAAACAGGTTGTGCCTTATAAATTAATGGCCTCCCTAAATCCTTTTTGGGCAAGCAGTTTTGTGCATTATTTGTAATTCTGTGTGTTTGCAGGAATAAACAACAACTTTACATTTTCTTCCAAAGCAACAAATGCTTTATGAAACTTAAAAAAGGGAAAGTAGCCACAGTGAAAAAAAGCTGTAAGTGCAAAAGAATTGCCATCAGATGCCAAGCACTAAAAATGAAGACACCAGAGGAAAATGGATTTATCTGTGGGGGTAGATAAAAGAAATTTTAAAACGATGAAAGGCTGATGTCACTTGTTCTGTGTTGCACGGAAAATGTGTTGGAATAACAAAAGGAAGAACATTGGGAGGAAAAGAGATAGCCATAGTGAAGATTATAGAGGACCCTGTAAGCTTTATTCCCTTTTATTCCTGATATTTTTACTCCAGTTATTATCCGATTTTACTAATATCATTTAAAACATCGAGCTATAGATTATTGTTAGGCTTTCCCCTATATTATATTTCTGACATTTGAAGAGCCTTTATTAACAGTTATATTGCACATGCCACATTACCATCTTCTGTTTACATTTGGTCTTAAGATCCTTTGTGCACTAGGTTTATTTTCTTATCATGAAATATCTTGTTTTGATGTAATTATCATTTGGTTAGTGTTCCTCCTCCACTATTTGCATCAAATATACTTGGATGATATACTTCCAGATCTTTGCAAGCCCAAAGCTGTCTTCATTTTGCCCATATATATTGGCTTAGTGTAGTTTTCTTAATTATCCATTAAGAATTTGTAGATTGTTGCTAGTGTTATAGATAACAAATTTTATGCTAGTCTTTTCCAATAAGGGGCTTGTTCTTTCTGAAATTTAGAGAAATTCTTTTCTTCTCTTTAAAATTTAGGATATCCAGTGGAATGTGTTGTCTTTCCTCCCCCACCCCCGACTTGTATTGCAGTAAGCTCTTAAAATCTGCATTCAAGCCTTTAACGCAAGAAAATTGTGTCTGCATTTGTTTCTTTTTCTCTTCCTGGAACTCCTGATTTTATGCTAGGCTTTCTAAGTCTTCTGTTTCCCTCTTGAAGGCCATTTCTTTGTGTTTTTGCCATTTATTATGGGCAGTATGTCAAAGATTGACCTATGCAGCGACTTTCAGGTTTTTTTTTCTTTTTTTAAAATTCTGATTCATAGTAACATACATTTTACCTAGAAATCTAGTTTATACAAATCTAATCAAAGCAAAAAAAATTCTTGGAGTTCCCATTGTGGCTCAGCGATAACAAACCCAGCTAATATCCATGAAGACGTGGGTTCGATCCCTGGCCTCACTCAGTGGGTCAGGATCCGGCATTGCCACGAGCTGTGGTGTAGGGTCGCAGACGTGGCTAGAATCCCACATTGCTGCGGCCATGGTGTAGGTTGCCAGCTACAGCTCTGATTTGACCCCTAGCCTGGGAACTTCCATATGCCTTGGGTGCGGCCCTGAAAAGACAAAAAAAAAAAAATTATTCATAGAGTATATATCCTTACTGTATCTGATATACTCTATCTCTGTTCTCTTTTAGTCTGTACTTTAATATTACCTTTTTTTTTTTCTTTTTAGGACTGCACCCCCGGCATATGGTGGTTCCCAGGCTAGGGGTCAAATTGGAGCTGTAGCTGCTGGCCCACACCACAGCCACAGCAACACTGGATCCGAGCTTCATCTGAAACACTGCAGCTCACGGCAACACCAGATCCTTAACCCACTGTGCAAGGCCAGTGATCGAACCTGAGTCCTCATGGATTCTAGTTGGGTTCGTTAACCACTGAGCCACGACAGGAACTCCTTAATATTACTTTTTTAATGTTGGTTGCACTAGACTGAGTTACAGATTCTCAACCAAGGGCAGTTTTTACCCCCAGGGTACACACAACAGTGTCTGGAGGCATTTCTGATTGTCACAACTGCATTGGGTACTGATGGCATCTAGTAGGTAGAGGCCAGGGATGCAGCTACATATCTTGACATGCATAGGACAGCCCCCGCAACAAATGTCAATAGTGCCAAGTTTGAGAAACCCTACACTAAACTGATATTTTGACTTTTCATTGCATTGTTTTTAACCCTGCTATACATTCATTAGAATCACATGAGGAGGTTTATTTAGTAAGTCTGAACTAGCTGGTGACTGGTATTTTTAAAAGTTTCTCAGTGTTTGAAAAACACAGACTTACGTCATGGTCATGAGAAAATACCCAGTACCAATTCGTGGGGTCCCCTCCCCCGCAGTGAAAGCTAACTATTAACCTGATACTTCAGTTTTTTTTTCCTTTTTTGCTTTTTAGGGCTGCACCTGCAGCATATAGAAGTTCCCAGGCCCAGGGGTTGAGTCAAAGCTGCACCTTCTGGCCTGCACCACAGCCACAGCAACACAGTATCCGAGCCATGTCTGCAACCTACACTGCAGCTCATGGCAACACTGGATTCTTTAACCTACTGAGCTAGGCCTGGAATTGAACATGCAGTCTCATGGATACTAGTTAGATTCTTAACCTTCTGAGCCACAGTGTAAACTTCTAAGTAGTATAATTTTTAAACCTTTATTTATTTGGCTTTTCATTTTCATTTTCTTTTTTTATTAAAGTATAGTTGACTTATATTAATTTCAGGTGGACAGTGTAGCGATGCAATATTTTTGTAGATTATACTCCATTTAAAGTTTTATGACATGTTTATATATTTTAGATGTTAACCCCTTATTGGTCATATTATTTGCAAATATTTTCTTCCATTCTGTAGGTTCTGTTTTTGTTTTGTTGATAGTTTCCTTTGCTATGCAAAAGCTTTTAAGTTTATTTAGATCTCATTTATTTATGTTTTTGTTTCCTTTACCCTAAGAGAGACTTCTGAAAAAATTACTACCATTTATGTTAGATTGTTACGTCTGTGTTTTCTTCTATTTGTCTTATGGCTTCCAGTCTTATATTTAACTCTTTATTCCATTTTGAGGTTATTTTTGAATATGGTTTGAGAAAATATTCTAATTTTATTCTTTTACATGTAGTTGTATGTTTTCCAGGTACCACTTATTGAAGGCACTCATTTCCCCATTATATATTCTTGCCTTCTTTGTTGTAGATTAATTGACCATAACTGCCTGGGTTGATTTTGGCTCTCTCTATTCTATTTCCTTGACCCATATGCTGTTTTTGTGCCAGTACCATACTGTTTTGATTACTGAAGCTTTCTAGTATAGTCTGAAGTCAGAGAGTGTGGTACTTCCAGCTTTTTTCTTTTTTCTCAAGATTTCTTTGGCTCATCAAAGTCTTTCATGGTTCCATATAAGTTACAGGATTAAGATTATTTGTTGTGATTCTGTGAAAAATGCCTTTAGTAATTTGATAAGGATTGCATCAAATCTGTAGATTGCTTCTGATAGTATGGACGTTTTAACAATATTAATTCTTCCCATCCTTGAACACATATCTTTTCTTTGTATCTTCACTTTACTTCATCAGTGTTTATATTCAGAAATGTGTTATTCTGTTGAGCATGATGTCATCAATGTTCTTTATTGAGATATGTGCCCTCTATACCAGCTTTGACGAGAGTTTTTATTATGAATGGATGTTGAATTTTGTCAAATGCTTTTTTTTTTAATTTTAATTTTTATTTTTACATTATACCCAGCTGTACAGCGTGGTGACAGGGTTACACATACATATATGGATTCATCACAAGTGGTTAGACATAGTTCCCAGTGCTATACAGTAGGTTCTCCTTGCATTTGCAGCCCAGAGGCAACAGTCTACAACTATTAACCCCAGACGCCTCTACCATCCCATTCCCTCCCCCATCCTTTTGGCAACCACAAGTCTGTTCTCCAAGTCCTTGATTTTCTTTTCTGCATAAAGGTTCATTTTTGCAGTATGTTAGATTCCAGTTATTAGTGATATCATATGGTATCTGTCTTTCTCCTTCTGACTTACTTCACTCAGTATGAGGGTCTCTAATTCCATCCATGTTGCTGCAAATGACATTATTCTTTCTTATGGCTGAGTAGTATTCCATTGTGTATATATACCACATCTTCCTAATCCAATCATCCATCAATGGACATTTGGGTTGTTTCCATGTCTTGGCTATTGTGAATAGTGCTGCAGTGAACATGCACGTGCAGGTGTCTTTTTCGAGGAAAGTTTTGTCCAGGTATATGCCCAAGAGTGGGATTGCTGGGTTATATGGTAGTTCTATGTATAGTTTTCTAAGGTACCTCAATACTGTTTTCCATAGTGGTTGTACCAGCTTACATTCCCACCAACAGTGCAGAAGAGTTCCCTTTTCTCCACACCCCCTGCAGCAATTGTTGTTTATGGACCTGTTAATGATGGCCATTCTGACTGGTGTGAGGTGGTATCTCGTAGTAGTTTTGATTTGCATTTCTCTAATCATCAGTGATGTTGAGCATTTTTTCATGTGCTTGTTGGCCATCTGCATCTCTTCTTTGGAGAACTGTCAAATGCTTTTTCTGTGTCTATTGATCATTTTTATCTTTTGTGTTAATGTTGTGTATCACATTGATTAATCTGTAGATGTTGAACCATCCTTCCATCCCCGGAACAAATCCTACTTCATTGAGGTGTATGAGCCTTTTTGTATATTGGTGAATTTGGTTTGCTATTTTTTTTTAGGATTTTTGCATTTATATTCATCAGAAATATTGGCCTGTAAATTTTTTTTTTTTGTAACATCTTTGGCTTTCACAACTGATTAATGGTGGCATTGTAGAATGAATTTTGAAGTGTTCTCCTCAGTTTTTTGAAATAGTTTGAGAAGCGTGGATATTACTTCCTTATATGTTTGGTAGAATTCCCCAGTGATGCTTTCTGGTCCTGGGCTTTTGTTCGCTGGGAGCTTTTGATTATAAATTCAGTTTCACTGCTAGTGATCAGTCTGTTCAGGTAATCTGTTTCTTCCTGGTTAAGTCTTAGAAGATTATGAATTTCTAGAAATTTATCCTTTTAGGTTGCACAGTTTTTTGGCATAAAATGGTTCATTGTATTTTATGATTTTTTTTTTTGCATCTTTGTGATATTGATTATTATTTCCCTTCTTTCATTTCTTATTTTGTTTATTTGGATTCTCTGTTTTTCTTGATGAGCCTGGCTCCAGGCTTATAAACTTTGTTTATATTTTTTTAAAAAACAGTTCTTGGTTTCATTGATCTTAATTATTTATTTATTTCCTCTCCTGTTGTTGTTATTATTTTATTCCTTCTGCTGAATTGGGCATTGTTTGTTCTTTTTTTCTAATTCCTTTAGTTGGTAGTTTACTTGATATTTTTGTTTATTTGATATTTTTCTTATTTCTTGAGGAAGGCCTATCTCACTATAAACTCTTAGAACTGCTTTTGCTGCATCTGGTAGATTTTCAAAAGTTGTTTATGTTTTTGTTTAAGGTATTTTCTTTATTTTTAATTTTGTTTTTAATGGCTGCACCTGTGGCCTATGGAAGTTCCCAGGCTAGGGGTCGAAGCAGAGCCGCACCTGCAGGCCCATGCCATAGCCACAGAAACACCAGATCCCAGCTGCATCTGTGACCCATGCTGCAGCTAGCAGCAATGCCAGATCCTTAACCCACTGAGTGAGGCCAGGGATTAACCCCACATCCTCGTGGACACTACATCAGGTTCTTAACCCACTGAGCCACACAATGGGAATTTCTGTCTTAAGATATTTTCTAATTTCTTCTTTAATTTCATGATTAACCCATCATTTTTTAGTAGCATGTGGTTTAGTCTCCACATGCTTTGTGTTTTTTCCCATTTTTCTTTCTATAATTGATTTCTAGCTTTATACTGTTGTGGTCAGATTACATTTTTGAGACTTGTGGTATAGCATGTGATCTATCTGGAGAATGTTCTTTGTGCAGTTGAAAAGAATGTATATTGTGCTATTTTCAGATAAAATGTCCTGTAGGTATCTATTAAGTCCAGCTGATCTAAGGTGTTGTCTAAGACTCCTGTTTCCTTATTGATTTTTCTCTAGATGATCTATCCATTGGTGTAAGTGGGGGTATTAATGTCCTTTACCATTACTGTGTTATTGTCAATTTCTCCCATTATATCTACTGTATTTACTTCATATATTTAGGTAATCCTATATTAAGTGCATATATATTAATTAATAAATGTTATACCTTCTTTTTGTATTGATCCCTGTATTTTATATCATTCTCTGCTTTTGTTATAGACTTTGTCTTAAAGTGTATATTGTTTGATATGGTTACTGTTACACCTTTCTTGTTATTATTTGCATGAAATACCTTTTTCCATCCCCTCACTTTCAGTTTATGTGTGTCTTTAGCTCTGAAGTAACTATGATAAGTATGTACTTATTATGTTACTTAGGTTGTTTTGTGTATTTTCTCTGTTCTTTTCTTCCTTTAGTTCCTTTCCTTGTGCTTTGATGATTTTCTTTAGTGGAATGCTTGTGTTTCTTTCTTTTCTTTTTTTAGGGCCACACCTGTGGCATACAGAAGTTCCCAGGCTAGGGGTTGGATTGAAGCTGCAGTTACTGGCCTATACCACAGCAATGCCAGCACCAAGCTTCATCTGTAACCTGTGCCACAGCTTGCAGCAATGCCGGATCCTTAACCCGTTGAATGGTTCGAACCCGCATCCTCATGATACTAGTCAGGTTCTTAACCTGCTGAGCCACAATGGGAACTCTGGAAATTTTTTGTATTGAAGTCTAGTTGATTTATAATGTGTTAATTTCTGGTGTACATCAGAGTGATTTCTTTATACATGTGCGTATATTCTTTTTCATTATAGATTATAATAAGATATTAAATATAGGTCTTGTACTATACCATAGAACCTTTTGTTTATCTATTTTATATATAGTAGTTTATATCTGATAACCCCAAGCTTCTAATTTATCCTTACCCCCTTTCTCGTTTGGTAACCATAAGTTTGTTTTCTTTTTATGAATCTGATTCTGTTTTGTAAATAAGTTCATTTGTATCGTATTTTAGATTCCACATATAAGTGATACCATATGATATTTGTTTGACTTACTTCACTTGGTATGGTAATCTCTAGGTCTGTTCATGTTGCTGCAGATGGCATTATTTCATTCTTTTATGGCTGAATAGTATTCCTGTGTGTGTGTGTGTGTGTGTGTGTGTGTTTATATATCACATCTTCTTTATCCATTCCATCTGTTGATGGACATTTAGGTTGCTTCCATGTCTTGGCTATTGTAAATAATGCTGCTGTGAACATTAAGGTGCATGTGTATTTTTTGGGCTGTGTCTACAGCATGCGAAAGTTCCTGGGCCAGAGATCAAACCTGAGCTGCAGCAGTGACAATATCATACCCTTAACCTGCTGATACACGAGAGAACTTTGCATGTATCTTTCAAATTAGAGTTTTAAATGCCCAAGAGTGGGATTGCTGGATCATGTGGTAACTTTGTTTTTAGTTTCTCAAAGAACCTCCATTCTGTTTTCCATAGCTGTACCAATTTATATTCACACTAACAGTGTAGGAGGGGTTCCCTTTTCCCCACATCCTCTCCTGCATTTGTTATTTGTGGACTTTCAAGTGATGGCCATTCTAGCTGGTGTGGGGTGATACCTCTTGGTAGTTTTGATTTGCATTTCTTTGATAATTAGTGATATTGAGTATCAGATAAGGATTTTTAATTGAATAGTTAAGGTATCACATATGCTATGTAGCCTTATGTCACCTATATATTTTAAAGTGCAGAATAAGCATCATCCTCAGGTAGTTTGAATATGTGGTAGAAATAAGGTTGTTCTTGTCGAGGTTACATAGAAGAGATCAGACTTACCAGGGCAGTCCTTTTACAAGTAGAAGAGCCTAGTAAGGGATCAGAATAGCTTACAACATTGAGCCTTCTTTGGGTTCCCAAAGTTTGAAGAGAACTGACCTTCAGTGGTAAAAGTGTGTGGATTTGATTGTGGATTAGCACATCTGTGAAGTTTTTTCCATATGTAAATATGCTTTTCTCTTATCTCCCAACAGGTACAACTGTAACTGTTTTAAAATTGTTTAAGAATCTGCCTGTAAGAAAGCAATTTTACTCAACTGCTAAAAAATGTAAAGATGAAATTAAAAAGATCCAAGATCTCCTCATAAGCTATGGTATACTTAAACCTGAAGTAAGGATTGTTTTTATACATAACAAGGTAAGCATTATTGTATTTTCTGTAGGATTTTTTGGTATTATGATATAATAAAGGGACAGTGTATTTTATCTAAACCAGCTATGTAAGGAGTCTTCTTTCAAAATTTGTTCACATTTGTTTAGTTTTATCTTCTGTAAAGAACATCTTTACTTTGTTACCTCATTTTCTGATTGAACCTTTTATTTCTTAATTTATAAGATAGGTGATTTCACCAGGAGACTTTTTCATCCAAGAAATGATTGAGTGCTTCCTAAATATGAAGACTAGACTTGTTCTTTTCCTTTAAAATTTCACAATTTAGTAACATTTTCTACCTTCTATTCTAAACTGTTTCTTTTTTGGAAGAGGTTTTTGTTTTTTAAAGGAAACCCCACCTAAATTCTTTCCAGTTTTCGAAGCAGGGCTAATAGGGAATTCCTCTTGTTGCTAGATGAATCTTAGGAGAAAGAAAAGTTTACACGTTTTCTAATTATTCTGTTTTTATAAAAGTCCATGTGTGCACTTTGAAATATTTAATGTAGGGCAAGCAGAACCATGTAGCAGAAGTATGGAAACCTGATGGGGAGTAGGAATTAACATTTACTGAGAGCATGCATAATGTCAAGACCTGTGCTAGATGTATGAAATTGCTATAATCCACAGCAACAACCAAGTGAGGTAGACACTATAAACAATTTGCAGTTGTCCTCTGAACTGAACTCAGAGAGGTTTAATACTTTACTCGGTGTTACATAGCCTATAAATTGTTGAGATGGGATTTGTAATTTTACATGCCTGTAGAATGTAGGTTCTTTACTATTTTGTCTTCCTGTTGTAATACTACATTACATTCACATAGTTCTTTTCCAGGTTTCAGAGCACTTACAATAACCTTGTGAGTTAGACAGCTTTATCTCTATTTGTATGGGGAATTTGTAGCTCAATATCTCTATTTGTATGGGGAATTTGTAGCTCAATATCTCTATTTGTATGGGGAATTTGAAGCTCCGTATCTCTATTTGTATGGGGAATTTGAAGCTCAGAATGATTGAAAGGATTGTTCTCTGTCTTACAGTAAGTAATGCTACTGAGGTCAGAACCCGTTTTCATCCAATTTTCTTTCTATTCCATGTCTTTTTACTTATTATTAAGACGATTCCATATTAAACCAAGCCATCGTAGAGTATTTATGGTCAAAATCTTTGGTCATTTTAAAAAAAATAAAAAAGAAAGAAAAACATTAAGAATAGTCAGCCACCTGTTCCTGTTGGCATAGAGCTCAACCAAATGATACCTTGAGATCCCTTCCAGCTCTATCATGTTGGGATTCCTCTGGATGTTGATGGATGGAGGCTCATCCTGCTAATATAAATAACTGTATGACCTCTTGATCCAGAGGACATTTAGTCGTTAAAAGGTAAATGTATCCAAGTTAAGAGAAGATCAAGGGCAGAAGAAATGATGATCAGAAAGGGAAAACAGATGGAAAAAAGGTAAAACATGAAAATAAGAGCTACATTTTTATAAGAAAAGGGGCTACAACCATGGAGAAGAGTTTTTTTTTTTTTTTTTTTGGCCTTTTGTCATTTTATGGCCGCACCCGCGGCATGTGGAGGTTCCCAGACTAGGGGTCTAATCGGAACTGTAGCCACTGGCCTGTGCCGCAGCCACAGCAACGCAGGATCCAAGCCGCGTCTGCAACCTACACCACAGCTCACGGCAACGCCGGATCGTTAACCCACTGAGCAAGGGCAGGGTTCGAACCTGCAACCTCATGGTTCCTAGTCGGATTGGTTAACCACTGTGCCACGACGGGAACTCCAAGAGAAGAGTTTTGAGTAAGAGAAAACAAGATGGAAGTATACAACAAGATTATTGCCTTATGTATGGAGATGAGTATTTAAAGTCAAGTATGTATCTTCTAAGCTTTGGATAAGTTTGTATTATTTTCCCAACCTATGTAAGATCTTTTGAAAATGGAAATTAGTATTTTGTAATACACGGTATTTTATTCTTAGAGGACACCATATCTGAACTTATGTTGAGCAAACACAGGTCTCTCGATGGCCTTCAGTAATTTCAGATGCAGTTCAGATCCCAGCAAGTATGTTGGAGAGTATTATACCATGAAGTAACGTTAAGATTATCAAGAATCTTATAGTAAGATAAAATATTAGCTATTATTACACAAGGAAATCATGGACTAAATATATTTTCAAGCTTCTTTCTTTTAGTATACATTATTTTTTCACTTTCATTTTTTTGGTAGTGCTGTTGTCCCTCAAATCAAATATATTGTTAAACTTCTCAAAATAGCATTGGCACATTATCATAAATTTCTTAGACATTGAGTTCTTCTTGCTCTTATAAACATGCTTGTATTTTTCATTCTTTAGTGCTTTTCTGAAGAATTTTTTTGCCTTAGCTTAAAATTTAAACTTGACAGTATTGGTGTCTCTCCTTTTTTTTTTTTTTGAAATTTTTTTCTGCATTGAAAACAATCATATTGCAGATAATATGAGAAGTACTACTGCTATTTTGACATCTTGGATTAGATAGTGTTCCTTCTTTTTATGAAGGTTTAACTTGCCAAGACATTCTTTGAATACTGATAATGTTGATGTTCTTGCCAGTATGGTTATGTTAGAAAGAGGTATTTTTCTTCTTTCATCACCATGTTCCTTGAAAGCATATTGAATAATGAGACAGCCAAAGGGAAATAATTTACAAGTGGATTCAGTGACTTTATTTAAAGTAGATTTTATTTGGAGAAATGCTAGGGTCATCCCTTAGATAAGCACTACAGTCTTGAGCTTTAGTTATGTAACTGAATCCCTATGAGGTCCTGCTGTATAGTTTTTCATTTATGAAATAGCTATTTCACAGAATTAGATTTTTTTTCTCAATGTGATAATATTTGAAACGCATTTAGTAATATTAGCTCTGTTCATGAGTAATTTTATATACCACTAGCTTAGAACATAATGTTAAATACGTGATTTCAAATAAGGGATACTTTCATACTTCATACTTAATTGATTTCTGTTAATATTCCCCTTTGTCTAAAATATCATTTGTAGCTTAAATTTTTTTGAATTTAATTCTGTCTGGATAATTTGAGACTCACTGGTATTAGAAAAGCTGAATTGAATATTACTGATACAAGGTCATACCTTTTACAAAAGAGAGAGGAACGGCTTTCTGCCTATCCCATCTCCATGTGACATGAGTGTTGAGGCTTATTGAGATCAATTTACTTATTTTGAAGTCTGAAAGAATGATGACACAGCTTTGGAGAGTTGAATTATCTCTGGTTTCAGTCAATCATCTGGGAAGAGGCAGGGCCTTAACCAGGAACAGAAACCTGGGAAACTGGCCATGGAGATTTGGTAGTGAGTGTGGTGGCTCCCTCTCTTGACATAGTTCTTTGGAGGGAATTCTTTTATAGTGATGGCTGAAGCTTTGTGCTGAGGAGGAGACCAAGAATGAGAAAGAAGGGACACATTTATTGAATTATAAGATGAAGATAAATAAGTGGTAGTTTATAATTTGTGTTCCCTACATTCATGGTATTATCTTTGTTCACCTTATTCTCATGAGCCTTTTACTCATGTGTTTTTGAATGTCCCAGTTTTCTTTCATCTGTGCTTTGAGGAATCAAAGAAAAGCCTTTTGCCTGTAATAGGACTGCTTTTAAAGTGTCCATCCTCCTCCATCCCAGCCAGTGTTGTGGAGGCAGTATAAATCAAAGAAAAATTCCAGTTCAGGACTATGGTTCAAGAGCATGCCCCTTCTTTATAAAATTATTGTTTCATTTCTAATCCTGAAACTTTTTTCTTTTTTAATTAATGAAGGTGGATGTTCTTTCAGATTTATTTTAAAGTTATCTTGAGGCTGGTTATCAGTCATGATTCATAGTTGGGTTCTTTCTCCCCCTTCCTTCCTTCCTTCCTTCCTTCCTTCTTTCCTTACTTTCTTTCTTTCTTGCCACACCTGCAGGATGTGGAAGTTCCTATGCCAGGGGTCAAAGTGGAGCTTCAGCTGCTAGCCTACAGCACAGCCACTGCAACACCAAATCCTTAACCCACTGAGCGACGCTAGGGATCAAACCTGCATCCTCATAGATGCTAGTCGGGTTCGTTTCTGCTGAGCCACAATGGAAACTCCTAGGGTTTTTTTTGGTTGTTGTTGGTTTTTTTACTTGAAAATTAATGATAATTTTAAAAAATGGTTCTCATGTGTTCTTCTTTGTTATACTAGCTTCTTTTAATTTTCACATAACATATGAAATACTATATAGAAAAGATGAGAGACATATACAAGTCAAATTTTAGTTTATGATTTTGATGTTTGCTCACACTATTAAGGAAAAAAAAACCTCTCTGAAGCCTTCCCCTACCCCTTGGCAAAACTTAGTTATTCCTCATTTTTTTCCATAGCATTTTCTGTGTATTCCTGTTGTGTGGTATTTGCTTTGTTGGAAATGATTTGCATTGTTTCTCCCCTTCTCAACAGCCTCTTGTGGAAGGGAGGGATGCATCTTAACTAATACGTGTAGTCCTTTTAATGCTATCACTGAGTAGAATACTATTGAGTCAGGCAATACTAAAATCAAAATACATGAACTTATAAATCAGCAGTTTGAACACTCTTTCAAAACTTCCTCGTAGTATTGATTTATAAAATGAACTCTCTTTTGAGGACTTCATTTGGATGCCCCAGTGACCTCTTAGATTTTTACAGAGTATATTCTCACTTATATTCATATGCGCTGTTTTAGTCTATTTTCATTTCTGGTGGCTAAGTCACTGATATGTCTTTATTAGAAGTAGGGGGGAAATATGTAAAGACTTTGCAGGAGTTCCCTTGTGACTCACAGGGGTAAGGATGTGAGGCTCTTGTTACAGCCTTGACACAGGTTCGATTCTTGATCCAGGAACTTCCACATGCTGTGAATGCAACCAAAAAACATTAAGGCTTTGCATGAATGAGACAATGGAGAAAAATGCTTGACAGGGACACAGGCTTTAAGAGTCATCAATTTAATATGTTTTCTTTCTACTAATTTAGTTAAGTAGAACTATGTAGTTATTCCTTTACAGATTATCCAGACAAATTTAAATACTTACTATTTATCTTAATGCACTTCTCTACTCCAACACAGTGCATTTCTGTGCATTCTCTAGAGAATTCTGCACAAATCTGGCTTTTGAGCTTAGGCCAGTAAAAATTGATCACACGATCTCTAAGGCCTTTTCAACTCTAAAATTCTTTGATGTTTAAGGATGTGTAACATATATCTTGAGCACTTCCATTTCTTTCTTACAAATTTGGAATTTCACATTTCCATCACTTAGACGTTCTGATGAGATGATTCATATATCAAATCAAAATAATAGGGAGTTTAGGAATTTCCAGATCTTGACATCTTAGAAGAATAATTTAAAATCTCTTTTGTTCTGTCTCTTACCTGCTCCAAATCTTTTAGCAAGTATTTTTATTCATGTCTCTTTCTATCTTATCTTCATGTGACCCCCCCCCAAGACTATAGCAGAGGGTGAACTAAAGTTCATCTCAATTTTTTAATGCAGTTTTCCTTTGCTATGGCCTCATCACAGGTACAGGGTACAGTTGCCTCTCAGTATCCGGGAGGGGTGGGTTCCACATCCACTGATAGAGAAGGTTTACTGTACAGAGCTTTGAATAGGTGCTTTAGAGCAGTTATGTGATAGTCTGCACTTTGAAAGAATTTACAGTGTGAATGAGGAGGTAAGATGTGAAAGGGTATGGACATTTAAACAGATGAAAAGAATAATGTGAACGTGTTGATTGTTGAATAATATTTATAAATAATATGGAAATTGAGGGGAGAAAAAGATTGTTTCAGGCTAGAATAGTCAGGGAGGACTTCATGGTGGCTGGGTTTTGATCTGGGTCTTTGTGTTGTTTGATAAATGTCTGTGCTGGGGTGGAGCTGATGCTAAGATATATTAGTGTGTGGAAATAGGTCTAACTTCCATAACCAAAAGTTTATGCTCTGAACAGATAAAACATTATCTGTCACAAAATTTTCATAAAACTTATTTACAACTCTGATTTGGCTAAGGCCTAAGAGCTTCGTGGAAATAAACTTCAGTCCTCTTCACCATTGGGAGTCAGGTCTGTACTAAATATCACAGGCAGGATAGACTTAACAGAATCTTTGAAAGAAATCCCCATATGTGAGGGAAGGTATCTGATATGGACAGAAAATAAGACTTCACCTAGGATTTTCATTGATAGGAGCCAGATGAGAGCCCAGAGCAGTGGGGTATAAGACCAGTCTTCTGTAAATGTCCATTGGTAGGTATCAGTAAAGAGCCTTTGCTCTCAGAACAAGACCACCCCTCTCTCCTTCATGCTTCCATTTCAGCTGTCAGATGAAATTTCCAGAATTCGTAATCTTTGCAAGACCTCTCCAGCCTTCCCCTTAAAGGACAGAATCTTGCAACTGCTGACTGCTTTGGGACCATTAGCCCTAATCTCATCGTGTTTTTATTCCTGTGTGTCAATCAACACAATAAGTCTGGGTCTTTCAAATCGTACCTTATAAGCTGGCTCTCTTATTCCATACAAATCATTGCTTTTTTTAACTCTCTCTCTCTCAAACATCCCCATCTCCTGAAATGCTCCATTTTCACGGTCAGTCATAAGTAAAATCTCCTATGTTCTTAGCCTTTTCTTTGACAACCTTCTTGCTCTGTGATATGACTGTGGCCTATATGCTCTGCAGCCCGTTTAAGCAATGACTGATTTCTCTCATCTATCCTGGCCAGATTACGATTTCCTTATTTTGCCTTATTGAAATTTCTAGACTATTCTCCTTTCCATCTAAAACATACTCAGCTTTGAATTTAATGTCTCTAGACTCCTAGACCACTATCACTCTGGTGATTTCTGTGTCCACAGAGATAGTCCTTTCTAGCTTCTCAGATCTTTTGCCTCCTCTCCTCTAGGGATTTTATTTCCACCCTATATCAGTCATTAATTCCTGTGACTATACCATAGACCTCGTCATTGCCAAAAACTGCACCTCCTCCATAACTTCAGTGTTAAGAATTTCACTCTCTGACCATCACCTCCTGTCTGAGTTTACTCCCTTCAACAGTCCATTGCCTCTTCTGGACCTGTGATCTATTGATCCTACTGTCTTTTAACTATTTCTTATTCCTGATGTCTTCAGATTTCTCTTTACTCTGCTTAAATTACATGGTCCATAGTTATCATCGTTTTCTTGGGTACTCCTTCAGTTTTCTTGCTTCTTACTTAGCTGTACTTGTTTGACTGATTAAATCCATCTGTTTGTCTTCTTGTTGCCTGAACCAGTATAGCTGAACATTGTTGGAAGAAAACATACCAGTCTTTATTACTATTACCACTTTAAATTCATGTAGTACCAGATTAAATTTAAGATTACTAATCTTAGTGCTGCCTGGTAGTCATACTGTGTTTCTCTAATCCATTTTCTCTCCTGGCCTCTTACATCAGTGCTTTAAACAAACTTTAATGTGCATACAAATCACCTGAAGATCCTGTTGAAAGCATATATTCTGATTGAGTAGGTCAGTGAGGGCCTGAGAGTCTGTATTTCCAACAAATCTCCAGGTGGTGCAGTTTCTGCTGGTCCATGAACTACAAATTGAGTTGCAGGGTCCCAAAGAGCTATTTCTTCCATTTTCTTCTTAGTCAAGTCCTTCTTCCCTGTCTTCACTTTCCTGATCTTATATCCTATTTTTGTGAGAAAGAGGCAATCAAGAGAGAACTTTCACAAACTACCCAACTGTCTGCAGTTGTACATAATACTGCCCATAATACAACCTTCACTTTTGTTATTATAGATGCACTACTTATGTTTCTAGGCAGGGCCAGTTCCTTCACTTGGGAAAAACTTTTAAAAATAGTTGTCTGTATTCATTTTCTCCAGTTGCTTTCCTCCCATTTTCCAGTTCACGCCAGACTTTCTCTTTCTGCCACTCCACAAGAACTTTTATCAAGATTACCCTTGACTTCCAAATTTCTAAATCCATTTGTCACTTCTCAGTCCTTACCTTAATGTTTACCACCAATGTTGATCGTTCCATCCTTGAAACGCTTTTTCACTTGGCTTCTAGGTCAACACATTTTTTGTTTTTTTTCCTACCTTTCTACCATTTGTTATTTCATTGCAGCTCATAACCTAAATTTTAAACATTTGGTGTCCCATGACTCAGTCCTGGAATTTACTCCCTTGTATGTATATTCATTTTCTTGATGCGCTTATTCAGTCTCATACCTTTAGATATTATTTATAAACTGACTACTCCCTAAATTTTTATCTTTATTCTGTAACCTTCCCCTAAACTCCAAGCTCATGGATCCAGCTACCACCCCAAACCTCTCTCTGGATATTTAATAATAGTCTCTACACATTTAGCCTGACAAAAACTGAGCTTCATATCTTCTTTGTCAGAATTACTCTCTCCACATTCTTCCTCATCAGCATATGAGAACTCTCTTTTTCCTTTTGGCAAACCCAAAGCTTTAGGGTTATGACTACCGATTCTCTCAACACCTTAATTGATAAAGAATAAATTCTGTAGGTCTGCTTTAAAATATCTAAAATCTAACTAGTTTTCACCATATCTGTGTCTACCACTGTGATCCAAACATCTGTCATCTCTCACCTGGATTATAGTGGTATTCCCTTTTTTTTTTTCTTTTGTCTCTTTAGGGCTGCACCCCTGGCATATGGAGGTTCCCAAGCTAGGGCTGAATTGGAGCCGTACCCACCAGCTTACGCCACAGCCACTGCAACACCAGATCAGAGCCACATCTGTGACCTACGCCACAACTTCCATCAACACCAGATCCTTAACCCACTGAACGAGGCCAGGGATTGAACCCACACCCTCATGGATACTAGTCAGGTTCTTAGTCTGCTGAACCACAACAGGAACTCCTGTAATAGTTTTCTAATTGGATCTCCCCACTTCCTTCCTTGCTCTCTTCTGTCTGTTCCCAGCCCAGCAGCTAGAGTGTTACTGTAAAAATGTAGTTTAGATCATGTAACTCCTCTTCGATGAGTTTCCATCTCAGAGTCAAAGCCTTTGTAAATGGCGTAAGACTTCCACATCAATGTTAGTAAACCTTTTTTTGCAAAGAGCCACAGTGTAAATATTTTGGGGTTTCTGGTTCATATAGTTTTCTCTCAAAACTGTTCAGCTCTGCTGTTGTAGTATGAAAGCAGCCATAGATATTCAAACTTTACCTAAAAAAGCAGGCAGTGAGTTGGAGTCAGTCCTTAGGCTATAGTTTTTTGACCTCTGTTGTAGATCATCTAACTCACTATTATGGCTGATCTTGTTTATTTCCTCTTGTTCACTTGCCTTCAACTTCAAAGAACAACTGGCTTCCTTGTTCTTTAAAACTTCCAGTCTTACTTCCAAGTTAGGACCTCTGTATTTGTAGTTCCCTTGCAAAGAACATTCTTCTGTATATTTGGCTGAATCCTCATCTTTTAGTTCTTTACTTAGAACTTCTCAATGAGGCTTTCTTTTTTTTTTTTAATGGCTGCACCCATGCCTTTTGGAAGTTCCCAGGCCAGGGATTAAATCCAAGTTACAGCTGCAACCTGTGCCACAGCTGTGACAACACTGGATCCTTTAACACACTGTGCCTGGCTGGGATCAAACCTACAGATCTGCAGCGACCTAAGCCTCTGCAGTTGGATTCTTGACCCACTGTGCCACAGCAGGAACTCCACAATGAGGCTTTCTTTAGCCACCCTAAAACTATGACCATTTCCCTTGGAGTTCCCTTCGTGGCTCAGTGGTTAACGAATCCGACTAGGAACCATGAGGTTGCGGGTTCGATCCCTGGCCTTGCTCAGTGGGTTAAGGATCCGGCGTTGCCATGAGCTGTGGTGTAGGTTGCAGATGTGGTTCGGATCCCGTATTGCTGTGGCTGTGGCGAAGGCCGGTGGCTGCAGCTCCTGTTAAACCCCTAGCGTGGGAACCTCCATATGCTGCGGTGAGGCTCTACATAAAAAAAGGCAAAAAGACAAAAAAAAAAAAAACTATGACCATTTCCCTAGGCCCCACCCCCCACATTTTCCTGCTTTATTTTTTTTCTTTAAACTTATAACCATTGTAGAATTCCCATCGTGGCTCAGTGGTAACAAACCAACTATGAGGACACAGGTTCCATCCCTGGCCTCACTCAGTGGGTTAAGAATCCAGCATTGCCATGAGCTGTGGTGTAGGATCACGGACATAGCTCAGATCCCTCATTGCTGTGGCTGTGGCATCGGCCAGCAGCTGCAGCTCCAATTCAACCTCTAGCCTCAGAACTTCCGTATGCCACTTGTGTGGCCCTAACAAGACAAACAAACACAAAAACTTATCACCATCTTATAATGTATTTATCTTATCGTCTCTCTCTCCACCTCTGATTTCTATGAGGGGAAGGATTTTTGACTGCTTTTTCACACATCTGTCCCTAGTGCCTACAATAGTACTTTATGTAGGTGCTAAAAAAGTATATGGTAAAATAATGAGTGTGATCAAAGATTGAGAGAGAGCATGGAGGACAGGAGTGCTCCGTTACATTGGTGGCACTAGCCCATACTGGATTGAGAACATAGGTATTAAAGCATTTAAGATATAGGGGTAGATGGTATAACTATGGATTAAAAATATATATTAAAAATATAGTAGATGGAGTTCCCATTGTGGCTCAGTGGAAACGAATCTGACTAGGAACCATGAGGTTGCAGGTTCGATCCCTGGCCTAGCTCAGTGGGTTAAGGATCCGGCATTGCCATGAGCTGTGGTGTAGGTTGCAGAGGCGGCTCGGATTCCGCGTTGCTGTGGCAGTGGCATAGGTGGTGGTTACAGGTCCGATTTGACCCCTAGCTTGGGAACCTCCGTATGCCGCGGGTGCGGCCCTAAAACAACAAAAGCCAAAAAAAAAAAAAGAAAGAAAAAATACAGTAGATGATGTAACTAGAGATTAAAAATGGAACAGAGAGGTGATGAAAAAGCAAGTATCAGGTTTTATACTTAAGATGTTTCCCTTTCCTTCTGGGAGGAATCCAATAAAGTCACAGAAGAGGGAGGGATGGTTTTAGCTACTTGGCAGGTGAGTGTTGTTTATTCAGTGGAGTAGGGATCAATCTGTAAAAGTGATCGCACCTGGGACTCCACAGGTGAGTGGGTCATGGTATAATTTCCTAATGTGGATAAATGGATCAGGAGTTCCCATCGTGGTGCAGCAGCAGCAAATCCGACTAGGAACCATGAGGATGCGGGTTCCATCCCTGGCCTCGCTCAGTGGGTTAAGGATCCGGCGTTGCTGTAAGCTGTGGTGTAGTTTGCAGATGTGGCTCCGATTTGACCCCTAGCCTGGGGACCTCCACTTGCCGCAGGTGTGACCCTAAAATGACAAAAAGAAAAGGATCATTTTAGGTAGAGAAATAGTATGAACATAAGAGATGTGAGGTAGGATAGTACAGAGCACAAATAAAGGCAGTGAATGAGTTAATTTAGCTAATTTAGGCAGTGAATAAGTCAATTTAGTATGTAAAGGAATAGAGGAAAGTAAATCCTGAAAGACAGTTTGAGGCTATATTACAAAGGCTCTTGAATGCTAGGCTGAAGTGGGGTTTTTTTTTTGTTTTTTGTTTTTAATAAAAAATTGAGAGTAGGGAAAGGACTTGATCAAGGTATTACCTCTGACAATCAGTTTGATGCTTGTGTGCTGGGAAGAATTATAGGAGTCTGTAAGCAGTGACATTAGTTAGGAAACTAACGAAAGTCCAGGAACTATGGGTCTGAATTAGAATAAACACATTGGGCATAGAAAGCAGAGTGTGATCACTATTGTAAGAAAGAATCAATAGTAGAAAATGAAGAACAGAAAAGATTTGAGGATGCTATTTATTTAATTTATATACTTAGGAAAATGGTACTACCCCATCTCTTTTTTATTCCTTTATGGATGCATCTGTCTTTCGTTCTAGTATGTAGTACCTTTATTAATTACTCTGGCGTAATTTCAGTTTCACTCCAGAAAGAACCTAATAGAATCAAACAAAGTTTCAAAAGTCAAGTTAGACAGAACACTGTAAACCAACTATAATAGAAAAACTAAAAATTGTAAAAAAATAAAATTTTAAAAAGTAAAGTTATTGTTAACCTCATCAGTAGAGATTTTTGTTAACTAGTCAGTTAAGAAAGGAAATCAACTCTAGGCTGGATATTATTTGTTAGCATTAAAACTTGTTGCTTTTTTTGTTTGTTTCTTTGTTTAATAAAGGGTCAAAATAGAAAAAGAACCAGAGGGTGATTGTTAGGATGGATGCCTGAATAGAATGTATGTGAAGAGAAATGCCATCAGATAAGTACCAGGGAGCCAGGTGATTGAAGGAATATTGGCAGTTCGAAATCTGTAGGTTTGATATTCTTTTTTTAGATATTACTGTGTTAAGAATACTTAACAGATCTACACGCTTAACAACTTTTTAAAGTATACAGTATGCTATTATCGACTAGAAGTACAATGTACAGCAGATCTCTAGAACTTACCATGCCTAACTGGAGTTTTATGCCTGTTCGTTAGTAACTACCCATATCCCCTTCCCTCAGCCCCTGTTAACTACCATTCCACTCTTTGATTCTAATTCTGTGAATTATTTTAGATACCTCATATAAGTAGAATCATTCAGTGTTTGTCTTTCTGTGACTGCTTATTTCACTTGGCATGATGGTCCTCACAATTCCACCGTGTTATCACATGTTGTAGAATTTCCTTCTTTTAAAGGCTGAATAATATTTCATTGTGTGTGTGTTTGTGTTATGTTTTCTTTATCCATTCATCCATCAGTGGACATTTAGGTTGTTTCCATATCGTGGCCATTGTAACTAAGTGGCTACATCTTGGTCAGTGTGCTGCCTTAAAATGGACTGCTAATATCTCTTTTGAGAACCCGCTTTCAATTCTTTTGGATAAATACCCGTGTGGAATTGTTGGATCATATGGTAGTTTATTTCTGATATTTTGAGGTATGTCCATGCTGTTTTCCATAGCACCTGCACTATTTGCATTCTCATATCCTTACAAGCACTTGTTGTCTTTTTTTTTGACAGTAGCCATCCTGATAGGTGTGGGTTGATATCTCATTGTGGTTTTCTTTGTTTTTGTTACTGTTTTTGTTTTTTTGGCTGGGTCCACGGCGTGTGGAAGTTCCCAGGCCAGGGATCAAATCCATGCAACCACAGTGACAATGCTGGATCCCCAACCTGCTGAGCCCCCAGGAGACTTTCTCATTGTAGTTTTTTGCTTTGCTCTTTTCCCTGATGATCGGTGATACTGAGCATTTTTTCATCATCTATCGACCATTTGTGTTTCTTCTTTGAGAAATGTCTATTTAAATCCTTAGCCCATTTTTTTGTTATTAGTTTTTTTTGTTACTGAGTTGTAGGAGTGTTTTATATATTTTGGAAATTAATCATCAGGTGTATGACTTGTGAATACTTTCTCCCATTCCTTAGGTGGCCCTTTCACTTCACTGATTGCTTCCTTTGCTATGCAGAAGCTTTTTAGTTTGAGTAGTCCCACTTGACTGTTTTTGCTGTTATTGCTTGTACTTTTGTTGTAATATCCAAGGAATCATTGCCAAGACCAGTGTCGTAAAGCTTTTTTTCATATGGTTTCTTCTAGGAGTTTTACAGTTTCAGGTGTTGTATAGATATTTAATCTATTTTTAATTGATTTTTGTGTGTGGTGTAAATTAAGGGTCCAGGTTCATTCTTTTGCATATGGATATCCAGTTTTCCCACCACTATTTATTGAAAGGACTGTCCTTTCCCCATTGTGCATTGTTGGCACCCTTATCCAGCCTCAGCTGACCATGTAAGCATGGATCTTTTTCTGGGCTCTCTATTCTGTTCTCTTGGTATTTATGTCTGTCTTTATGTCTGTCTTTATGCCTGTACCATACTGTTTTGATTGTTGTAGCTTTGTTATATATTTTGACACCAGGAACTGTGATGCCTCTAGCTTTGTTCTTCTTTCTCAGCATTCATTTGGATACTTCTGCTCTTTTGCAGGTCTATATGAATTTTAAAAGAATTTTTTTTTATTTCTGTAAAGAATGCCATTGGGATTTTTTATAGGGATTGTAATGAATCTGTAGATCACTTTGAGGAGTATTGAAATCTTAACAATGTTAAGTCTTCCAGTACATTAACACAGGATGCCTTTCCATTTCTATCATCTTTAATTTCTTTCATCTGCTTTTTCTTTGTAGTTGTCATCATATAGTCTTTCACTTCCCCAATTTATTTCTAAGCATTTTATTCATTTTGGTACTGTTGTAAATGAGATTGTTTTTCTAATTTCCTTTTCAGATCATTCATTGTTAGTTTATAGAAACACAACTGATTTTTGTATTTATTTTATATCCTGCAACTTTATTGAATTTATTAGTTCTAACAGTTTTTTTAATGGAGTCTAGGGTTTTCTATATATAGAATCTTGTCGTCTGTAGATAAGGACAGTTTCACTTCTTACTTTCTCATTTGGATCCCTTTTTTAACTTCTTTTGCTGAATCGCTTCTGGTGTTGGGAATATTGGCATCTACTTTCATCAGGAATATTGGCCTGTAGTCTTCTTTTCTCGTATTCTTTGTCTGGCTTTGGTATCTGAGTGATGCTGGCTTCATAAAATGAGTTTGGAAGTGTTCCTTCCTATTCAGTTTTTTAGAAGAGTTTGAGAAAGATTGGTGTTAATTCTCCTTTACATATTTGATAGAATTCACCACTGAAGCTATCTGGTCCTAGGTTTTTCTTTGTTGGAAGTTTTTAATTGCTGATTAAAACGTCTTACTAGTTATAAGTCTATTCTGACTCTTATTTCATAACCTAATCTTGGTAGGTTGTATGTTCCTAGGAATTGAGCTGTTCTTCCAGTTTTTTGGCCTGTAATTTGTCCATTCTCTGATGATTCTTTTTTTTCCTGTTGCATTTGTTATATCTTTATCGCTGATGTTATTTATCTGAATCATCCCTTTTTTTTTCTTAGTATAACTAAGGGCTTGTCAGTTTTGTTTTCTTGGTGAAGAGATCAACTCTAAGTTTCTTTGATTTTTTTTTTATTCTGTTTTTTCTATTTTGTTTATTTCTGCTCCTGCTTGTTTACTTCTTTTCTTCCGCTAACTCTGGGCCTAGTTTGTTGTCCTTTTTCTGGCTTTCTGAGGGATATAATTAGGTTGTTTATTTGATGTCTTTCTTTTTTAATGTAGGTGTTTAATTTTTACAAACTCCCTTCTTAGTACTGCTTTTGCTGCACCCATGATTTTTGTTATGTTGCGTTTTCATTTTCCTTTATTTCAAGTTATTATAATTTTCTTTTTGATTTCTTCTTTGACCCAGTGGTTGTTTAAGAATGCATCGTTTAATTTCTAGACATTGTGAACTTCCAGGTTTTCTTCTGCTGTTGATTTTCAGTTTCATTTCATTGTGGTCAGAAAAAGTGCTTGGCATATTTTGATCTTTTTAAGTTTGTTAAGACTTGTTTTGTGACCTAACATATGATATGTCTTAGAGAAAGATCCAAATGAGCTTGAGAAGAATGTGTATTCTGCTGCTGTTGGAATGTTCCATTTATGTGTATTAGGTCTATTTGGTCTGTGTTGTTCAAATCCTTTGTTTCCTTATTTTCTATCCATTGTTGATCTTGATCTGAAAAAAGAACAACCAGAAAACCATGTAGAGGATGAAGTTGCATGGAAGAAGAGATGGCTGGAGTAGCTTCTTTCAGAATGATTATGGAGAAGAAGAGTCAGTTTGGAGAAGAAAAGTCTTGTGGAAAACAAAATATATTCAGTTTAGTTTTCAATTAGCAATAATCGCGCTTTGGATAAACCTCATTGGCTACGATACTGCCACTGTGCAAAGCTAAAATATATTCAGTTTAAATAAAGAGGAAAAGCTGAAGTCAAGTATTGTATAAAGCAGAAGTTTGATTTGGAAATAACCTTTTTGTAAAGTTAAGTATGGGAGGATGTAGTGATTGCCTCATAAATCTGAGATTAAAGAGCTAATCAAAAAGACTGATCTGAAAGATTTTCTGTGAACAGTATCAGAATATTGAGTAATCTGGAGGCAGTTATTAACTTTGATTGGATTCAAAAAGGATTTTCAAAGAGGCTATCTTTTATGTTGTATTTGAGTTGATTTTTCTTATTTGTGTATCAATTGTAGACTTTTGGATTGCAGTTACCCTGAAGTTTTGATATAGGGGTCTATATGTAAATGAGATTGTTTTAATATGTTGGTGTCTTAATTGCACGTGCGTCTCCAGTGTTCTGCATTTGTGCTCTCTTCTCGTGATTTCTGATTTTTGTAGCACAATTGTGCATGAATGGTGTAGTATCTTTACTGTATATATGCCTTTACTGGTGAGCCTTGTCATTTGTGGGTTTTTTTTTTTTTTTCTGGTTGTGGCCTTTTTTTTTTTTCTTTTCTGCCTAGAGAAGTTCCTTTAGTATTTGTTGTAAAGCTGGTTTAGGATTGTAGAAATCTCTTAGCTTTTGCTTATCTGTAAAGGTTTTGATTTCTCCTTCAAATCTGAATGAGAGCCTTGCTGGGTAAAGTGATCTTGGTTGGAAGTTTTTTTCCTTTCATTGCATTCAGTATATATCATGCCACTCCCTTCTGGTCTGCAGAGTTTCAGCTGAAAAATCTGCTGATAACTTTATTGGGGTTCCCTTGTATGTCATTTGTTTCTTTTCCCTAGCTGCTTTCAATATTTTCTCTTTGTCTTTAATTTTGGTCATTTTGATCAATATGTGTCTCGGGGTGTTCCCTCTTGGATTTATTTTATATGGTACTCGTTGCGCTTCCTGGATTTGAGTGAGTGGTTCCTTTCCCATGTTAGGGAAGTTTTCGGCTATTATCTCTTCAAATGTTTTTTCTGTCCCCTTCTTTCTCTCTTCTCCCTCTGGCACCCCTATAATATGGATATTGGTGCATTTAACGTTATCCCAGAGTTCTCTGAGACTCTCCTCATTTCCCTTCAATCTTTTATCTCTTTTCTCTTCTGCATTAGTGATTTCTACTAATCTGTCCTCCACCTCGCTGATTCGTTCTTCTGCCTCCTGTATTCTACTGTTGGCTGCCTCTAATGAATTTTTTATTTCAGTTATTGTATTTTGCATCTCATCTTGATTAATTTTTACATCTTGTATTTCTTTGCTCAGTGTTTCCTGTAAATGATCAATCTTTGCCTCCAGTCTATTTCCAATGCCTTGCATCATCTTCAGCCTCAACAGTGTAAAGTCTCTTTCTGGGAGGCTGATAATCTCCTCGTCACTGAGCTGTTTTTCTGGGCTTTTCTCTTTCTCCCTTATCTGAGTTATAGTTTTCTGTCTTTTCATTTTTATAGGTTTTTGGTGTGGTGACCTTTGTGTCGACAATAGAGTTGTAGCCTCTCTTAGTTCAGGTGTTTGCCTCCCCTGTGGCTAAAGTTGGTATGGAGGGGGCTTGCTGTAGGCTTCCTGATGGGTGGGACTGGTGTCTGCCCACTGGTAGGTGGGGCTGATTCCTATCCCTCTGGTGGATGGGGCTTTGTCTCCAGGTGAGATTAGAGGTGGCCCTGTGCCTGAGGGGTCTTTAGGCAGCCTGTTTACTGGTGGATGGGGCTGAGATCCCACTTGGATTATTGTTTGGTCTGGGGCTTCTCAGAGCTGATGGGAGGGGCCAGCTTTTCCCAAAATAGCCACCTCCAGGGAAATGCAGGCTGCTGAATATTCCCAAGAGCTTTGCCTCCAATGCCCTTCCTCTGCAACAAGCCACAGTCACCCCTGTTTTCGCAGGAGATCCTCCAAGGATTGCAGTCAGGTTCCACCCAGATTTCTATGGAGACTTTGCTTTGCCCTGGGACCTAGTGCATGTGAAAGTCTGTGTGTGCCTTTCAAGAACGGGGTCTCTGTTTCCCCCAATCCTGTGTAGCTCCTGCACATGAGCCCCACTGGCCTTCAATGCCAGATGCTCTGGGGGTCTTTCCCCCGTGCCAGGTCCTGAGGAGTGGGGATTTGACGTGGGGCTCAGAACTCTCAGTCCTTTAGGTGAGTCTCTGTGTTACAGTTCCTTTCCAGTCTGTGGGGAGGTATGGGGAGGTATGGGGTTGCTTCTGTCATGTCATTTCCCCTCCTGCCTCCTGATGTGGTCTCCTCTTTGTCTTCTGGAGTAGAATATCTTTTTGAAAGTTTCCAGTCCATTTCGTTGAAGGTTGCTCAGCATTTGTTTGTAGTTTTGTTGTTTTTATGAGAGAAGTTGAGCTCTAGTCCTTCTGTTCCGCCATCTTAATCCAATCTCAAGAGTGGCTTTATAACTGGTTCTTGAGAAAGACTAGGTGGGCAGAAGTATTCAAAGCACACACAAGGTCAAAGACTCATGAGAAGTCAGAGAAAGCTGGTATAGGGAAATAGGAGATGAGTCTGGAAAGGTTGCTTGGGTCTAGATTCTAAAGGTCTTGTGGGCTTCAGTGGGAATATGGACTTCTTGTCAAGTGATGAAAGGGACAAAATAAGGAATTTTAGTAGGATACAACAATGTGATAATTCCATAACGGAGAATGGACTAAAATATATATTTAGTAGTTGAATAGAAGAAGCTGGCTCAGTAGTCTAGGCAGTTACACAGAGTATGTAAAAAGAGGGTATAGACAAGAAAAACATTTCCAACATAGATAAGATTTGATTAACAAATCATCTGCCTAGTTCCTATAAGCCCCCCTCCCATAGGTAAAGTTAGTGATACTAATTTCTTTATAACCTTGGGAGGAATAATTATGCATATTGTATTCCAAAACATGAATATAAAATAAAGAAACATTTAAGCAGAGTAAAATAAGCATAAGAGACTTTAAATTCACAACTGTGCTAAATAAATTTTAACAATTTTAAACTTTAGGACCATTTAGCAGGAATCAAATCATATATATGCACATTATTTTAATAGATTGCAATAGTCTTTAACGATACTATTGGTATTGTGATAGAATAATCCATAATTTTTTACAAATTTCAAAACATTTAAGAGTGAACTTTACAAGCTTCTGTAGCTAATGTTGTTACCATATAGCCAGTGTGGAAAGAGATTGCCTTTTCTTATATTTTGTTTGTGCCCCTACCCTTATCTGAACCATTCAGTACAAATACATGTCTAGGAGTAGATAGCAGTAGGTGTAGATCCAATTATATTAACTTGTAAGACTTTGGAATTAGTTAAAACTTCTGACTCTTAAGAAACTCAAACATGAATTTCTTAGTACATCTCTGAAAATAATTGGCATGAAAAGTCTGGTTGCCCTCTAGGCCAATAAGTATACTTTTTAATTTCATATTCTAGAGGGAATCACCTTTGCTCAGGCATTACAGCTTTATCTGATTATGTGTTTGCAAGCCTCACTTTTCCTGTTATCACAAGCTGCCTTCACAGTTGAAGTTTACTCATTAAATACTAAGTATTCTCATCTAACTTCATTTTCTTCACGTAGTATATGTTAAATGAAATAGGAACAGTGGCAAGATATATTTGGCTAACTTCAATCAATTACATGGTGTGCATGTAATAATATATTTTTTATTGAGGAGTTTTTGCACTGTCATCATACTGACTAGAGTCAGATTCTTACTTGGCACATCCAGATGCTCCAACTTTGTGTGACCTAGATAGAAAACATATGGGGTTTTGTGTGTATATTTTTAGCACATCTTAAGCTTTCAGCCTAAGGGCAAAATATATGAAAAACTTGAGGAAGTGAAAAGAAAATCTCTATTTTAGGAAATAGTACAAGATTGATGAAATGATGGGGAAAGCAAACTAAAAACTACTCGCTGTAGAAAATGTAGCATTAAAAATTCAGTACCTTCTGGGTCCTTAATATTTTTTTCTTTTTTATTAAAGTTGATTTACAATGTTGTGGCAATTTCTGCTGTACAGCAAAGTGACTCAGTCATACTCTTTAATTTTTAATTACTGCATTATGTAGTTTTTTAATAATGGGTCCTTTTTTGAAAATGAATCTTAATTTTTTTTTTGTCTTTTTGCCTTATCTAGGGCTGCACCCGTGGCATATGGAGGTTCCCAGGCTAGAGGTCTAACAGGAGCTGTAGCCGCCGGCCTTCACCACAGCCACAGCAACGCGGCATCCGAGCTGCGTCTGCAACCTACACCTCAGCTCACGGCAACGCCGGATCCCAAACCCACTGAGCAAGGCCAGGGATTGAACCTGCAACCTCATAGTTCCTAGCTGGATTCGTTAACCACTGAGCCACGACAGGAACTCCGAAAATGAATGAGTCTTAATTGCCTAAGTAATAGTGAAGATGTTATTTTTTGGCAGAACTCTTTATTGTTTATCTAGCCCAACTGTAACTGTTTAGAAAATGCTCCTTCATCAAACCTTTGATGTGATTCAATAATTGCCTGATGTGAAATAATGCTCTAGAAATACTAGCAATACTTTATTTTTATTTATTTTTTGCTTTTTTTTTTTTTTATGTCCATACCTGTAGCAATTGCCAGCAAGTTCCTAGGCTAGGAGTCAAATTGGAGCTGCAGGTGTCAGCCTGAGCTACAGCCACAGCAATGTGGGATTGGAGCCGTGTCTGCAACGTACACCTACACCACAATTCACAGCAACGTCAGATCCTTAAACCACTGAGTAGGCCAGGGATCGAACCTGCATCCTCATGAATACTAGTCAGGTTTTTAACCCTGCTGAGCCACAATGGGAACTCTGCAATATTTACTTTAAAAAGAATTTTCACATTCAGTGGTTCTCATGTTTCTCAGGTTTTTTAGAACCCATTTCTTCAAGTAATCTTTTTGTAATTACATGCTAGCTTTTCGGCAGGTCAGTCAGTGAAATAGCACCTTTATATCAGTCAGCAGCTAAGATTATGTCTGAGGCATCACCCTTATATAAACTAAACAAATTGATATCTCCATTAGAAATAACACAGGTTTTATAGCTGTGTTAAATGCAGGAATTTTAAAACATTATTTTTCTTGAAATATTTTCATGACTACTTATTTTAAATACATTGTTTACACATGTATGAATCAGAGAGCATAGTTTTAAAGAGATAAACTTTTTCTTTTTTTAATGTTTAAACTTTAAAAAAATTTTGGTTGGAGTATAGTTGACTTACAGTGTTGTGTTAGTTTCAGGTGTACAGCAAAGTTAATCAGCTACACATATACACATATCTATTCCTTTTCAGATTCTTTTCCCATGTAGATCACTACAGAGTATTGAGAAGATTTCCCTGTGCTATACAGTAGGTCCTTGTTACTCATCCATTCCATATATAACAGTGTGTGTATGTCAGTCCCAACCTCCCAATTATCCGTCCCTCCTACCTATCCTCTTTGGTGACCGTAAGAATGGTTTTACACGCTTCGAGTCTGTTACTCAGAGTTTTGTGAATAGGTTCTTTTGTACCATTTTTACTAGATTCCACATATTCATGATCTCATATGATATTTGTCTGTCTGACTTCACTTAGTATGATAATTTCTAGGTCTGTCCATGTTACAGCAAATGGCATTATTTAGTTCTTTTTTATATGAGTAATATTCCATTGTGTATATATATATATATATATATATATATATATATATATATATATATATTATGTACCACGTCTTTTTTATCTCTTCCTCTTTTGATGGACATCTAGGTTGCTTCCATGTCTTAGCTATTGTAAATAGTGCTGCAGTGAACATTGGGGTTCACGTATGTCTTGGAATTATGGTTTTTAAAGAGATAAACTTTTTGAGAATAAGTTTTTATTGCTCAACTATTCCTTGTTAAAAATAACTTATATAGAAATTATGAAGCAGTAACATTTAATTATAGTTGCAGGTTATTCAGAACCTTAACCTACCCTTATTATTTTGAGTATTTTTCCTTAAATTGCCAGCTACTGGCTGGCTTAAAAAAACAATCAATAGTAGAACCATCACTCACTTTTTATACTCACACGCATGCTTACCCTCTCTCTCTGTCTTACACATATACATGTCAAACACAAATAGGTGCAGAAGAAATGCAAAGATTACAGTCTGGCACTTCCTCAAAAAAAAAAAAAATAAATAAACAGAGTTACCGATTTACTCAGCTCTTTCACTTCTTGGTATATACGCAAGAGAAAAATGTATTTCACAAAAATATGTACATGAACATTTATAGCAGCATCATTCATAATAGTCAAAAAGGGGAAATAACCCATATGTCCTTCATAAAATATGATACTTCAAATGTATATCGATATGGGGGAACATTATTTAGCCATTAAAACAGGAGTGAATTACCACAAACAAAATCCGGGACCAGCCAGCTTCCCAACTTCATGAGTGAATTTTAAGAAACATTTGAGGGAGAATTAACACCTAACCTTCTCAGACCATTCCAAAAAATCAAAGAGGGAATGCTTGCAAACTCATTCTATAAGGCCAGCATCACCCTGATACCAAAACCAGACAAAGGCACTAGAAAAAAAGAAAATTACAGGGCAACATTGCTGATGGACAAAGGTAAAAATGTCTTCAACAAAATATTAGCAAACCGTGGAGTTCCCTTGGTGGCGCAGTGGTTAACGAATCCGACTAAGAACCATGAGGTTGCAGGTTCGATCCCTGGCCTTGCTCAGTAGGTTAAGGATCTGGCGTTGCCGTGAGCTGGGGTGTAGGTTGCAGACGCGGCTTGGATCCTGCGTTGCTGTGGCTGTGGCGAAGGCCGGCAGCTATAGCTCCTGTTAGACCCCTAGCCTGGGAACTTCCATATGCCGCGGGTGCTGCTCTAAGATAAAAGGCAAAAAGACAAAAAAAAAATTAGCAAACCAAATTCAGCAATACATTAAAAGGATCAGACACCAGTCAGGTGTGATTTATCTTAGGGTGCAAGAATGGCTAAGTATCCACACATCCATCATTGTGATAGACCTCGTTAGCAAATAGAAGATGAAAGTCACATGATCATCTCAATAGATGCAGAAAAACATTTAGACAAAATTCAGTATCCACTTATTAAAAAAAAACAAGCTGTCAACAAAGTAAGTATAGAGGGAACATACCTCAAAATAATAAAGGCCATTTATGGCAAGCCCACAGCTAACATAAAATTCAAAGGTGGAAAACTGAAAGCTTTTCCTCTAAGATCAGATATAAGACAAGGTTGCCCATTCTTACCACTTTTATTCATCATAGTATTGGAAGTCCTAGCTACAGCAGTCAGATAAGAAAAAGAAATAAAAGGAATCCAAATTGGAAAGAAAGAAGTAAAACTTTCACTCTTTGCATATGATGTAATACTATATATAGAAAATCCTAAGGATGCCACCAGAAAACTATTAAAACTGATAAATGATTTCAGTTAAATTATAAAATACAAAATTAATGAGCAGAATTTGTTGCATTTCTATACTTTAACAATGAACTTTCAGAAAGAGAAATTAAGTGAACAACTCTATTTACAATTGCATAAAAAAGATTACATAGAAATAAATCTAACCAAGGAAGTAAAAGACTTGTACGCAGAAAATTATAAGACATTGATGAAAGAATTTGAAGGTAACACAAACAAATGGAAAGATATGCTCATGGGCTAGAAGAAATTAATATTGTTAAAATGACCTTACTTCCCAGGGAAGTTTATAGATTCAATGCAATCCCTATCAAAATACACAAGGTGTTTTTCACAGTATTTCTTCTAGTAGAAGAAATAATTCTAAAATTTGTATGGAAATTCAGAAGACCCAAAATAACCAAAACAATCTTAAGAAAAAAAGAACGAAGCTGGAGGTATCACGCTCCCTGACTTCAGACTATACTTCAGGGGTATAGTAATCAAAATAATATGATACTGGCACAAAAACAGACACATAGATCAATAAAGATGATAGTCCAGAAATGAACCCACAGGGAATTACTGTCGTGACTCGGCAGAAACAAACCTGACTAGTATCCTTGAGGATATAGGTTTGATCCCTGCCCAATGGGTTAAGGATGCGGTGTTGCTGTGAGCTCTGGTTTAGATCACAGACATGGCTGGCAGCTGCAGCTCCTAGCCTGGGAACTTCCATGTGCCACATGTGTAGCCCTAAAAAGCAAAAAAAAAAAATAAAACCATGAGTTGAATGGTCTTTTTCTTCTTTTTTTTCCTTTTTGACTACACTCACAGCATGTCGAAGTTTCGAGGCCAGGCATTTAACCTGCATCACAGAAGTGACCCAGCCATTGCAGTGACAACACTGGATCCTTAACCTGCTAAGCCAAAAGGGAACTCCTATGGTCAATTAATCTATGACAAAGTAGGCAAGACTATACAATGGGGAAAATTCAGCCTCTTCACTAAATACCCAAAATAAACAACTCAACAACTCAGCAGCAAAAAACAAACAGCCTGGTTTTAAAATGGATATGGGGCCTGGTTAGAGATTTTTCCAGAGAAGGCATATAGATAACCAATAGACACATGAAAAGATGTTCAGCATCAGTAATCATCAGGGAAATGCAAATCAAAACCACAGTGAGATATCATATCACACCTGTCAGAATAGCCGTTATCAAAAGACTGCAAACAGGAGTTCCTCTTGTAGCTTAGCATATTAAGAACCCGACATAGTGTCGGTGAGGATGCGGTTTCAGTCCCCGGCCTTGCTCAGTTAAGGATCCAGTGTTGCCACAAGCTGTGATGTAGGTTGCAGATGCCGCTTGGATCCAGCGTTGCTATAACTGTGGTTTAGGCTGGCAACTGCAGCTCTGCTTCAACCCCTAGCCTGGGAACTTCTGTATGCTGCACGTGTAGCTGTAAAAAGGAAAAGAAAAAGAAAATAAACAGGTGTTGATGAGGCTGTTAAGAACAAGAAATCCTCATACACTATTGGTGGAAGTGTTAAATTAGTGCAGCCACTATGGAAAATAGTATGCAGGTTCTTTAAAAAATTAAAAATAGAACTACGATACAATCCAGCAATTCCACTTCTGGGTGTTTTTCTGAAGAAAATTAAAATGCTAATTCAAAAAGATATATACATTCCTATGTTCATTGCAGCATTTTTTACAATAGCCAAGACATGGAAGCAACCTACATGTCCATCAATAGGTGAGTGAGTAAAGATGTATATTTATATACAATGAGATACTTTTCATGCTCAAAGGAGAATGAAATTTTGCCATTTTTGACAACATGGATGCACCTAAAGGGTATTATGCTGAATGAAGTAAGTCAGAGAAAGAGAAGTATTGTATGATTTCACTTATATATGGAATGTAAGAAACAAAACAAATGAACAAATATAACAAAACAGAAAGACTTGTAGAGAATAAACAGGTGGTTACCAGAGGGGAGGTGGTGGTGGAATGAAAAATCAAAACAAAACAAGAAATGGTAACTATGTGAGGTAATGAATGTTAATTAGCTTGAATGTGGTAATCATTACACATGTGCAAAGTTATATGAAACACATTGTATGCCTTAAATATATAATTTTTGTCAATTGTGATTCAGAAAAATATTCAGCTGAAAAAAATAATTAAAAAATTATTGCTCATTATCAACCAAATACTTGCATGTACTTAATTATCCTATTGGTACCAACTAATGCATTCCAATTCAGCTAGCTTTTACTCTCCCTAAGGGCAAGGATTCTGGTCATTTCTTTCCTTGTTATGTCTTTGTAACCCATTACTCTCTTCCCTGTGATGGGACCTCAGAACTTTCATGTGAATAGGCATTGAGTGGACTAGTGTTTTTGTAATCTTTCAGGAAGGCTATGTTTATATAAATAGATTTATGTTTGCACTTCAGCTCTCAGAGCAAAAAGGATTAAATGCTATATAACATATTGAAGTGTAGTGTATATAGCTGTTAGTAAGGGCATTAAAATTTCTTTATTTGATAAATATCACTTTGGAATTTTGCACATAAATATGTGAAGATTGAGCTTTTAATTTTCAGTGCCCAAACTCTCAAATCACTTGAAATCTCATGTTTTGGGTTTTAACCTGAAAGCACTTGAGCATAGCTTTTATGTCTCTACAAAATTTCTGGTGTGGACAGTGAAGAAAATAAAAAGAATTTTGCACAGTTTTACTTGTGAATCCGGTCAGTCTAGCTGATCACTGTCTAACCCAGATACTGATGAAATGAAGCACACTAATATCTTAACATGATTTCTGCCTTCTTACATATTATAATGGTCAGAATTCAAAGGCATTACATGAAAATTATATCTATGCTGAAAGGTGTTAAAAAATGGCTCAAAATTTACTTTAAAAGGAAAAAAAATCTAGGAACTCACGTCATTCAGAGCGATCTTTTAAAGAGCCTTGCTGCTGTAACTTTTTGGTAGGAATCATTTTTATCAGTATCTGTTTATAGAAAGTGGAAAGAACCTCCGTCACCTATTTTTATCTTCCATTTAGAAGCATGCCCCTTTTCTAAAGGTACATTATTTAACTTTAAATGAATTTTTTAAAATAATTTTAAGAATATATTCATACCCTCAGGCAACTGGGGATTTCATAATATGTCACATAATCACATATGAAAATGCTTTTATCAGAGACACCATCAGAGAATTCCCAGATATGGTCTGAAGTTGGCTCTAGCTTATCACTGTCTTTGACTAGAGAGGAGAGAGATATTAGCAAAGTAAAAAATTGGAGCCAGGAAGGTGAGGGTATAAATCCTGATTCTATAACCTATCTCTATTTCTTTGAATAAATCAATATCTGAGCCTACTTTCCTCATCTGCAACATGAGGTAATACCTGCCTAAAATGGTTGTGAAAATTAAGTTTCTAGAATAGTTTTGCCTAGTAAGTTTTCCATAAGTTGTAACTCGTATTTGATTACTATTAGTAAAACCCTGGGAATAGGTAAAAGATTTTCCTGTTATACTAAATATTGAGTAACTTGTCTTCTTGAGCAGTTGGTACACTATCTGTTTTTCCAAGCAGGTTGATTTTTGAGATTCTAAAAACAGTTTACAGATGATACACATCAACAAGCAGAGTCAGTGACCGTTGTCATTGTGTCCAGAAGAAAACATCTCTTCACGCTGTTTCCTGACATGCCAATTAGAGGACAATGTGAATTCCTTTACTTCACCTGTTGTTTTATTATGCATAATATCATTAGTACCTCTTCCTGCCAACATAAGTTAAGGAAATCATTTAGCTAGGATCCTTTGATCTATCCAGTCTGAGTGTCTCTTTCTTTTAAACCTTCTCTGGAATCAGATATTTAAATCAGTATCTTTTTACCTGGAGCAAATAACCTTTCTACATTACAAAAAGAGAGAAAGAGAGAGGGAACAAAGCAGAACTTTCTCAACTTCCATTGATTCTGCAGACCTGCTTGTTTGTATACTCATTCTTCCTTTACTGTTTTTTGTTTGTTTGTTTTTCATCTTTTTAGGGCTGCACCAACAGCATATGGAAGTTCCCAGGCTAGGGGTCAGTTTGGAACTGTAGCTGCCAGTCTACACCATGGCCACAACAACTCGGGATCCGAGCCACATCTTTGACCTACACCACAGCTCATGGCAACTCCAAATCCTTAACCCACTGAGCAGGGCCAGGGATCGAACCTGTATCCTCATGGATACTAGTCCGGTTCCTGCTGAGCCAAAACAGGAACTCCATTCCTTTACTGGTTTTTATTCAAGTGTGCCATCAAGAGCTTCCCTTGATCCACCTGCCTCCAGTTATTGCTGTCTGCTTTCACTTTATAGCCAAACTTTCTAAAAGAGCAGTTTCTCATGTTTTTTCTGTAGTCACTATCCAGTCACTAAAATTTGGCTTCATTTACTGTTTCCCAAGAACTGCTTGTACCCTCCTGATTGCTAAATCCCATGGCCACATCTATGTTTTTACCTTTGTCTCTCAAAATTGGTCACACATGACTACTTCTTAAAAAGCATCCTTGTTCTATGCATCATACTGTCCCATGGCTCTTCTTGCCTTTGTGGCCAATCCTTTTTATTCTCTTCTTCCTCTGCCTGGCTCTTGAATGTTGATGTTGATTTTTCTCCTAAGCACTTCACACATTTTTTTTAGGATTAGAATGTACTAAGTGAATATTTGTTAAATGAATAAATTGTGTCTGTATTGATGGTTTCTCAAGAGATTTGATTCTATTTGAACCTTGTTAGCTGAATAAAATTTCAATATGTCATACGTAATCATACACTTCACAGCCTAACTTTGGTCCAGTCTCTCTGAACCATGATTCTCTTAAACTACTCTAGTACATACTTGCAGTGAAAAAAGAAAAAAAAATATCCAATTTATTTTTTCAACTTTTATGTCTGTGAGGTTCAGTAAGTTTTTTTGTAAGTTCTCTGTATATATAAAAGGAAATTATAAAAGTAATTGTAAAGAGGAGTTCCCATTGTGGTGCAGTGGAAACGAATCCAACTAGGAACCATGAGGTTGCGGGTTTGATCCCTGGCCTCGCACAGTGGGTTAAGGATCTGGTGTTGCCATGAGCTGTGGTGTCTGTTGCAGATGTGGCTTGGATTCTTGCTGTGGCTGTGGTGTAGGCCAGCAGCCAAAGCTCCGATTAGGCCCCTAGCCTGGGAACTCCATATGCCAGGAGTTTGGCCTTAAAAAGTTAAAAAAAAAAAAACAATTGTAAAAAGCATCCATTATCTTAAATTTTTATACCAGTTTGATTATAGAAATCTTAAAGATGTCTGTCCTCAATAAAATAGTAATACTTGGAGTTGTGACTTAATATACTATGAAGAATATCTTTGCAAGTTTAGGGTTTAGAAGAGGGGAGGGGATTAATATTTAATGAAACTTATGCCTGGCACTGGCCTCTGTGTTTGCCTTTATTATGTATTTCCATCTTTCAACAACTCTGGGAAATAAATACTCTTTTTTAAATTTTTTTATTTTTTTATTTTTTGCTTTCTTAGGGCCGCACCTGTGGCATATGGAAGTTCCCAGGCTAGGGGTCTAATTGGAACTGTAGCCACCAGCCTTCTCCATAGCCACAGCAATGTAGAATCCGAGCCATGTCTGCATCCTACACCACAGCTCACGGCAACGCCAGATCCTTAACCCACTGAGCAAGGCCAAGGATCAAACCTGCAACCTCATGGTTCCTAGTCAGATTCATTTCCACTGCACCACGACGGGAACTTCAGATATTCTTAGCCATCCTATAGAAAGAGGAGAATTGAGCTTAAGGGAAGTTAAAATAGGTTCTACACTGTAGCATATACAGCTCCTAAAATTCAGAACCAAAGTTATATCAGACTTTATAGCCTGTACATCTGTTATAAATGATGCTGAAAATATAAGCTAAGGATGAATGCTAAATGTAGAAATAAATTGTGTAAGTGCTTGTGTTTACTACGTCCATCTGTGTTAAAAGTCGTCTGTGTTATTTTGTCTATAGGCAATTATTTGGCAGAAAACTAGAGTATCAGATCATAAAATGGCTCTCATGTCTGTTCTGGGGACTGCTGTTATGGGGAATATGGAAGCCTTTCATTACCACTCTGAAGAATCTCAGGTATACAACAGAAATGTTCTTTTAAAATTCTCATTTACCAGTGAAACTGTTAAATTATTTCCCTTTTGGAGATTGGGGTGGCAAGAAGTTTTTCTTTTAAAATTTTAGTTAAGTATGTGTATAAAATAAAAAAAAAAGAAAAAGCTTACAGAGCTCAATATTAAACCTCACTCCCCTGCCTTCCTGTTTTTATCTCTTCTGTTTATTGTTTTTCTTTATTTTTTTTTGTCTTTTTGCCTTTATGTAGAGCTGCACCCATGGCATGTGGAGGTTCCCAGGCCAGGGGTCTAACAGGAGCTGTCGCTGCCGGCCTTGGCCACAGCCACAGCAACGCGGGATCCAAGCCGCATCTGCAACCTACACCCCAGCTCACGGCAACGCCGGATCCTTAACCCACTGAGCAAGGCCAGGGATCGAACCCGCCACCTCATGGTTCTTAGTCAGATTCGTTAACCACTGAGCCATGAAGGGAACTCCTGTTTATTGTTTTTAAATTTAAGTACTGTGCATACATTAATTTTTCTGGTTATTTTCAATTTAGAATCTTTGTCAGTTTACTTTCCATAATGAAAGAAAAGGAGTTGAGCTCTTATCTTTGTCTTCCCTTTCCCATCCTAAAAACGTAGTCCAACTTTTCTTGATTTATCAGCTTCAGTTTTCTCGAGCCTCTGTAATACTGGGCGAAGTTATTAGCACTCTCACTCTTGCTTTTACTTACTTTTCCCTCTCTCAGACATGTCAGCTTCATTTTCATGTTATCATTTGTAATAATCTGTTTTCTTTTGTAACTATCTTTTATTTGAAGATTGATTATAAAAATTGAAAACTTACATGGAGTATATTTTATCATGACTTCTCTGGCCTCCTTTTCTCTTTTTTCATATTTTGTTGCATTCTCTTTTCTGCTACTAGTTCCCCTCCTGTTCTTTTTTGCAGTATTGAATTATTGTTTTTTTTTTGGCTGCTCCCGTGGTATGTGGAAGTTCCCAGCCAAGGGATCAAACCCATGCCATGGCAGCAACCCAAACCACTTCACTGACCCACTGTGCCAAAAGAGAACTCCTGCAGTATTGAGTTTTTAATTATTATCATTTTATTGGAGTCTTGGATGGGAATGTGTACTCAGTTAATGTGTAAAGAGTTCTCTCTGCCTGAGGAACAGTTCAGGCCAGCCTTAATGGCCGTCATCTGACATGGGTTCTGTTTTTCAGAACTCCCTTAATAGTTGCTGTAATAGTTTAGATACTAGTGCCACCTTGGGCTGGTCATGTTGGCTAAGTTGGGATACTGTCTAAATTCCCCTGGATTGCCTGTGGCTTCATGGAACTTTATTGCTTATGCTGGTAACAGGAGCTTGAGATAGGAGATACAGACTTGATATCTGTGGTGTTATGCTCTAGAGGTTCTGTCATAGTTTGGCCTGAAGACCAGCAGCATTGGCATTACTTAGAAGCTTGTTGGCGGAAGAATTTCAGGCCTTTTCCCAGACATACTGAATCAGAATATGCATTTTAACAAGGTCTCCAAAATGCACATTCAGGTAGGAAAAGCACTGATTTAGACCTTGGTCAGCTATGATGTGTGATTGGCACTATTATATGAGTCAGTCCTGTAGTTGAAAATCTTTTCCTCTAATCTATATTGAGATATGTTGCTAGATCTATGCATGTTCATTGATTTTTAAATTTTCTCTTGAGATAGAATTACACAAGGGCTGGTGATAGTCTATCACAGATACCAAAACTTTGCTGCACCATCATGTGGTTATTCTTGCATGGGGAGTTGGGGGAATTTGGAAACCATATGTTGCTGAATAGTTCCACTTCGATGGGTTGTCAGAATGACAAACTTGAGTATCTCTCTGGTGAGAATGATCATCTAACCAAATTCCTCTTTTGTTCATGCACTAAATATCTAAATGGGTATTGTATTTGTACTGCCACCAGCTACCTATCACCACTCCATGTTTTCTGGGCTTTCAGAGTTCTTTTGACCTCTTATTCCCAGCCAAAAGCAATCTTAAGTTGTTTGCCTACTGTTAATGGTTGCCCCGCTCACTTCACTTTTATCCTTATTGCATATGTTCAAGTTGTGAAACTTTGCCACCAAGGCCCTTCACTGGATTGGGATGGCAGATGCATAAGCCTCTGGGAGCCTTGGGTGCAGAAAATCTTTATAACATCTCTTTCCATAATGTTGGGGATAATGCTTTCTTATCTATAGCATTATAGATAAGAAAGTATAGATAATGCTTTCTTATTTATGGCATCTCCACATAGGAAGAATCCTAATTATGGATGGTGATCCTATATGCACCACTGCTGAGGTGGCATTTCTTAGGTGGTTTCCCAGTGTGGCTTTCTTTGTTGGCTTGATGGAACTCCTCAAGTTTTGGGGTTTTTTTTGTTTTGTTTTGTTTTTTGACCTGTCTTCTCTTTGCTATCTCTGCATTAATCCATACTAAGTCTGAGTGAATTCCTCAGTGCTGCTTGATTTTTATTCCCAAAACGAGATCTGTTTTTCTATTATTTCTTCTAAACTTGATTTATAGCTACTAATTTTGATTTCTTTATGGGTTTCTTCTGTTTTTTTTTTTAATGTAATAGATTTTTTTTATTTGCTCTTTTAAAAGCATGGTATACTTAATCATTTCAATGCCATTTTCTTTTTGCTCTGTCTACTTTCCTGAGAGAGTATTCTCTCATTCTATGCTATTTTTTATGCTTTGAAATTTTAATTTGCAAAATCATCTTAATGAAGATTTATTAGTTTTGTTGTTTTGTTTTTCCCCTTCCATTTTTCCCTGCCTTCCACGGTTTGGCAGATATCACTGCCCTCCCAGCCCCAATTCAAAACCAGGTATTAATATTAGTAGTTCATGCCTTTCATCTTGCCAGCATTTTACAGACCCCTTTTCCTAGCTGACTTGGGAGGGATTTGCAGGGATGGGATGAGAAATTTGCCCATTTTGAAGGGACAAACTGATTTTAATTCTTTGCCTATATGTGTTTTGGGTCCCTTTTTCCATACTAGAATTTAATTTCCCACTGATCAGCTCATTTCTTTTTCCCTTTTTAAACTGAGATGTAATTGACATATTAGTTTCAGGTATACAGCATTATGATTTGTTATGTGTATACATTGTAAAATGATCATCACAATAGTTATATTCATCACCACACATCATCACATTTTTTTTTTTCTGATACAACTGACTTCTGTTCATAGAGCACATAAGGGTTTTTTGATTTCAGCCACCACTCCCTGTTGTGTTTTGCATACACAATATCTTTATGTTTGTCTTATTTTTTTTAATTTTTAAAAAAAAATTTATGGCCATACCCAAGGCCTATGGACGTTCCCAAGCCAGAGATTGAATCCGAGCCTCATTTGCAACCTATACCTCAGCTGCAGCAACACTGGATTCTTTAACACACTGTGCTTGGTAGGGGATCGAATCCTTGCCTCTGCAGTGAACCAAGCCACTGCAGTTGGATTCTTAACCCACCATGCCACAGCAGGAACTCCCTTGTCTTATTATTAAATGATTAGATCATTTAAAATTTTTGTAGAAACTGATTTGATCCATCATTGCTGTATGTATTTGCAGTTGGGATGGGGGAGAAGGGAATTTCTCTGTGAACTTATTCCACTATCCTGAGCAGAAGTACTAAAATTTTTACTTTAGAAACATAACTCCACTGAGTTCTAGAAGTGTTCTTAAAGAGGAGAGATAGGTCTGTAGAAAAAAGGGAAACTCAAGTTTACTTCAACAAAATTAGAGTAGAGGGGGGGAGATGGTTTGACAGATTGAATAGTGACAGAGCTCTTTATCATGGTACAGGAATGCAGGAGAAGCTAATTGGACATCGAGGCAAATGTCAGATGAGGTGTTTTTTTTTTTTTGCTTTTTTTTTTCCAGTGGCATATGGAAGTTCCCAGACTAGGGGCTGAATCAGAGCTGTGGCTGCTAGCCACAGCCACAGCAATTCCAGACCTGAGCCGCGTCTTTGACCTGCACCACAGCTCACGGCAATGCCAGATCCCTGACCCACTGAGTGAGGCCAGGGATCGAACCCAGGTTCTCTTGTATACTAGTGGGATTTGTTTCCACTGCACCACAATGGGAACTCCAGGATGGAATATTTTATCAAGTTTGGAATGTGGTGAGATGGAGAAGTTTTTTTCTTGACATCTAGTTAAAAATAGTAAGCATTTGGGAATGAAAGAAACAGGGGCCCTGTGTCTCTATCATAGCATCACTGGTGTACATGTATAGATGGGACAAAATTATTCCGAGAGAGTACAGAACAAGTAAAAAGGGTTTGATGATGGAACCCCAGGGGACTTTCATACTATAGGCTGAGAGAAACCAGGAAGTCAAACTAAAGCAGAAAAAGAGAGGGATCCATAGTTGAAGAACAATTGGGGAGAACTATTTGTTTATATTTTTTCTCTTTTTTGTGTGTGTATGTGTTTGTTTTGTCTTTTTAGGGCTGTACCCGTGGCACATGGAGGTTCCCAGACTAGGGGTCAATTAGGAGCTGTAACTGCCGGCCTGTGCCACAGCACCGCAACATGGGAACGAGCCACCTCTGCAGCCTACACTACAGCTCACGGCAATGCCCAGTACTTAACCCCTTGAGCAAGGCCAGGGATTGAAACTGCATCCTCATAGTCAAATTCGTTTCCACTGAGCCATGATGGGAACTCCTGTAGTTTTTCTTTAATTTTTGTCTTGCTTTTTAGTTGAGGAATACTTGAGTATAGAATTTTCTAAGATCTAATTTTTATTTTGTTTCACTGCTTTGGTCTCTTAAAGATTTTTTCCCCATGAAATAGTCTGATTTTCATTTTTTATAGCATTTTATAAGCCTTTGCTATTTGATTTTACTTTTCTGTATAACATAGTTGGTTCTTAAGATTATTTTAAACAGTTTTTAAAGCTTAGTATTTGGAAGTGGTGGTAATTATTCATTGGCCAGCCAAGATGGTGTGGAAGGAAAAACACTAGCAATATTATCGATTTTTTTCTTCATTTTAATCTTCATTCTTACCTGGTCTGAACTTTTTTTTTTTATTGTCACGCCCAATAAGTCTTTTAGAGGCTAAACAGGCTCTCCCTGATGCTCAACAGGTGCTTTAAGAAGGGTCTCATGTTACTTGGTAAATTACACAACCATTTATAAATGTTATGAAGTTTTACAGTTAATTAAGTAGTATCATTTTGTAATGGATTATCCAGCTTTATGTATTAATTTTTTTTAATTGGCACGGTTTGGCCCTGTGACAATAATGCACTTAGTGTTCTAAAACTGGTAATGCATCTCCTTAAACACTTATTTCCTTGGGCAAGGGTAGCCATGGACATAGGTGGCAGCCTACAGACTATGTTTGTAAGGACCTCATGGTTTCTGCTTAACTAAAAATAGCACTCCCACTGACGTTCTTGGTTTTATAAACCCAAGCTGACATTTTACTATTAGTGTTTCTTAACAGGTTAATAAAAGATCTTTTAGGCCTGTATTTTAAATAATTGAACAAGATCACACTAGTAGTGGAGCTGGGATTTAAATCATGTCAATCTAGCTCTATGCTGTATTCCTAACAATTTTCTATGTTACCTTTAAAAGTAAAAATAGGAGCATTTTCCTTGCCTTCTATTCTCTAAATCTCTCTCTTAACTCTGGTATTTTTTCTGGGATCCTTCATTTTCTCCTTCCCTTTCATATATTCGTAACATAGAGAAAAATAACATTAAAATAATTGGTTTGTTTGTAGAAAAGTTCTCTAAACAAAAATGAAGAAAAAACAACACTGGCATGTGTCAAAGAGTAAAAGACTATTTTTCCCCTCAGGGATGAAAACCCAGTCAGATTGACTTCATAGCATTCTTAGAATAAAGATAGAAACAGCCACTTCTTTATAGAAAAAGGTGACTGAAAAGAAAAGGACAAATAGCCAAAGGAAATTCACAATATGAGGAAGGAAATTTTTTAAACATAGGAAGAAGGTAGGGTTAAACAGAACAATATGTTTATGTCATATGTCCTATGACAATATATATGCCCATGAAATTTTCATGAATGCTGATTTCTCCTTAAAATAGAGTTGCAAAAAGGGAGAGTTAGAGGTTGATTACACAATTTAACATGCTTGAGTAATTTATTTAATAACCATGTTCAAGACATGGTTATTAGGAAGTATATGGCTCTTTAGACCTTAAGATGAAAATTCGTTTGTTTTTTTAATACCTTTTAATGTATTGTGTATAGCCAGACCCCTGGAATCACATCTGTTGTTTATAATGCATATTAATTCTATAATTATTTATTACAATTATAGATTTATCTAAGTGGATTTCTTCCAAAGCATGATGCAGAACACTCTTTCACAAGTTTTTCAACTCCAGAAAGGAGTTTCATCTTTATAAACAGTCGACCAGTACACCAAAAAGACATATTAAAGGTAATCTTTTTCAGAAAAATGTTATCACTTGGATCAGAAATAAAAACTGTGTTATTTGTCAGCTTATTATATGGACTACTTCTAAGAATTGGTTCTAAAATAAGGAAAAGGACGAAAAGATAAATACCATTTATGAAGCATTGTGCTAGATACCTTACATGTGACTCTTTATAGCAATTCTATGATGAATTATTATCTTTATTTATAGTGAAGAAACCAAAATGTTAATAACTATCTTAGACCACATAGCCAGGAAGTAACAGAAGTAGAATTTAAACCTAGGACTTTAAAAACACCCATGACACTATGATCTTTTAACCATGAAGCCAGTTGCCTTGGATTTTTATAATTCTTAGTGAATGCTTGTGCTTCATATTAAGTTCAAGCCTTCTAAATGAATATTACTCTTCAGACACAGCTTTTCCTCATAAGCAGTTACATCCACTCAGTTTCTCAATTGGATATGCTTCTTTTGGTAGTATTTTAAGGATGGCAATACTGTCTTTATTTATGTCACATTTTCTGTCTTTTATTCATTACATATATTCCTAGCTTATCCGACATTATTACAATCTGAAATGCCTAAAGGAAACTACTCGGTTGTATCCCATTTTCTTTCTGAAAATTGATGTCCCTACAGTTGATGTGGATGTGAATTTAACACCAGATAAAAGTCAAGTATTATTACAGAATAAGGTAAGCTTTCTCAGATAATATTTTTTTGTATTTATGCTGCTTACAGACTTATTCAGACTTAACCATTTTCATGTGAAAAATAGAGATTTGCTTATTTGTATATTTTTTTAATATTATTTTCATAATTTCCCCTAACATTTGTTAATTTGTATTTTTAGGAGTCTGTTTTAATTGCTCTTGAAAATCTGATGACAACTTGTTATGGATCACTACCTAATACAGATTCTTATGAAAGTGATAAAACAGATGTTTCCTCAGCTGACACGGTTGTTAGTAAAGCAACAGAAACAGATGTGCTTTTTACTAAGTTGGAAACATCTGGAAATAATTATCCAAATGTTGATACTTCAGCCATTCCTTTCCAAAATGATGTGCATGATGATAAGTCTGGGAAAAACACTGATTATTGTTTAAATCCTCAGATAAACGTTGATGACCATTTTGGTGATCGTTTTAATAGTGAAAATTCTAGCACTGATAAGAACACTTATCAGGAGATCCCAAGGAATAATTTATCAGGTGAAGACACCCAAAGGGAATATAGTGACACTTGTCTTATGGATTCCGTTAAGCATGCCCAATCAGAAAATGGCAATGAAGGTCATCTAGATGAGAATGATGAAAATGAGGAAGAAGCAGTTCTCGAGAAGTCTTTGGAAATTTGTGCAGATGACTGGAGCAAGGGAAATGTACTTAAAAATTCAAGAGGAGAAAACATTGAACCTGTGAAAATTTTAATGCCTCAAGAAAGTTTAGCATGTAAAGTAAGCAATAATAATAATAATTCAAGTCCTGAGCAAAAGAATCTGAGTGAAAGTTCCTGTGACAAAAAATCAAATGTGATAGATAACAAATCTGGACAGCTTACTGCTTATGATTTAATTAGTAATCGAGTAATCAAGAAACCCATGTCAGCAAGAGCCCTTTATGTTCAAGATCATCGTGCTCAGTTTCTCACAGAAAATTCCAAGACCAGTTTGGAAGATGCAACAGCACAAATTGAAGAGCTGTGGAAGACATTGAGTGAAGAGGAAAAATTAAAGTAAGTTTCCAAAGTTTTCATGTGACCTGATTCTCACATATTTCCATTCTATATAACTCACTGGGTTAAAAAAAAATTTTAAGCTTCTTATTTATGGAAAAGCAAAATGGAAAATGCCTTTTAGCTTCACTAGAGTACCTTTTTTGCCATTACTTTTTTTCTTAACTTAGAGGTTTTTACGGAGCTTTTATTTTGGTACAAGCTTTAACTACTTTCTGATTTAAGTTTGTAGTTAAAAGTTTTCCATTCTTAATTTAAAACTACCATTTTCTTCTATTTCTCTTTTATCTTATGTTAATCTTCCTTTGCAGGACTTTTTCTTTTTAAACTTTTACATTAGAACAATTAGAACAGTGGTGTTTTAAGAAAGATCTTAACTATTCCCTTTTTAAGTTGGTCTCTAATGTAACACAGTACAAAAATTGTAACATTGCTGCAGATTTAATTTAGTGATGTTAATATTGTTCATATTTAGTGTGATTTAAGGCTCTTTTCTAAAATCTTTTATTTATAAACTATGGTGGGTTTTGCAGGGTAGGTAAATAGGTGGTTCGATCTATCTTTAATTAAAATAACTATATATTACTTGCCACCTTTAGGTCAAATGATTTTTTTTTTTTTTTTTTTTGTCTTTGTAGGGCTGCACCCGAGGCATATGAAGGTTCCCAGGCTAGAGGTCGAATCAGAGCTGCAGCTGCTGGCCTACACCACAGCCACAGCCACCCCAGATCTGAGCTGTATCTGTGACCTACACTGCAGTTCATGGCAACACCAGATTCTTAACCCACTGAGTGAAGCCAGGGATCGAACCTGCCTCCTCATGGATACTAGTCAGATTCACTTCCACTGAGCCATGACGAGAACTCCCTAGGTCAAATAATCTTAATAAATATTCCAGAAAAAATATGATAGGTGTTTCTAATTGACCAAGGGCACTTAATGTAAAAACAAAGTATTATGATTTGAGTGATCCGGCCCACCAGAAAATGAAAAAAATGTAATTATACTTCCAATCACGTATTGTTACCTAAAGCATCTCAGTACTGTGTCAGACATCTGAAGTTTATATTTGGTGATAAACTACATGGATACTTGACTAATTTTTTTTCGTTTTTTTCATTAGCTTACTCAATATTAAAAAGACAATGTCAATTTAAAGTAATGCAAAAGTAGACTAGATGGTACAGTGAACCTATCAGCCTGTTTCACTAAACCTCATCTCATATCTTCACACACATCACTTCCCCTCCACCATTATTATTCTGAAACAAATCCTGGGGTAATATCTAATTCATCAATATTTTAATATATATCTATAAAAGACAAAGATACTCTTATTTTAAATGGAGCCATAATACAGTTGTCATGACTTTCTGAACATGAATTCTTTAATGTCATCAAAATATTCAGTGTTCAAATTTCTAATTATGTCATGTCAATTTTTTAAAAAAGTTTATTGGAATCAGGATGCAAATAAGTTTCACATATTGTTATCTTTAGTTTTATCTAAATGATATACACACTTTAAAGATGACCACACTTAAGTTTTAATACAACAAACCCACAGAAGTTAAATTCCATTGATCAGGGAGGTGATGAATTGAGAGTTGCCTGAGAATACAAAAAGTATAGATGTTCTTAGTTCTCATGGAAGCAGGGACAGTGTAACAGCTCTGGATAGCTATTCCCTTGCAGCCTCACAACAACAAATTATTTCAGGGTTTTTTTTTTTTTTTTTTGCCTTTTAGGGCCACACCCTTGGCATATGAAGTTCCCGGGCTAGTGGTTGAATTGGAGCTACAGCTGTCGGCCTATGCCACAGCAGTGAGGGATCCAAGCCGCGTCTATGATCTGCACCACGGCTCATGGCAACACCAGATCCCCAACCCACTGAGCGAGGCCAGGGATTGAATCTTCATCCTCCTGGATACTAGTTGGATTCATTTCTTCTGCACCACAGTGGGAACTCCTGTTTCAGTTTTATGTCAGCATTGTTTCTCCTTGAAGGCCCTGAGGTGTTAAGTTATAAGGATTATAGTTAATAGGTCTCATCTAAAAATTTGTTTATCATCAGGCAGTATTGTGGATTTCAAAATTTCATCTTATTGCTTTAGGGTAGACAAAAGAGGCATTGTTAGTCAAAAGCAGACCTCTGCAGCTACACCAACTTTAGTTCCTGTCTTTGCTAGCTTTTTGTAAAAATGTGTGAACCATATCTCCTGGCTTTTTATGAGGATTAAATAAGAAAATGTGTGTTATGATACAAGATAAATGAATACCACATAGTAAGGAATTGTTCATGATGTTAATCAGAGCTAATGTCTGATTTTATATATATATGTATACATAAAATAATCTGACATTATTTTTCATTTGCTTATTCAAGATTAAATTTAATTTGGAGGCCAGAAAAGAAACCTATGAAGAAAACATAGGTATCTTGGGATCAGAGGGCTTAGTGTGTCACAAAAAGCTCTATTAGAACCTTCCATAGCCAGGGGTCTAGAGACAGGAGAGACTGGGTCCAAAATCATGATTAGTAAGAAGGTAGAGCAGAAATGTTTTTATTCTCAAGAATCACACTAATTACCATTTCTCTTCTAGTCTTTATCTTAGAATTTGTCCCAAGATCTTAAATTCTACAAGGAGTACTAAGGGATAAGAAAGTAGACTCCTCTTGTACGTGTAGTCATTCTTTACATCCATTCTTCCTTTTTTTTCCCTCTTCTTACTTCCTGATCCCTTTTCTCTCTTCCGTCTCTTACCTTTTCTTTTCCTTCCTTGTTTCCTTCAGTTAGGAAATATTTACTGAGGACATTCTATGTACAAGGCCCTAGGTACAGTGATAAATGATAAATAAAACATACATTGACTACTGCTCATAAAAGTGCAATCTAATGAGGAAGACACTATCAAACAAATAGCAATTATAGAATGTGAAGAGTTTTAATAAAAGGATCATAGAAAGTTATGAAAACATTTAGCTGTTGGGCTTAATCATATCTATGGGACAAGAAATGTTTCCCTGAATAGAAGTTAATCAGAGTGGTGTAAGGAATTTTCTATAACAAAGGAACAGTATGTGAGAATGCCCAGAAGCTAGAAGGAAAGTGCTGTTATAGAGGAACTGGGACATGCCCTTTATAAGAAGAATGGATTATGGGGGAATGTGGTAAAAATAGATAGAGGAAGGCAGGCCAGATCGTGAAAAGTTCGAGTTTAAATAAGACCTAGAATCAGGGTTTTCTACTGAGAGCTTAGGGTAGACTTTTCAGTAAGGGGTACTTTTTATTTTTCAGTTTTACTTTCCTGGATTTTTTTTTTCCTTGCTCTTCTTTCATCTGGTGGATTAGAAACCAGATTTAGGCCATGTTTCCTCCCAGTGGGATCTCAGTCAATTGATGTGAACTTAAACTTTCAATTTACAGTAGCTTTGAACATATTTCTCCTTAAAATAACTAAAAAAATAGGGAGTTCTCTTGTGGCACAGTAGGTTAGGCATCTGGTGTTGCCACAGATGTGGCATAGGTTGCAGCTGTGTCTCAGATTCAGTCCCTGGCTTGGGAACTTCCATATTCCTCCTATGAGGCTATAGAAAAATTTTTTTGAGTTGATTAAACTGATAAATCAAAATTAGTATTTTTCATTCAAGTTACTAAATCCCTTAATGACATTAAGTCAAAGATAGCAGATGTTTTTACCTAACATTTAGTTAATATTCTTTTGTACATAACTTTATATCTTTCAAGGAACTAATTAAACTGACTTCTTGAGTAAATCAAAAAATTAGTACCATATGTAAAAATTCACACATTATAATTAAATACAGATGGTGACTTCATCGTGAACTCATTTTCCCACATAGGGGAGAAATTGTGAAGTTGAATACCCATGAGTTAAAAATACTTATTTACTTATAGTACCTATTGAAGGTAGACTATTGAAAATTTCATTTTATATGTCTAATCCAGAACTTCAGATTCTAAGTGGAAATAAAAAATAACATAAAAAAATATGCACATGGCCTGGTCAGGAACCAAAAGAGGCAATTTATTTAGTGCACAGTGAAAAACAGTCTTTTTTACATTCTCATTGAGCTAGCATTTCTTTATTCAACAAACACATACTTTAACACAATGTTGTAAATAAACTATACTTCAGTAAAATTTAAAAAACAAACATGTACTGAGTATGAACTGTATAACGTGCTTATCTCTTGTGTTTTAGTCTCACTTTTAGCATTTAATGCCATTATCCCAATAGTATCACTTCTGTTTCCTAACACATATATATTCAAATTTCTCCTTAAATACGAATGTATATTACCTACAGTGGAATTCAGCCAGTTTCTTAAGAGTTTCCTAAGATTAGAAATAACATTCTCTAGTCAAATTTAGGAAAAATTTTAGCAAGGTTATGTAAATAATTACAAACCTTTAGTCAACCCTGTGCCCCATTCATTATAAAATCGGTGTTTCTTGATAGAAAGTAATGATAGTAAACATTTATTATCATTTAATATATGCCAAGCACTGTTCTGAGTCCTTAAAACATTTTAACTCATTTCATTCCTCACATTAGAACTATGAAGTCGATGTGGCTTATCTAGGTATTACAGAAGAGCTTACCAAAGTACCAGAAAGTTCAATCACTTGCATAGGTTTACAAAGCTGCTAAATGGCGAAACCGGGCCAGGCAGTCTGTCTCTGAGGTCTGTGCCCTTAACTGGTATATTTTACTCAACACAAATGGTAGTTTTCACTTCTGGGTATACTTTAGAATCACCCATGGAGCTCTTTAAAAATAGTGCTGCCTGGAATTCCCTCTGTGGCTCAGTGGTAATGAACCCAACTAGTATCCATGAGGATGTTGGTTCAATCCCTGGCCTTGCTCAGTAGGTTAAGGATTTGGCATTGTCATGAGCTGTGGTGTAGATCACAGACACAGCTCAGATCTGGCATTGCCATGGCTGTGGCATAGACCAGCAGCTGTAACTCTAATTCAACCCTTAGCCTGGGAACTTCCAGATGCCGCATGTTTGGCCCTAAAAAGAAGAAGGAGAAAAAAAAGCACTGCCCAACCTCAGCCTGGGTGTGAAGAGTTAAAAACTCTGAGAGTGGGACCTAGGCATCTCAGTTTTTTAGAAAAACGTTGATCTGACCACTATGCCAAGCTACACTTGGCCTTAGAAGTTTCATTTTACTCTTATCATTAACCAAAAAGAAAAGACCGGTTAACTTTTTACCCAGTATAATTTTAAAAGGTCCATTATCTTGTACCTTTGAAATTGAATTAGTTTAGATGTGTTCACTTTACTTGAATTTATTTTTTTATTGCTAACCCTAAAATAAACAGCAAATAACCGAAAAAATTAACATTTAGCTCTGAAACCATTACAAATTTAATCCTGTCATTTTGAGTGTTATTATAGTGACTATTTTAACTAGTATCTAATTACTAAATGTATGTAAGTTTTCTTTTGTTGTGCTTAGGGAATTGTTTTTTCCATGCTGATGTTACAGCGGATGTTTAAGAAACTCTTCAGACTTGAAATTGAGTCCTTACTTTATTTTATTTAATTATTTCCTTTTTTCTTCTTTTTAATTGGTTATACTTTAAATGGTTTTTAAAATGGATAAAATTTACCTACTGTGAAATGCACCTATCTTAACTGTATATATAGTTCAATATGTTTTCATATGTGTACACCAATGAAACCACATCACAAACAAAATATAGAACATTTCCGTCAGCCCAGAAAGTCCCCTAGTGCCACCTACAAGCCACTCTCCATGCAGTCACTATTTTGATTTCCATCTCTCTCGCTTGGTTTTGCCAGTACTTGAACTTCATATAAATAAAATCATAATGATACATATTCCTTTATATCCAGCTTCTTCCCCTTAACAAAATATTTTTGTGATTTTCCTTCATGTTTGTTGAATGTATCCATGTAGTTTATTCCTTTTCATTGGTGAATAATCAGTTGTATAAATATACCACCATCTGTGTTTTCAGTCTCCAGTTGATGGATACTGTGTTCTTCCTAATTGGGGGCTATTATGAATAAAGCTGTGTTGTTTAGTTTCCAAATGTTTTGAGTTTTCCAAAGTATCTTATTGGTACTGATTTCTGATTAATTTTGTCATGGACAAAGAAAATATTGTTTGATTTAAATCTTTTGAAATTTAGGAGTTCCCTTTGTGGCTCAGTGGTTAATGAACCCGACTAGGAACCATGAGGAGGATACAGGTTCGATCCCTGGCCTTGCTCAGTTGGTTAAGGATCTGGTGTTGCCATGAGCTGTGGTGTAGGTCACAGATATGGCTTGGATCCCACGCTGCTGTGGCTGTGGCGTAGGCAGGCAGCTGTAGCTTCAATTCGACCCCTAGCTTGGGAACTTCCACATTCCGGGTGCGGCCCCAAAAAGCAAAAATAAAATAAAATAAATCTTTTGAAATTTTTTGAGAACTAAACCCAGCAGCATGTCTTGAATATTGAACACCTAAAAAGAATCTGAATTCTGTAGTTGTTAGATGCAGTGTTCTAAAATAATAGTTAACTCAAGATAGTTGATAGTATTGCTAAAATCTTCTTATGACTTTATTTATTTTTGGTCTAATTCTATCAGTTACTAAGGGAGGGGTATTGAAGTCCCCAACTATGATTCTGGATATATTTCTACCTTTAGATCTGTAAGTTTTTGCTTCATGTAATTTGAAGCTCTTTTATTAGATGTATGCACATTTATGATTGGTGTACTTTCCTAATGCCCCTTTTTGTCATTATGAAATGCACTTCTTTATCTGTGGTGTTGTGTCTTATATTACTGTAGCTAATCTTTCTTATGCCTACCATTTCCATGGTTTATCTTTTCCATTATTTTACTTTCAATCTGTGTCTTTTTTTCCCCCCAAACTGTCTGTGTTAACTCTTGTAGACAACATACAACATATAGCTGGATTTTGCTTTTGTTTTTGAAGTGGACTACTGGAGTTACCTAGTGCCTCAGTGGGTTAAGGATCAGGCATTGTCAATGCAGCAGCTTAGGTCGCTGCTGTTGTGCAGGTTTGATGCCTGGCCCAGGAACTTCCACATGCCCTGAGTGCAGCTAAATAAATAAATAAAGTAGACTACATTTTAATTTTGCTGTACTAGATAGTGCTTTATGTTCCTTGATTTAAAATATAATTATTATACAGGGTTTTTTTAATCCTTCCTTGAATTTTAGTACTTTTTCCCTTGAGAGTCGGTGATGTTTTGATAGAAAAAGGATTCCATTACCCATCTCTTGGTGCTTTTCCCAAAGAAGTTAGACCAGAATTTTGCATAGTAAATTGATTAAATGCTTAGAAGCAGCTTGATAACCTACTTAGCACAGATTACTAGAATAAAGAACACCGTACTTATTTCAGCATGCAAAGCAAGAATAAATGTGAAAGTGAAACAAAAACGTTCACCTATACTAAGGTAAAGATGTTTCTGATGAAGTGTATTTTCTTTTCTTTTCTTTTTTTTTTGGCTGTGCCTGCAGTATGCAGAAGTTCCCAGGCCAGGGATTGAATCCACACCACAGCAGTGACAACACCAGATCCTTAACCTACTGAGCCACCAGGGAGCTCCCAAAGTGCATTTTCTTTCCTTCTTTCTTTCACTTTTTTGGCCACACTCATGGTATGTGGAAGTTCCCAGACCAAGGATCAAATCCAACCTGTAGCTTTCACCTGTGTCACAGCTGCTGTGGCAATGCCAGATCCTTACTTCACTGCGGTGGACCAGGAATTGAACTTTTGCCACCCCAAAGACAACACTGAATCCATAACCCGCTGTGCCACAGCATGAACTCCCCAAAGTGCTTTTTCTAAATGTTGATAATTAAAAATATTAGTAGTTACTGCATTTAAAATATCCATAATGTTTGGGAGTTCCTGTTGTGATGCAGTGGAAACGAATCAGACTAGTATCCATGAGGGTGCTGGTCTGATCCCTGACCTCACAGTGGGTTAAATATTTGGCACTGCCGTGACCTGTGGTGTAGGTAGCAGATGTGACTCGGATCCCACGCTGCTGTGGCTGTGGTGTAGGCCGGCAGCTATAGCTCTGATTCGACCTCCAGCCTGGGAATTTCCGTATGCTGCAGGTGTGGGTCTAAAAAAAAGCAAAAAAAAATTTGTGATGTTTAAAATTTTTAGGCATCTTTTTTTCCTCCCAGTTTTATTAAGGTATAATCACCATACAGCACTGTATAAGTTTAAGGTGTATAGCATAATGATTTAACTTAAATATGTTATAAAATGATTAGCACAATATTTGTGAACTGTCATTTCATGTAGATGCTCAACATTAAGAAATAGAAACTACTTTTTCCTTATGAGAACTCTTGGAATTTTCTTTCTTAATATCTTTTATATATTATGTACAGTGGCCTCAATTATATTTATCATGTTGTTTTCTACAGATAAATACCCAGAAGTGGAATTGCTGGATTATATGCTGGGTCTAGTTTTAATTTTTTGAGGAATCTCCATACTGTTTTCCATTGTAACTGCACAAATTTACATTCCCACCAGTGGTGGTGCACAAGGGCTCCCTTTTATCCACATCAACACTTATTTGATGTCCTTAACATACCTTGTAAAGCTAGTTTTGTGGTAATGTCTGTAAAACTTTTGATCTCTCCTTCAAATCTGAACAAAATCCTTTTTGGAAAGAATATCCTTGGTTTTCAGTTTTTGCCTTTTATCACCTTAAAGATATCACACCACTCCCTTCTGACCAGCAGAGTTTCTGCTGAAAAGTCAGCTGGATAGCCTTGTGTGTAACTTGTTGCTTTTCATTTGCTACTTTTAATATTCTCTTTTTATTTTTTGCCATTTTAATTACAGTGGGTCTTGATGTGGTCATTTTGGGTTGATCCTGTTTTGGACTCTGTGCATCCTATACCTGGATGTCTGTTTCCTTTCCCAGGTTTAGGGAAGTTTTCAGCTATTATATCTTCAAATATGTTCTCTGCCCCTTTCTCTCTTTTCCTTATAATGAGAATGTTAGTATACTTGATGTTATCCCAGTGGTCTCTTAAACTGTCCTCATTTCCTTTTATTCTTTCTTTTTTTCTGTTCAGCTTCGGTGATTTCTACTCCATCATCCAGCTCATTAATATGTTCTTCCGTATCATCTAATCTACTTTTGATTCCTGCGATGTATTTTTCATTTCAGTTATTATATTCTTTATCTTTGGTTGTCTGTATTTTCCCTTTGTTAAAAACTTGTAACTTGTAACTTCTCTGTGTTCATCCGTTTTTCTCCTGAGTTCTTTGAGCATCTTTATGGTCATTACCTTGAATTCTTTGTTGGGTAGATTGCTTATCTCCACTTTAATTTTCGGGATGTTTTATCTTGTTCCTTTGTTTGAAACATATTTCTTTGTTGCCTCATTTTACCTAATATGCTTTTTTTATTTCTGTAAAAAATAGGTTGGTTCCATTTCCCAATTTTAGAAGGTTAGAGAAGTAACCTTTTGTAAGAGATGTTCCTAGTAACCAGTAGCACACTTCCCTCTGGTAACCAGAGCTATTTGCTTTGGGGATGCCCTCTGTGTGAGTTGTGTGTGTCCTTGTGTTATGGTAGTCTGACTACTCTGGGTGTGCTGGTACATGTGGCTGACTCATTCCAGTTAGTTACCATGCCTTATCTTGTGCAAAGAATGCTGGCTGCTAGTAGGCAGGACCAGGTCCTGGCACAGTCAAGGGAATCCAGGTACTGGTAACAGCCCACTGGTGGGCAGGGCCAGGTCATGAGAGACTGGCTAGAGTCCTGGTGGGTCCCAAGGCTAGTCGTAGCCCATTGGCCGGTAATGCTGGGTCTCAAGGTGGCTGGCTGTGGGCTGGGAGTCCCAGATTTTGTGTCTGCCTGCTGGTAGGCAGAGATGGTTCCTGACAGAACTTTATGTATAGTTGGGGTGTTGGCCTGCTGGTGCATGGGCCAGTTTCTGATATGTCTGTGAAGTCTGAGGTGTCCCAGAGTTGGTGTTGGCCCATTGGTGGTTGAGGCTGGGCCCTGCGGCTACTGCAGGCACGCTGCGGCTACTTAAGACACTGCAGGGTCTTAAGATCCCTGGATATAGGAGTTGGGGTTTCCAGGGCTCGTGTTAGTCCCTTGGTTGGCAGGGCCAGGCCCAAGGTACCCTGAGTCTGTTGCCTACCCCCTGGTGGGCAAAGCCAGGTCCTAGAGTTTTCAGGCTATGGAGTCCCAGAGTTGGTTTCTACTTGCTGGTACCAGGGCCAGTCCTAAAGGCTAGCTGAGGGTCCTAGGACTAATGTCTGTGTATTGGTGTGTGGACCAGGTCCTGAGCCCTCTGGTAGATGGGGACGGGTCCTAGAGTGGCTGTGGGCTCAAGGGGTCCTATGGGAGCTAGCCTGCTGATGTTTGGGGCTATGTCCTTGCCCAGCTAACAGCTTATCCTCAGGGTCCCAGTACTGATGCTGACAGGCTAGTGGCTTGGGGCAGGGCTAAATCTCAAGGCTAATAAGCTAGAGATAGGATTCCAGAATGACACTAGCCAGCCTCAGTGTCTGTCCACATGGTAGTACAAGCTTCTAGAAATGACTGGTGCCAGCATATCTGTCCTAAAAGTGAGTTCCACTTCTCTCCTGCCTCTCTCTGAGGGGCTCTTCAAGATCAGAAGATGGGTCTTACCCAGGCTTCTTCGAAATTACTGCTTTTTTGCTAGGGAAATTTTGCTTGTGTTCTTTAAGAGAGAAGTCAATTTCCCACAGCCCTCTGGCCCTTCTGAAAGTAAGCCCCACTTACCTTCAGAGCCAAGCTTTATGGGAGCTTGTCTTTCTGATTCAGGAACTGTGGGATGGGGATCCCACTGTGGGGCTTGGACTCCATGTTTTTAAAAAAGAACCTCTGTGATTGATGTTTTCTTCTTGCATGAGGGTCTTCCACCATGGGTGTATGGGTCTTAACTATGCCTAAACTCTGTCGCTCCTACCCATCTGTTGTTGTTCCTTCTTCATGTCTTTAGTATAGATGTTTTTCTCTTTAGTTCATTCTCATTGGTAGTTTCTCAGTAAATGGTTGTAATTTTGTTGTGCCTATGGCAGGAGGCAAGCTCAGGGTCATGCTGCTCCACCATCTTGGCCACACCTCTGTATCTCTGAATTTTGCTTTTGAAATTCAGTCTGACAATTTCTGCTTTTTAAATGGAGTATTCTGTCCATTTAAGGTAATACTGATATGGTTGTATTTTGGTCTCAATTTTTTTCCTTTGTTCCTCCTTGTTTTGGGAAAGAGGCGGCTTCTTTGGGGTTATTCTGTAATTTTAATTCCTCTGTTGGCTTTGCCTTATTTTTGCTTTGGTGAATACATTATACGTCCTAAATTTATCATGCTCAACTTAGAGTTAGTAGCGTACCAATTCACATAACCTATAAAAATGTTCCAAGTATAATTTCACTTATCACCCTGTCATTTATACAGTTAATGTCATATATTTTACTATCTGCATAAAAATAAATCTCACTTTATTTTATTTATTTATTTATTTTGTCTCTCTTTCTAGGGCCGCACCTGTGGCATATGGAGGTTTCCAGGCCAGGGGTTTAATTGGAGCTGTAGCCGCTGGCCTACACCACAGCCACAGCAACACGGGATCTGAGCCACATCTGCATCCTACACCACAGTTCACGGCAACGCTGGATCCTTAACCCACTGAGCGAGGCCAGGGATCGAATCCACAACCTCATGGTTCCTAGTTGGATTTGTTAACCACTGAGCCATGATGGGAGCTCCCCTAAACCTCACTTTAAAATGCTATTTTTTACAGATTTAATTGGTTATTCAAAACAAGAGAATTTTTTAAATTCCCCCTTTTTTTTTTTTTTTTTTTTACTTTTTTGGCTACACAATTACCATCCTTGGTGCTCATTATTTTTTCCTATAGATCTGAATTTCGACGTCATGACATGAAATTTCTTAGTAAGGTAATTAATGCTGGCAACAGATTCTCAGCTTTTTTGTAATCTGAAAATTTTCTATTTTAGCTTTAATTTTGAAGGACATTTTTATGGATATAATTGAACTCTGAATTCTTTTAGCACATAAAGGATTTATTCACCTTTATCTGGCTCTACATTGCTTATGATGAGAAGTTAATATCGATCATTTGTTGTGGTGCTCCTTTTTTATAATATCTTTTTTTTCTTTTCTGATTCCAGGATTTTATCTTCATCTTTGGTTTTCAGTAGTTTGGTTCTAATATATTTAGCTATGGATTTCTTTGCATTTATCCTGCTTGGGGTTTATTGGCCTTCTAGGATCTGTAAAATGTTGCATTATCCAAAGTGGAAGCTTCTCAGCCATAATTTCTTTGAATTTTTTTTCCCCATCACTTTTATATCTTTTATCTGGGACTCTAGTCGTATACATGTTAGGTTGTTTGTTGTGCCATAGGTCATTGAGTTGTTCTCAATCTTCTTCAGTCATTTTTCTCTCTCTTGTTCAGATTGGATAATTTAGGCTTCAAGCTTACTGACCTTTCCTTTTGCCATCCTTGATTAGCTGTTAAGTCTGCCCACTGTACTTTTCATTTCAGATATTATATTTTTTAGTTTTAGAATTTCCATTTTTTTCTTTTATAATTTTCCTTCTCTTTCTGGTCTCTCATTTTGATCATCTTTCCTTAAGTCCTTAAATATATATATATATATACACACACACACATACACACACACACACACACACACATATATATATGTATATATATATATACACATACCTATTTAAAAATTTTTTTTTGCAATTCCAATATCTGTATCATCTTGAGTTTGTTTCTACTGTCCACTTTTCCACTTTACTGTAACTCACATTTTCCTGTTTTATTGCATGAGTGATAACTTTTGCTTGTATAATGAATGTTGTGGTGATATGTTGTAGAAACTCTGGATTCTGTTATCTTCTTCCGAAAAGTGTTGGGTTCTGCCAGCATTTAAATTACTGACAGATCACCTTGAGCTTGTGGAGGCTTTGTTTTATACTTCCTCAGGCAAAGAGTGCTTAAATTTTGCTAGTAGTCCTAGGGCAGCTTCCTTAGTTCTAGACCATTATATTTTTTTCCCCTTATCCCCAGGATGTGTCCCTCCTCCAGTTTTAATTCAAAGCCCAGTGTTTAACAAGACATCTAATTATGTGAAATTTAAACTCCAAATTTTGTTTCTCTGGCACCCGGCAGCCACTGAAATCTCTGTTTAGCTCATTTAGCCTTTTAATGGTTATTTTCCTGTAGACACTCACCCTTGGGATTTTCTCCCTCAATTTCCATTTGTTTTGGAAGCAGGAAGTTTTGTGTTCTGATGACTCTAATAAGAGTACAGCTTTCTGAGTTCTGCTATTCTCTCTTATTGCTGGGGACTGCCCTCTGGGTAAAAGTGGTATAAATGTGGTGGATCTCTTATTTTCAAGGGTTGAATCCATTAGAAATTCTGCATGCTTTTTATGACTCTTCAGTGCCTATTTTACACTCTTTTTTTTTTTGCTTTTTTAGGGCAACACCCGTGGCATATGGAAGTTCCCAGGCTAGGGGTCGAATCGGAGCTACATCTGCTGGCATGCGCCACAGCCACAGCTACAGCAACACCAGATCCGAGCCGTGTCTGTGACCTACACCACAGCTCATGGCAACACTGGATCATTAACCCACTGAGCAAGGCCAGGGATCGAACCTGCAACCTCATGGTTCCTAATTGGATTGGTTAACCACTGCGCCATGACTGGAACTCCAGTGCCTATTTTAAATAGTTGATTCCTGTAGTTTGTTCAGTTTATAATGGTTACATGTGGGAGTGTTAGTCTATTACGAGGTCCTTCATCATTACTGGACCTGGAATGCTAGCTCTTTTTTTTTTTTTATAAAATTTTATTTTAGATGTTAATGTATTTCTGATTCTGACTTCATTAGTTCTTTCTTATCTCTATTCATAGATATGAAGAGAAGGCTACTAAAGACTTGGAACGATACAATAGGCAAATCAAGAGAGCCATTGAACAGGAGTCACAAATATCATTAAAAGATGGGAAAAAAAAGATAAAACCCACCAGCGCATGGAATTTGGCACAGAGGCACAAGTTGAAAACTTCATTATCTAATCAGCCAAAACTTGATGAGCTCTTTAAGTCCCAATTTGAAAAAAAGAACCAAAACATTAAAACAGTTCAGATCCCCTTCTCTATGGAAAACTTAAAAAAGAATTTTGATAAACATAACAAATTTGACTTAGAAGAAGAACGTGAACTTTGCTTAATCCACAGTCTCAAGTTTCCTGATGCATGGCTAATTACATCCAAAACAGAGATAATGTTATTAAATCCATATAGAGTGGAAGAAGCTCTGCTGTTTAAAAGACTTCTTGAGAATCATAAACTTCCTGCAGAGCCACTGGAAAAGCCAATTATATTAACAGAGAGGTATGATAAAGTAATATATATATACACTTTTTACTCCAAAAACATTAATCGAAACTGAAAGTAAAAAGTTGAAAGTGTTTCTTAGTAGGGGACAGAGAAATTTTTTTATTTAAAGAAAATTTTTAAACTAGGTTTCTAATATTTAAAGAAATTAATTGCTTTTAAATAAGTAATTTTAGAATATTCTAGGTAGTTAACTCCTGCAGTTAATAAATATTAAGCTCTAATCCCCCACTGTACATTAGTGACTTCCCCAGGTTAATTCTGACATTGAATTGCCATGGCCTTTCTTCATTGTATACTGTTGTTTTTTTTAAAAAAACACGTCAAACATATACCAAAATAGAGTGCCTATATCAACAGTTACCAAGATTATACCACATTTGCTCTGTCTGTATACGTGTGTGTGTGTACACACACACATATATATAATTTTTTCTTTGGTAAAGAATTTAGAATAATTCCCACCCTTATAGTTTTCAGTATGTTTCTTTTAAAAATTACTGTTTTCAGAGTTCCTGTTGGGCTCAGTGGTAATGAAGCTGACTAGTATCCATTAGGATGCGAGTTTGATCCCTGGCCTCGCTCAGTAGGTTAAGGACCTGATGTTGCTGTGAGCTGTGGAATAGGTCGCAGACGTGGCTCAGATCCCATGTTGCTGTGGCTGTGGTGTAGGCTGGCAGCTGTAGCTCCAATTCGACCCCTAGCCTGGAAACTTCATATGCCGCACCTGTGGCCCTGAAAAAGTTAAAAAAAATAGGAGTTCCCGTCGTGGCTCAGCGGAAACGAATCCGACTAGGAACCATGAGGTTGAGGGTTCAATCCATGGCCTCGCTCAGTAGGTTAAGGATCCGGTGTTGCCGTGAGCTGTGGAGTAGGTTGCAGATGCGGCTCGGAACCCTCGTTGCTGTGACTCTGGTGCAGGCCGGCAGCTACAGCTCCTATTAGACCCCTAGCCTGGGAACCTCCACATGCCGCAGGTGCAGCCCTAAGATAACCAAAAGACCAAAAAATAAAAAAAGTTCAAAGAAATAAATAAAGGGTGTTTTCTTACCTAGCCACAATATCTTTTTCATTATTACATGGCAATAATTCCTTGGAATTGTTCCTCATTGCCTCAGAATGTTTTTATACTTTTTAAATTATTAAATTTAATTTATATCTAAACAAGGTTCAACCATTACTTTTTGTTAATGGATTTAAAAATCTCCTCTAATATCACACCATTAATTTTTATTGTGCATACTGAGTCCCTTGTTCATTGGGCTATCCCCTTGTTTCTCTTCTTTACTTCCTTGTAGTGTTGTTTAACTTGTTTTTCCCTCTCTCATTTTTAAATCAAAGTTAGCTCAGGAGGATTGAATAGATTTAGATTTAACTTTCTTGTAAGACTGCTTGATAGATGGTGCTGTGTGCTTTGTATTTTATCACATCAAAGGGCAGTTATCACAGGGTTCAGCTGCTGATAACCTGATCTTCCACCTTAAAGTTCCCTGTTAACTTTTCCATGTTTTGACTTTATCCATTAATGATTGTTGCCTGAACTAATTTTATTGTGGACTGTAAAATGGGGTATTTCCTTTTCATATCCTACACTAGAAAGTTGTTTTTTGTAAAAACATAACTTTTTTTTTTTTTGTCTTTTTGCCTTTTTATCTAGAGCTGCACCCGCGGCATATGGAGATTCCCAGGCTAGGGGTCTAACAGGAGCTGTAGCTGCCGGCCTTCGCCACAGCCACAGCAATGCGGGATCCGAGCCGCGTCTGCAACCTAAACCACAGCTCATGGCAACGCCAGATCCTTAACCCACTGAGCAAGGCCAGGGATCGAACCCGCAACCTCATGGTTCTTAGTCGGATTCGTTAACCACTGAGCCACGAAGGGAACTCCCAAAACAAGTAACTATTAACTAACCTGCTAACATTTCACTTTTTTGTACTTAATACTTCTTTTTAGTCAGACACAGGTAGTAGAAATTATAACAAAGGAAATGAAAACCTGAAATTAAAAAGAAAATTTGTTTTTGTAGGACAAGGTTCTGTTTCAGAGCTTCTAAGAAAAAAATCAAAAGTCATTTAAAAAAACGTTGGAGTGGAATTCCTTTTGTGGCTCAGTGGTTAACGAATCCGACTAGGAACCATGAGATTGTGGGTTCGATCCCTGGCCTTGCTCAGTGGGTTAAGGATCCAGCATTGCTGTGAGCTGGGGTGTGGGTCGCAGACATGGCTCCGATCCCACGTTGCTGTGGCTGTGGCGTAGGCCGGTGGCTACATCTCCGATTAGACCTCTGGCCTGGGAACCTCCATATGCCGCGGGTGCAGCCTTAGATAAGGCAAAGTAAATAAACAAATAAATAAATAAAATAAAAAAACGTAGGACTTCCTTCTGAGACACAGCAGGTTAAGGATCCCATGCTGTTCCTCCGGCAGCTTGGGTCGCTGCTGAGGTGCAGGTTTGATTCCCAGCCCGGCTCAGTAGGTTAAGGATCTGACGTTGCTGCATCCCCAACAGGGATGGCCAAAACAAAACAAAACGTTTGTGTTAAAGACCCTGTCTCCAGAAAGAAAAACAAGGCCAGAAGCAGAAAAACATTTGCTAAAGCTACTTTTTAATTAAGGCAGTAGTAATCACAGTAACTAATTTTTTCAGTATTCTCAAGATTGATTTAAGGAATTGTGAAAGGAAGAATTAAAAAGAATTTATAATACAGTCTTAAGCTGTATTAAAACAGTTAAAAAATCTCATAGTACTTACCTTTTTTTCCTTAAAAAGAGCTAAGTTGTATTTGAAATTTTATACTCAATTACTCTTCTAAAATATTTGTAAAGCTTCATTTAGATATCAAAAATCTTTTTGTGCTTGTATGAATTATAGGGTTTTTTGTTTGTTTTTGTTTTTTTGCCTTTTGTCATTTTTTAGGGCTGCACCCGTGGCATATGGAGGTTCCCAGGCTAGAGGTCTAATCGGAGTTGTAGCCGCCGGTCTACACCACAGCCACAACAACGCAGGATACTAGCCACGTCTGTGACCCACACCACAGCTCAAGGCAACGCTGGATTGTTAACCCACTGAGCAAGGCCAGGGATTGGACCTGCAACCTCATGGTTCCTAGTTGGATTCATTAACTGCTGTGCCACGACAGGAACTCTTAATTATAGGTTTTATAAATGTTCTTCTTTCTTCTTTTTTCCTTTTAGGGCTGCACGTACGGCATATGGAAGTTCCCAGGCTAGGAGTCAAATCACAGCTGTAGCCCTGGCTCTATGCCACAGCCACAGCAACGCAGGATCTGAGCTGCGTCTGCGACCTACACCACAGCTCACAGGAACGCTGGATCCTTAACCCACCTGAGCAAGGCCGGGGATTGAACCTGCACCCTCACAGATATCAGTCAGATTCCTTTTCACTGAGCCACAATGGGGACTCCCTAAAATGTTTTTCTTCGTGATGTTCTATTCAAAAACAAATACGTTAAAAATTATTTGGGGCCCATACTAGCTTGCTAATAAATCTTTCTTATTTGAAAATGGATAACAACAATTGTTTTCACCTTTATTCTGAAACATGACATGCCTCTCAATTAATAATGCAAGCTTTTCACAACTAAGTCATAAACAGGATAATTATGGATTGGGCTCAGTTATCTCATCAGAGTCTAATGCAGATTGTATAGTTTTTTTCTCAACAGAGTACATTAGAGATCTGTAAAATACAAAGTAAGAGCTCAATGGTAACACGATGGCTAGTGTTTACTGAGCACTTACTATAAAGTAGGAACTTTACTAACTTAAAGTTCTCATGATCTTATCTTCATAGTAACCTTATACTAGGTATCCACGTATGAGGAAACTGAAACACAGGAATGTTAAGTAACTTCCCAGGCTTCGTACAGTTGTAAGTAAATGGTGGATCCAAGATTCTAATCTAGACAGTAAGTGTAGATCCTGCACCACTTACTTATGTATTATCATCACTGCCACCACCATCATCACCACCACCACTGGCTCTCAGATTGATCTTCTGAATGTTGGGTTAGACCAATAGAGCACATCTGATATATAGTCAAAGTTCTCTATGATATCTGCTCTCATAGCCAGTGGGGTCCTCAACCTTACGGTGGTGATAAGTAAAGACATCATCTATTCATTTATTGTTTCAAGGGGTATAGAATTTTAATGGAGAAATAGCAGCTCATCACCCTGAACTGGATAGAACATAGAACAATGCCTTACTTATCTACCACATGGTAGGTATCAACTACAACAGACACATTACTATAAATAACATAAAGCACCCTGACCAAGCCTAAAACCAACACAAAAGGTTAATTTGTGCTCTCTATAGCCTTTGGCCTTCTCAATTTTTTGTTTAGGGCTTCTACCACTCAGAACTATTTCATATGCCACTTTTGGCAAACACACCATGCCTATAGTATACTGGAGGAATCTCTCCAGATCCCTGAATTACTACATTTATAAGTTCCTGAGAGAAAAAGATATGTGTTTGTCTTATTATTGAAGAAACCTTGACTAGCAGTTGAGGACCACTCAACTATTACACAGAATGGACCACTTCAGTAACTTGACAATGTATTGTGTCTGTCTAGATAAAGATATTAAATAGCATTATTTATAAGTAAAGTTTTTGCATTATATAGAAGGAGCACTTTTTAAATTTCACAGTTTGTAACATTTTTAGAAGATAGAAACTATCTTTTATGTCTATTCTTCCTGCTTTCTGTAGCACTTTATGTAATAGGTCTATGGATATTAACAGGAATATAAAAAAGTAAAGTTTTTCACAGGGCAGCTTATACCTTTGTATTTTGGTTACTGATAACACTTTAAAAGGGCTGTTGGATTAACTTTTTTCCATAAATCCTCATATTTCATTTTATATATTTAATAAGTTAAAGGGCCGTAATTTCTTTTTCAGTCTTTTTAATGGATCTCATTATTTAGAGATTTTATATAAAATGACAACAGATGACCCAAGATACAGTGGATCAACTTACCTGTCTGATCCTCGTCTTACAGCAAATGGTTTCAAGATAAAATTGATACCAGGTATGATAATGTGATTTAATACTTCCTAACTTGAAAAAATAAGTCTTGTTCCAAAGTTACATTTATGTTTCATAATTTACAGATATTATCGTTTACATTTGTCTTCTAAAAGTACAGTGTCAAAACTGTGCTCATAGATACAGGGAACAGATTAAGGGTTACCAAGAGGCATGTGTTGGTGGATGGGCAAATGGGTAAAGTATGAAGTAAATAAGTCATGGGGATATAATGTATGACATGATAACTGTAGTTAATAATACTGTATTGTGTATTTGAAAGTTCCTAAGAGAGATCCTAAAAGTTCACATCACCAGAAAAAAATTGTGTAAATATTTGTGGTGACATGTTAATTAGACTTATTGTGGTGCTCATTTTGCAGTGTGTACAAATATCAAATCATTATGATGTACACCTGAAACAAATATGAAATCTTTATGATGTACACCTGAAACAAATACAATGTTATATACCTTAATTTTAAATAAATAAATAAACGTTATGTGAAACCTCAAAAAAATAAAAGTACAATGTCAGCTGTGTGAAAACAGTCATATTTTAAAAAGGTGACCTCTGCCTGAATTAAGCAAGTTAGGTATCTCTTTCAGTCCACTTCCTTGTATTTGCATTTTTATAAATGCAAATAAAGTAGTTTCATTGTAATTTTTGCTATCGTTTGTCACAATATGCAAACTGCCTGCTGTGTTTAACTAAAATTTTAAATACTCTTTAGATGATGAAGTAGAAATAAATATGTAGGCTGCTGGAAAGGACTAACAAAAGTGGACATCTCCTTTCCTTTTTAAAAAGCTTCTACTTGTTTTGCCCACTAGATGTGGAACATAAGCAGTCTTACTATTCTGTAGAGTAGATTATTTGCTTCCATGGCTTTACTAAAAAGATTGTGATAATACTGGTTGCTTATTGTGAAAATTTACTGTGTGGAGAGAAAAAAGAAAATCTGTCTGGCTAGGAGACTTCGGTTTTCCTGGTTGGCCCCTTCTCTGTTCTTTCATAGTTTCCATACTTAACTGCCTTCTGCCCAGCTACCTAGGCCAATCTTACCATATTACTTTCCCTTCATCTAGTATCAAGGGGCACAGAGGTACCAGGAAGAGTGATTCCACTGTCCCTCTTTCCCTCCCACTTCTAAAGTTACCATGACCACAGTGTAGAAAAACAAAACAGTATTAAAAATTTCTAAAGGAATATTGTACTGAGACATGAAAATAAAATAAGTAAAAACAGTGTTCATAACCATGAAATGGGATATATACAGAAAATGGTTTGGTGTTCCAAACTTTATTGACTAGCAGTTTTAAGAAAACCTACCCATAGCTTAGCTTCTACCTCAGTCCTGGATGTTTAGATGTGAAGAGTTAGTCCGGATCCCAATTTAACCATTTAAAAACATGTGTTCTAAGGAAGGTCAGTTGGCCTGTGTTTCCTTATCAGTAACAAGTAACTATGTGCAGGGCACTAGTCTTAAGCATTAAATGTATTAATTCAGTTGATATTTCCAATAGCCTTATAGTTCTGTTGTGCCCATTTTATAGATGGAGAAATTGAGGCACAGAGAAATTAAGTTTTGCTTAAGAGTACAGAATGGTAGAACCAGGATATGAACCCAAGCAGTCTGCCTTTAAAACCTAGCTTTTAACTAATTTATTTTGATTTCCTAGTAAAACTGATTTATTTAATTCATGAGGTTGTTAGCACTAAACTCTAGGTACTTATGTAAATCAGCATAGTACTTGGCAATGGTATATGTTCAAATATTGTCTTTTCTTCTCATCCTCCAGTATTCCCTTTCTGACCTGAACTGGTCGTATTATTTTTTTGGTCCTCCTAAAAATCCTTTTTTCCCAAGGCTTCTGACATTTTAAAAATTTATTTGAAATGTGAAGCAAGGAATTTATGTATGTATATATGTGTGTAACAAGATTTTTTTTTCTTGATCTCTTTTCCTAATTAACTATGTGGCATTGGTGGTAGCTACCTTTTTTTTTTTTTTTTTCCGTGAAAGATATTATCACAGCCATTTTTTTTTTTAATTAGGATAACTACCCTGTCTGTTCCAAGAGTTATTTGAGTTACCCAGTCAGTTTCTGTCTGACAGATGCTTTTAGCTCTTAGCTTATATAGTGTTTTTTTAAGTCTTATAAATGGCAGGTACTTTGGCACCAAAGATGCAAAAATGATTAAGACAGTCATGTGCAAACTGACTTAATTTGATCGAACTTAAATTATCATCAGCATTATTTCTCTTGTCAGTAACAAATCAAGTTAAAAACATTCGTGTTTTCTTCTTTTTTTTGTCTTTTTTTTTTTTTTTTCCCTTAGGGCTGTACCTGCAGCATATGGAAATTCCCAGGCTAGGGGTCAAATAGAAGCTGCAGCTGCCAACCTACATCACAGCCACAGCAACGCCAGATCTGAGATGTGTCTGCAGTCTACACCGAAGCTTGTGGCAACCGGATCCTTAACCCCTGAACAAGGCTAGGGACCGAACCCACATTCATAGATACTAGTCGTTGAGCCACAGCGAGAACTCCTCTTTATTTTTTTTCCTGTATTAAATTTTTTTTTTGTCGTTTTAGGGCTGTACCTGCGGCATATGGAGGTTCCCAGGCTAGGGGTTGAATTGAAGCTATAGCCACTGGCCTACACCACAGCAACGCCAGATTTTTAACCCACTGAGCAAGGCCAGGGATTGAACCTGCATGCTCATGGATGCTAGTCAGATTCGTTAACCACTGAGCCACAACGGGAACTCCATGTCATGTTTTCTTAAAGACCATTTCTCCTTCTTTTAGTGAGAGTTCTGTTTAATTGGACTAACTTTTGATTAGCAGTTTACCAGTTATTATAAAACATCTTTCGATAAAAGCACTTGACAGGAAGAATACATCTGACCTTAAGGAAAGAGATACTGAATGTGACCCAAAGAATTTCACTTGTTAATGAGAACAGCTTTTGTTCTATAGCAATAAGAGTTACATATTGTAGGAAATGACAACTTGTCAAACCACTAAGGTATTTTCTGAGCATTTCACAGAATTTTATGGAAATTTGTTGAATATGATTCCAAATATCTCTGAGTTTTCCGTATCTAAATTTTGCAAACACAGATTACTCAGTTACCTCATATGTCACCAAATACGTTTTACCCATAATCCACAAGTAATTCTGTAAAATGTGTATAATTTTCCATGGTTAATGTAGTCAGTATTAGACTTTTCAGTCTAATCATACTATAAATAGTATAGAACTAGCAATAGTAAAGAGTCTTGACTGATAAATTTTCCTATCTGTATATAGGTAAAAAGATGTGAACTAGAAGTTTGTTCCCTTTGTGGTTCAGGGGAAGCAAACCCAACTAGTATCCTTGATGTTGCGTGTTTGATCCCTGGCCCTGCTTAGTGGGTTTAGGATCTGTCGTTGCCTCGAGCTGCAGTGTAGGTGTAGGTTGCAGACGCAGCTCATATCTGGCCTTGCTTTGGCTGTCTTGTAGGCTGGCAGCACCAGCTCCAGCAGCTATGGCTCTGATTCGACCCCTGGCCTGGGAACTTCCACATGCCATACCTGCAGCCATTGAAAAAAAAAAAAAGGGAACTGGAATATTCTGCTGCTTCCCCTTTATCTATCTAAACCCTGTTCCAAGTCCCATTTACGTTCCCTTGATTGCTCAAACTCTTATTTTGTCTCCCCTGAGTTCTATGTTTTATCCCTTAACGCTTGATTAAATATCTTCTAATATTATTCTCCAGTCGTTTCCTGGGAAGAGCATTAGGATGCCTGCTCTAGTGTACTACTATCGCATCTGCCATTCAGGTCAAAGAACTGGTCTGTAACTAGGAACAGGTTAGGGATGGGGTCTTTGACATTTCAGGATCTAAAAACTCTTCAGGCTACATTATTCTTTTTTAATTTATCCATTGATTGCTACCATTTATCCAGCATTGGACTGTTTTTCTTTACTTATGGGTAACATTTTGTGATCAATATTAAGAGTGCAATTATACAGATACAGCCAAAGAAAACAAATCTCTGCTATTTTCTAAAATTATAAAATGCATTCTAAAGCCAAATTTGATGATTGGGAATGTATGGTGTTTTATTATTATGGCTATTATGTTTTATTTTATGGTCATTTTGTTACATTATATATCCAATCATATTGCTAGTCTTTAGTTTTATTTTAATCACTACATTATTTAAATTTAAATAATAGATAATATATCAGATTTAAACATTATTTTAGTAAAATATTTTGAATAAACATTAATGTTGCTTTTCCTCAAATTACTAATATATTAATCAGTTACTGTAGTAATCATGTTGCAGTATATAAATGGATCAGGTCAATATTTTGTGCACCTTAAACTTGCATGATGTTAATGTCAAATATATCGTAATAAAGCTGGAAAAAAGTTACCTTGTGAATATTTTTATAATAACTTTAAGTTAAACTAATCATGAAAATAATTCAGGCTTCTGGGTATTAAACTAGTAGGACAGATTTGAACAGCAGCAGCTGTTAAAACATTTAGCCATTTTTATTTTAATAAATATCATGGGACTCCATTTTCTCTCCAAAGTAAGAAATGTTCTAAACAAATGTAGGGAACGGAACATTAATAATTGTGATTAATTTGAGTGATATTAAAGCACATGTGGTTTCTTTGAGCACTTATGACTTAATATGAATATGAAATCCTGTGAGAAGTTATTTGTTCTTCAGCTAAGGAACAAAACTTTTTCCTGACTGTCTTAATATCTGATGAAGTTTCACTAAATATTTTAACAGTGATTTTGTTTTTAGTAGACATTCTGGAACATGGTTTAAACAACGCTAAGCTCACTGTATCTATATGTGACTTTATTTGTTTATTTTTTTTTAGGAGCTTCCATGGCTGAAAACTCTTTGGAAATAGAAGGAATGGCTAATTGTCTTCCATTCTATGGGGTGATGGATTTAAAAGAAATTCTTAATGCTATATTAAATAAAAATGCAAAGGAAGTTTATGAATGTAGGCCTCGCAAAGTGATGAGTTATTTAGAGGTAAGCATTATTAGCTTATGTAGACTGGCTAGGTTTTAAAGATACTTAACTGTTCCTTAATAAGAGTAAATATTTTTAATATAGTAAAGTTTCCATAAGGCTTATTATCTGTTGACAAGAGGAAATACTATTAAAAAAAGAAAGCCCCATTCAAAGTTTCACATCATAGACTAGTTGTGGTAAACTCTGTCATGGATCGTCACTATAACATCATTTCTTGAGTACATATTGAGGCAGAGCCTTATTCATGAGACTGTTTAAAGTTCTTTTTGTTTTGCTTTTTTTTAGAAGGGATTCAAAATTGCTCCACCTTTGTGACAAATTCTTGCCTAAAAAGTACTGTCATGTGATATTGAGCCCTGATCTATTCAAGAGCAAAAAAAGGGGGGGAATGAAACATATAGCTTGCTGAATAAATGGAAATTTTGGTTTTCTAGTGATATTTACTGTTAAATGATATTTACCATTTAACAGTGGATTAAAAGTTCAAAAGTAATAGAGGATGGATGCAGGGTATACATTTTTACATGTCAAAGTGTTGGAGAGTTATGGTAAAACAGTAGTGATTATTTCTGTATTTGAGGGTCTGTCTCAGGGTTTTACAAACAAAAATTTAATAAAGTTTATTTTCGTCCTTTTAAAAAGTGAACTATTTTTGTTTAGACTTGTGATCATGGTAGGCGCTGCATTCTGAGGGTCAGATTTACTCAGTCTCAAAGTCCATTTTTACTCTTTCTGAAGATTAAATTCTGTAGCTTTCTGTGAATCCTTCAAGAGGTTTTTACCTGTGGACCTTCCCAGCCTATTGTGGAGGCAATTCAATACAGAAAGTTTCTAGGGCTGTCAAAGGAAACTTTTCTTTCAAAAGAGTTAGTAAAAACTAAATAAAGGTTGAGGAATTGTGGGCAGTGTTTTATGTATTGAAAAACTATGGGGGAAGAAGATTTCAGAACTAACAGAGGGAGAAATAGTTGGGATTAGATACAAACATTTTTACTAGTACTGTATTTCTCATAATGTTAAAGCAATAGTGGATATGATTGTTAAGGAAGATAGTTTAATGGAAAAAAAGAACTTCTGTCAGAACTATAGTTCTGCTTCCATTTAAGGTCAGTTTGAATAAGATGAATGAGAGATAAAGATAAGAGAGTAACAGAAGAACCAAAAGGGAAGTAGTTATGAAAGTCGAGCGATGGAGTTCCCATCATGGCGCAGCGGAAACAAATCTGACTAGGAACTATGAGGTTGCAGGTTTGATCCCTGTCCTTGCTCAGTGGGTTAAGGATCTGGTGTTGCTGTGAGCTGTGGTGTAGGTTGCAGACATGGCTCGGCTGTGGTGTGGCTGGTAGCTGTAGCTCCGATTGGACTCAGCCTGGGAATCTCCATATGCCGCGTGTGCACCCCTAAAAAAGTAAGAAAAAGAATAAAGAAGTCAAGTGAGGAAAGAAACTTAAATAAATAAGTAGTACCACATTCTCTATAGGATAAGAGTTGCTAGAAGACCATCAGGTATGGCTGTTAGATGCAGTGATATCCTTGAAGAGAGCCAAAAAATGGAAAAGTAGTAGGGATGGCCAAAGTGTGGAAGCAGTGGTTGAAAAGTGTAATTAGCAAGTCACATGATGGTGAAGAGAAGAAAAGAGTAATTAACATGATTTGGTAGAAAAGGCTAACAATAAAAGATTGAAGAGCAGGTGTTCCAAAAGAAGCAGGAAGGGAGATGAGATAGCATTATAAGCTTTAGAAAGATGAAACCATTCTCTGAATCAAGAGCAGAAGAGGGGAGGGCTTTAAAGTGAACATTTTAGGTACATTTGAGAGAAATCATGTATGATACATTTGGTAATGGAATAGGGTGAAGTTATCTGCTGAGAGTAAAGAGGCTGGGGAGGCACTGAGGATTTGATTATAGTGGAAACAATCTGAAAATAAGAGTTGCAGGTACTGTAAGAGAAAGGTGATTAGAGAAAAATAGGATGTTCAGACGTACTAAGGGCTCCTAAGAGCTAATATTGGTATTGGCTCCAACCAGGACAATTTTTTTTGATTCTCCAACAATGCTTGGTAAAATTTAACCAAGGGTAGGGATTAGCAAGAGGATTTGGTAGAAGAACAATTGGATACTTAAGGAAATTTGAATGCATAATATATATAAGAAATTGTGTTAGATCCGAGAGGGATTTAAAGATGAATTAGATTATAGTAGGAATCTGCCCTTATATTTTAGTTGGAATCTAGAAGGAAATGCAGGAAGCTAGAGGTAGTATTTTTAATGTCTCACTAACTACTCATACCTGAATTAGGGAAAGGTGACAGAGGGGTACTGGTGGGCCAGAGAATTAGGAGAGATTGAGGAGATTAAAGGTGATCAAAGCGAAGAAGTAGTTTAGTTAGAATAAAGGAAGTAGAATGGGCAGAAAGATAATGGCAGAGAGTATGTAGTTAAGATAATGTTAGAATTCAAGATCTTTGAAGTACAACTTTTTTTAAAAAAATAGATCTTAAAAAAGCCCACTTCTTTAAATGCTATTTTACCCCCAAACTGTTGATCTTTCTTATCTCAGAAAACAGCATTGCCATACCAAAAATGTGGACATTATCCTTGATTCTGCCTCCCTTATAACTAGTCCAAAAGCAAGTCTCGACTCTACCTTCAGTGCATTTCAGGAGACTTTATAACTGCCTCCATCTCTACTACTATCACCCTAGTCAAAAACTTTGAGCAGTGATTACACTGAATCTACATATTGCCTTGGGTAGTTTGTTTAACAATATTCTTTCCATCCAAGAACACAGTATATCTTCCCAATTGTTTGTGTCATCTTCATTTTCTTAGATCAGTGTCATAGCTTTCCAGCTACAGGTCTTTTACCTTCTTAGGTTTACTCCTAGGTATTTTATCCTTTTTGATGTGATGGTAAATGGGATTGTTTGCTTAATTTCTACTTCTGTTATTGTGTAGAAATGCAATCTATATACAGAAATACAGATTTTTATATTTATAAATGTTGTATTCTACAACTTTACCAAATTCATTAATGAGCTCTAGTAGTTTTCTGGTAGTGTCCTTAGAATTTTCTATATATAGCATGATGTCATCTGCAAAGAACATCAGTTTTACTTCTTCCTTTCCAATTTGGATTCTTTTTATTTCCTTTCCTTGGCTTCCTTGACTGATTCCTGTGGCTAGGACTTCCAGTATTAGGTTGAATAAAAGTATCAACAGTGGGCATCCTTGTCTTGTTCCCCGTCTTAGAGGAAATGCTTTCAGCTTTTCACCATTGAGTATGCTGTTGGCTGTGGGTTTGTCATATATGGCCTTTATTATGTTGAGGTATGTTCCCTCTATGCCCACTTTCTAGCAAGTTTTTATCATAAATGGATGTTGAGTTGTGCTGAAAGTTTTTTCTACATCTGTTGAGGTGATCATATTGTATACTACTCAGCCATAAAAAAGAATGAAATTTTGCCAATTGCAGCAACATGGGTGTACTTGGGTATTATGTGTAGTGAAATAAGGCAGACTGAGAAAGACAAATGCTATAGGATGTCACTTAAATGTAGAATCTAAAAAATGTAACAAAAAAGAAACAGACTCACAGATATAAAGAACAAATTAGTGGTTACCAATGGGTAGAGGGAAGGGGGGAGGGTCAATATAGAGGTAGGAGATTAAGAGGTACAAAATATTATGTATAAAATAAGCTATAATGATATGTTGTACAACACAGGAATGTAGCCAATGTTTTATATAATAAGTATAAATGGAGCATAACCTTTAAAAATTGTGAATGACTGTATTATACACCTGTAACTTGTATATTGTAGATCAGCTATACCCAATAAAATGTATATTTTATTTTGTATATTAATATATAATATATATAAGTAAATTTTTCTAAAAATCTCTCACCAGGACTTCAATGATGCCTATAAGACTCCTGTTTCTCTTCTTGACTTGCCTCATGCCATACTTCACACAGTAGCCAGATTGATTATTTTAAAATGTAAAAAAAAAAAAAGTCAGGCTCTTGCTTTAAGACCCTCTGGTTACTTTCTGTGCTTTCAGATTAGAACCCAAATTGCTTACTTACCCTGTCCTAAGGGTGATCTGACCCCTTTCTTGTCCCTCTCTTCAGTTTAGCAGCTATGCTGAACCCACACTGACTGTTCACTTTTTTCTGTTCTCTCAGCCTGAAATATTTTTCTTTCCCTATGGTCTTTGCATCATAGTTCCTTATTTAAATTGAAGCTTAAAAGGCTTCGGAGGAAGCTTTTCCTAACTACACAGTCACTTTATATCATGTTGCCTGGTTTAATTCTGTTCATTATTACTCACTGAAATTTTCTTTGTCTTTTTATCTTTCTGCTTCTCTGTACTAGAATGTCAGTTTCATAAGTGCAAGAATCTTGTTTGTCTTGTTTTCTGCTATTTTTCTAGAATCTGCAACAATTATTAGCACATAATTGGGGTTTTATAAATATTTGTTGAGTGAGTGAATAATTAAAGAATATAATCAATTTTCTGTCTCCTCTTACCAGTAAAAACATGTTTCCTGCTTCAGGGTATATTCAAGTGAAATGCATGGCTTTCTCTCCACAGGGAGAAGCAGTGCGTCTATCTAGACAATTACCCATGTACTTATCAAAAGAAGACATCCAAGACATTATTTACAGAATGAAGAACCAATTTGGAAACGAAATTAAAGGGTGTGTTCATGGTCGCCCCTTTTTTCATCATTTAACCAGTCTACCTGAAGCTTCATAATTAAATATGTTTGACAGTTTTGTTTTATTGAAATCGATACGGTCGTAAAATAATGAGTCAGTTTTCAAACCATCTTTGTACTATCATGTGTTAAATTGTTGTTTTATAAGTGAGGATTCACTGGCCTGTTTGTATATTGAAAAAAATTTCCAAAACTATAGAAAACTTAAATAAATTAATATGGACTATTCATTTTATTCTCAGGAACCAGCCTTCATAATACTTATTGGTTGTAAACTCCAAAATGAGAAATACTTAATATTTTTCGGTGGTTGATTTACTAGGTCCTGTGGAGTGAACTATATCCTCCTAATTTGTATGTTGAAGCCCTAACTCCCAGTGTCATGGTATTTGGAGGTGGACCTTTTGGAGAGGTAATGAAGTTTAGATGAATTCATGAGGGCGGGACCCTCCTCGTATAAGAAGAGATACCAGAGAGTTTGTTTATTCCTCCTTCCCTCCTGGCTCCCCTGCCATGTTAGGCTAGAGAAAAAAAGTCGCCCTCTGTAATCCAGGAATAGAACTCTCACCAGAAACCAGTGATTTTGGTACCTTAACCTTGGACCTCTAGCCTTCAGAACTGTGAGAAAGTAAGTGTCTGTTATGCTTTTAAGCCACCAATCTATAGTATTTTGTTATGGCAGCCTCAGCTAAAACATGAGGTCAGTCCTCTGGAGGGGGAAATCATAGCCTCAGTTGGCATATCTGACAGAAGTTAGCAACCTTGTATAAAGTAGGATTGAGAGACAGAGAGTGGGGAAAAGTGAGAAAATGAAATTCAGAGGAGAAAGATAAAACCATAGCTTCAAAAATCCTGATGTTTATTTCTATTTGCAGGTAACAGATAAGTTACATTATCATATGGAAACTATTAGACTCTGGGATCAAAATTTGTCAAAACGGGAAGATCCAGATTTTTAACAAAATTTGGATTGCTTATTGTGCATGTGTCCTTTCAAAAGCCAGATCACACAAGTGCACCAAAATACTTAGTTTACAAAAAGTTGAAACATGATTTTTAGTGAATGTATTTGTTATATTATGCTGGATACAGTGTCTTCACATTTACAATACCTATAATTTTCCAGAGTTTTTAAATTAAGACCCTGTGTTAAGAGGAACAAATTGTGATACCTAGAATTCTGCCTGTAGCCAAGACTTTTATCCTTTGCCCTATTTCCATCAACTTAAATACTGGAGGTTTTGTTCCCATTATTTCCTTTAAAAAATTTGGGCGGGAGTTCCCGTCGTGGCGCAGTGGTTAACAAATCCGACTAGGAACCATGAGGTTGCGGGTTCGATCCCTGGCCTTGCTCAGTGGGTTAATGATCCGGCGTTGCCGTGAGCTGTGGTGTAGGTCACAGACGCGGCTCGGATCCTGCGTTGCTGTGGCTGCGGCGTAGGCCGGTGGCTACAGCTCCGATTAGACCCCTAGCCTGGGAACCTCCACATGCCGCGGGTGCAGCCCTAAAAATGACAAAAGGCAAAAATTAAATAAATAAATAAATAAAATAATTTGGGCATCTCTCTCTCTCTCTCTGGGAGACACTTAGAGGAGTAATTCTTTTTAATTTACCAAGTAAATTGAGGAAAAAGAGTCATAGAGATATAGAGAATAACAAAATTTGCATCATTTTGATCAGTCCTAAGCAATCTCTAAGCAAAATTTTAGATTCATTTACTTGTTGTTAAAGTGTATTGTAAGAGGTCCTACAACAGCTTTTTAGATGAATAAGCTCATTTTGCTTTTTTTTTCCAGTCCTGGATCCTGCCAAATCAGGTTAGTAGTTATGATAGCAAGTATTTATCATATATTTGCTAGATACACTGTGCACTCACCTTGTATGATCTCAATCTCCACGACAGATTTAGGATTGTAGGTATTATTGAGACCCTAATCCCAGAACTTTTTACCACTTTCACACTGGTTGCCTTGAGCAATAGGCCTTACATGTTAGCGTCAACGCAAGTATTTGGGCAAAAGAAGAAAATTATAAAGCAATCCCTGACTCAGAACTCGAAGGAATGCTTGAGCAGCTTTGAGATGCTACATTTTGCCAATTGCCTGGTGGACCGGATCCGGGCGGGTTCTGCTGAGGCCCCGCAACCTGGTTCGGAGGAGGGCGCGGAAGTCCCGCCCACACCCCTGACAGGCGCTGGTAGAAGTAGCAGGCGCCTATAACGGGACAAGATGGCTGGAGTGGGCGGCAGCAACAGCGAAGTCCTGGATTCCAGGATGGATGTAACTAGTGCTACAATTTGGGAAGCTGGCACTGGGCATTTATGGGTGAGGTAAGGAAATCTAGAGGGGAAGGAAAGCTTTGCCCCAAATTGCCAATTTTTCTCACTAGGTAGCGGTTTGGCCGGGAAGAAGGAGGACTCAAAGTGCGAGGCTCTTAAACTCATAAACTGCAGTTGAGACTCAAGGGCATTGCTTTGAACCCCAGCCGCGGCTGTAGCACAGGTGTGACCCCAAAGCCATGCAGAGGTGAGGCCTGAAGGCCCCTTTGGATGGACCTTTGCCTTCTGGGTAGCCATGTGTGGTCCTGAAATGCCTAATAATTTTCAAATATTTAATGTAGTGAAAAACGTTAAACCTGAAATCAGATTTTTGTTATTTTCATTGGCTTTATGATTTTCTATGATCTTATCTAGATTCTGTGGCTTCAGATTGTGGGAATTGCTGTCCATTCCACTGCAGCCTACATTTCTTAATTAGAAATGTAAATATGACATTTTTATTGGAGACACAAGGTTGACCCAGTAATTAAAAGCCAGTTGCTAAGCAAACTAAAATACCAATGATAGTAAGGTATTTAAATAAACTAGTCTTGTTCTTGGAATTAGAATATTCGAGATTAATTTGTCAAACCAGAGTGCATAGATTCATAGTTGTTAAAAAGAATCTTTGAGGTGATATAATCCAACTGATTTTACAGATAAGACAATAGAACCCGAAATAATTATGATTTGCTTGAGTGCCCACAGCCAGTATAGTACTCTGTGAGTTCCATTTCAAATGTCGATGTTAACATAAAACAAAGGGTAAATACTGAAAGAAAGGTCATACATTTTACTGCAAAATCAAATAAAAAGTGACTCAAGATTGTCAACTACTTCTTTTCATAAGCATGAATAATTAAGAATGACCTGTTAACTTATGCTAGATTTTTTGGCTGATCTCACCTAAACTTTAAACATTTTTAATCTTCAAAACCTTCATTGTTTACAATAATACTAGCAGCACACCACTGAACTCTCACCACTGACTGTTACCTTGAGATATTCTCTGCTTGCGTATTTTTTATTGCACTTTATTCTCCCTTAAACCACTATAAATAAATTAAAATCCCTTTCTGTAGATTTTAAATCCTGTTCCAATGGTTATGAGATTTAGCCACACTTGGAGAACCACTATCTTGTCCTATGTCACAGTTCCTCTAACAATCTCAGGTTCATTTCTTTCTTTTTGTTTTTTTCTTTTTATGGCCACACCGGTGGTGTATGGAATTTCCCAGGCTGGGGATTGAAACAGCTGCAGCTGCTAGCCTATGCCACAGCAATGCCAGATCCTTAACCCACTGAGTGAGGCTGTGGATTGAACAAACAGCCTCACAGACACTATCTTGGGTTGTTAACCCACTGAGCTACAAAAGGAACTCCTCAGGTCCATTTCTTTTAGCACATATTTTTTCATCTCTGCGTTGAAGGTGCTGAACTTGACTCCAAAGTGCACATTTCTAACCTTCTGTAGTTTGGGTCTTTTCCTACTTTGTCTTGAATGTTCGTTAGCAGGGCCTAGAATGACCTATTTTCAGTTAATTACCAAATGTTATTCTGGACTATATTTAACTACTTCTGAAGAAGCCCACTTTTTCCATAAAATCGGGTATGATAATATAAGTGTTATGAAGATATATAGTATATATTATGGAAATATAGAGGGGCACCCACTCCCAACTTGGAAACACCTATAAAACAAAATAGGGAGCTGAATCTTAAGGTTAAGGAATTATCCAGGAGAAGAAGGAAAAGAAGAGTACTTCAGGCAGGAGGAATAGCATGTTCTAGTGCACTGGTGAGTGCAAGGAATTCTCTATTGCTGGATACTGAGATGTAAACGGAAGTTGGGTTAGAATGATAGGGAGTATCTTGATTATAAAGCGTTTCATAGGTTTCTAAGGATTTGGTAGATTTTATCCGAAGGACTGTGGGAAGCCAGTAGAGTTTTTAAGCAAGGTGACACATTAAGGTTTAGCATACTTTAACCAAGTTTAAAGAAGAAAAAGTTAGCAGGCTTCTTGAGAATTCAGACAATGTGAGTGATCTGTCCAAACAAAAAGAGATAACTATTTCAGTTTTGAGGTCCTCATAGCCTTGTGGAGTTTTCAGTTTAGAGTCTCTAGGATGATGTCACAATAGAATTAAAAGTAGGAAAAAAAAATGTGTCTCTTCATTTGGCTTTTCTTTTCTTTCTTTTTTTTTTTTTTAAAAGGGCCTCACCCGAGGCACATGGAGGTTCCCAGGCTAGGGGTCAAATCAAAGCTGTAACCGCTGGCCCCCACTATAGTCAAGCAACGTGGGATCTGACCTTGTCTGCGACCTATATCACAACTCCCAGCAACACAGGATTCCCCAACCCACTGAGTGAGGCCAGGGATCGAACCTGCGTCCTCATGGATACTAGTCATTCCTTTCTGCTGAGCCATGACGGGAACTCCACATTTGGTTTATTTGTGATGAAAGTATATAACTGGAAGAATGGAGAGTCACTTGCCTTTCTTGTCTACACAATAAATAAATATGATTTCAGCTAATCTATTTGTGTTTCTTACTCAAATTTTTCAATATTTTTTCAATGATTAAATATGGTGCTTAAATTTTAATCTGGGCTTATATAAGATGCCTTTTGGAAATCAGCCTAAAGTTTCTTTAAAGGAAATAGTTTTGTCTATAAAGGACTTAAATATTCACCTATAATTTTCTCATCCAGAAACATAATAAAACAAAGTAATGGCTGGCAAATTTAAAATTATTTTTAATGTTAAACTTTTTTGATTCTTAAGAACTTTCTCATAGGCATTTTAATTATATTTTGTAATTAGATCATAGAAATGAATGATAAATTAAGAAACAGGCAAGAAATTGTGAATGAATTGAGAGTACTTTTGGAAGAAAATGGTATGTTTTCAAAAGTTAATTTTCTTTCTTTAAAAAGGACATTTTGTTTCTAAATTTGCTTTCATTTGAGCTAAAGACATTGGTAAATCACAGCAAGTTAACTTGCAGCATGATTTTATTCTACCTAAAAGTACATTTTAACTAATTTAATAATAATATAATAGTGAAAAAATTGTCCATGTGTCAATTACATGTAAATAGCTAAATGTGTATAACATACATATTACTTACTTGGAAGTTCTTGACACTTTTCTGGATCTTTTCTTCTTAGCTTTCCTAGACGTATTAAAAAACTCACAGATCAGACATTTTCTCCAATACATAGTGATGATCCATGATGTTCTAGGTAAAAACAAGATTAAATCAAGAACCTCCACACATGCATTTTCTAACTTGTTAAAGATTTTATAGGAACAATCAGGTTTTAGCTATTTTTTTCATTTAAAATCCAAGTGAAATACACAATCCTTCTCTGCCCTCGAAGTTTAAGGGTACTTTATGTTTTCTAGATTTCTTCAGATGACAAATTTAAGGTTCCTCAGTATATACTGTACAGTCAGCCCTCAGTATGTGCAGGTTCTATATCCATATATTCAACCAACCATGAATCGAAAATATTTGGAAAAAAATTCCAGAAAACTCCAGAAAGCAAAACTTGAATTTTCTGTACACCAACAACTATTTACATAGCATTTATATTGTATTTACAAATAATTTACAAAGTATAGTTTAGATATTATAAGTAATCTGGAGATGATTTAAAATGGGAAGATCTGTATAGGTTATTATGCAAATACTGTGCCATTTTATATAAGAATAAGGTACTTGAGCATCTTTAGATTTGGGAATCTGTGCAAAGTCCTGGAATCACTCCCCCACAGATAGCAAGAGGAGGACCACTGTAAGTATGGCTTAAGTCAGCACTTCTCAAATTTTAAGGTGCACTTGAATCTTATTAAAATACATGTCTGGGAGTTCCCATCGTGGCTCAGTGGTTAACGAATCCGATTAGGAGCCATGAGGTTGCGGGTTCGATCTCTGGCCTTGATCAGTGAGTTAAGGATCCGGCGTTGCCGTGAGCTGTGGTGTAGGTTGCAGATGCGGCTCGGATCCCACGTTGCTATGGCTGTGGCGAAGGCCGGCGGCTGCAGCTCCTGTTAGACCCCTAGCTTGGGAACCTCCATATGCCGCGGGTGCAGCCCTAGATAAGCCAAAAAGACAAAATAAAATAAAATAAATAAAATAAAATAAAATACATGTCTGATTCAGTAGGTCTGGGGCAGGGTCTGATAGTCTGCATTTCTAACAAATTCCTAGTTGCTACTGGTTCAGGAACGATACTTGGATTAACAAGAGTGCGCATAATTTTTGGCCAAATACTAGATTTTTGAAGTGAAATACAGATACATTTTAATTCAAACATAATGAAAATCAAATACTCAGAATTGAGTGTGTTTATGGCTCTCCATTCTTCTAAGTCAGATTTAAGTTTTCTTTTCTTTCTTTCTCATTCTTTTTTTCCCTTCCTTCCTCCCTCCCTTTCTTTCTTTCTTTCCTTCTTCCTTCCTTCCTTCCTTCCTCCCTTCCTTCCTTCCTTCCTTCCTCCCTCCCTCCCTCCTTTCTTTCTTCCTTTCTTCCTTCCTTCCTTCCTTCCTTCCTTCCTTCCTTCCTTCCTTTCTTTCTTTCTTTCTTTCTTTCTCTCTCTCTCTCTCTCTCTCTCTCTCTCGGGCTGTACCTGCGGCACATGGAAGTTCCCTGGCTAGGGGTCAAATCGGAGCTGCAGCTGCTGGCCTACGCCACAGCCACAGCAAAGCAGGATCCAAGTCACATCTGTGACCTACACCACAACTCATGGCAACACCACATCACTGACCCACTGTGCGAGGCCAAGGATCGAAACCACATCTTTGTGGATACTAGTTGGATTCATTTCCACTGCACCACAACAGGAAATCCCTAGGTTTTCTTGTGGAACATCATTTCTTTATAAAAAGTTGTATTTATATAGTTGTCCCTTGGTATCTGTAGGGGGCGTGGAGGTGTGAGAGGATACCAAAATCCAAGGATGCTCAAGTCCCATAGTGGGACTCCATTACCACAGATATGGAACCCACTAATGCTAAGGTCCCAAATAAGTGTACCCACACAACTCAAACCTGTGTTGTTCAACGGTCAACCATATCCTCAAGATATTACTGAGGTGGCTGGCTCCAAAATGACCACCATCAACTCTTCCTTTCTTTTTCCTTTTTTTTTGGGGGGGGGGGGGTGTGTGTGTCCTTTTTTTTTAGGGCCGCACTTGTGGCATATGGAAGTTCCCAGGCTGGGGTCTAATCAGAGCTGTTGCAGCCGGCCATAGCCACAGCCACAGTAACGCCAGATCCTAACTGTGTCTGCAACCTACACCACAGCTCACGGCAATGCCGGATTTAACCCACTGAGCAATGCCAGAGATGGAACCTGCAACCTCATGGTTCCTAGTCAGATTTGTTTCCGCTGTGCCACGATGGGAACTCCTCTTTTTTCTTTTTTCTTTTTTTAGTCTTTTTAGGGCTGCACTCATGGCATTTGGAGGTTCCCAGGCTAGGGGTTGAATCGGAGCTGTAGCTGCTGGCCTATGCCACAGCCACAGCTACTTGAGATCCAAGCCACATCTGCGACCTACACCACAGCTTAGAGCAACACCAGATCCTTAACCCACTGAGTAAGGCCAGGGATCAATCCCATGTCCTCATGGATGCTAGTCGGTTTTATTAAGCACTGAGCCATGACAAGAATTCCAACTCTTCCTTTCTTATATACACTAAGCCATTCTCCCCATTATACAATGAAGTCCATTACTCCACTCCCTTGAATCTGGGCTAATTTATGATTACTTTGATCATTAATTAGATTATAACATAAATGAGGCTAATATGCCTTCCAAGGAGAAGTCACAGAAGCCATGCAGCTTTCCTCCTGGCTCTCTTGTACTTTCTCTGGAGAAGTCAGTCACCTTGTAAGAAGTTGGTCTACCCTGAGTCTGCAATTGTGTGAAAAGTACAAGCTAGCCAGGTGAGGAGGCTATGTGGAGAAAGAGATACTTAATTGGTTCCCAGTTGTTCAGCCATCCTAGTCAGGTGCCAGATGTTGAATGAAGACTCATTTAAGTTTTGAGGAGGTTTGTTACACAGAGATAGATAAACAGAACATTTATTTACATTATGGTAACTTGAGCAGTTTCATTATTTTAATGTCATGTTGATCTTCCAGAAATTATCAGTATAAAGGTTGCCAGGAGGAAACCACCAATTGGTTCTTGATATCTATGAGCTTGTTTTTTTTTGTTTTAAGATTCCACCTATAAGAGATACCGTATGTTTTTTGTCTTTCTTTGACTTATCTCACTTAATGTAATGCCCTTCAAGTCTGTCTAGGTCCCTTGTCTCACATGGCAAGATTATTACCGTGGCTAAATAATATTCCATTGTATTTACATATACCACATCTTTTTTATCCATTCATCCATTGATGGACACTTAGGTTGTTTCCATATCTTGGTTATTGCAAATAATGCTGCAACGAACATAGAGGTCCTGTATATCTTTTTGAATTAATGTTTTCATTTTCTTCATATAAGTACCCAAAAGTAAAATTGCTGGGTCATATTATAATTCTACTTTTAGTTTTTTGAGAAACCGTACTCTTTCACAGCTATTGCACCAATTAATATGCTCACTCACAGTGCACAAGTGTTCCCTTTTCTACACGTTCTCACCAACACTTGTTATTTCTTCTTGTCATTTTGATAATAGCCATTTTAACAGGTGTGAGGTGATATTGTCGTTTTGATTTGCACTTAACTGATGATTGATGACATAGAGCATCTTATCATGTACCTGTTGGCCATCTATGTCTTCTGAAAAAACATCTGTTCATATCTTCTGCCTACTTTTTAATCAGATTTTTTTTCTGTTAAGTTGTAGTTATTTTTTCCCATTAGTAGATTGTCTTTTAATTTTGTTGATAATTTCCTTTGCTATGCAGAAGCTTTTTAGTTTGATGTGGTTCCACTTGTTGGTATTTGCTTTTGTTGATTCTATATTTGGTATCAGATTGCCAAGACCCATGTCAACGAACTTATTGCCTGTGATTTCTTCTATAAGTTTTATGATTTCCAGTCTTATGTTCAGATGTTTAATATATTTTGAGTTAATTTTTATATGTGGTGTTAGTGATCCAGTATCATTCTTTTCCATGTGACTGTCCAATTTACCCAAACTGTTTATTCAAGGGACTGTTCTTTCCCTGTTGTATACTTTTGGCTCCTTCATCATAAATTAATTGGCCATATATGTCTAGGTTTATTTCTGGGCTGTTCTATTTCATTAATCTATGTGCCTGTTTGTTTTTTTTTTTAACTTAATGGATTTTATTTCAATTATAGGGGTACATGAATCATCACAAGTCAATCTGATAAATTTTGTGTCCCAAACCCACAGTGCATCACCCCACCGCCCATATTACCTTATTTGAAAAACCAAGGTTTTCCAAAGTCTGAGAGTCATTGTCTGTTCTGCAAAGAAGTTCATTATGTCTTTTTAGTTTCCACATGTAAGCGGTAGCATTGGGTGTTGCTGTCTAATTGTCCGACTGGTTTCACTTCGCATGATAATTTCTAGGTCCATCCATGTTGCTATAAATATTGTTATTTTGTTCCTTTTAATGGCTGAGTAATCTTCCATTGTGTGCATGTACCATATCTTCCCTATCCACTCCTCTGTCGATGGGCATTTAGGTTGTTTCCATGACCTGGCTATTGCATAGAGTGCTGCAATGAACACTGGAGTACATGTGTCTCTGCGAGTCGTGGTTTCCTCTGGATAGATGCCCAGGAGTGGGATTGCTGGATCAAATGGTAATTCTATTTTGAGTTTTCTGAGGAATCTCCATACTATTTTCCACAGTGGTTGTACCAATTTGCATTCCCACCAACAGTGTAATAGGGACCCTTTTTCTCCACACCCTCTCCAGCACTTACTGTTTGTTGACTTTTTGATGATGGCCATTCTGGCTGGTGTAAGGTGGTACCTCATAGTGGTTTTGATTTGCATTTCTCTAATGAGGAGCGATGTTGAACATCTTTTCATGTGTTTATTTGCCATCTGCCTGTCTTCTTTGGAGAATTGTCTGTTTAGAACTTTTGCGCATTTTTTGATGGGGTTTTTTGTTTCTTTGGTATTGAGCTGTAGGAGGTGTTTGCAAATTTTGGAGATTAATCCCTTGTCAGTTGAATCATTTGCAAATATTTTCTCCCATTCTGTGGGTTGTCTTTTCGTTTTGTTTAGGGTTTCCTTAGCTGTGCAGAAACTTTGAAGTTTAATAAAATCCCATTTGTTTATTTCTCTTTTTATTGTCCTTACTCTGACAGGTGGATCTGAGAAGATGTTGCTATCATTTATGTCCGAGAGTGTTTGGCCTATGTTTTCCTCTAAGAGTTTGATAGTATCTGGTCTTATATCTAGATCTTTAATCCATTTTGAGTTTATTTTTGTGTATGGTATTAGGAAGTGTTCTAGTTTCATTTTTTTTACATGTAGCTGTCGAGTTTTCCCAGCACCACTTATTGAAGAGGCTGTCTTTTGTCCAATGTATATTCTTGCCTCCTTTGTCATAGATTAGTAGACTATAGATGCGTGGATTTAATTCTGGGCTTTCTATCCTGTTCCAGTGATCTGTATTTCTATCTTTGTGCCAGTACCATATGGTTTTGATGACTGTAGCTTTGTAGTAGAGTCTGAAGCCAGGGAGCCTGATTCCTCCAGCTCCATTTTTCTTTTTCAGGATGTCTTTGGCTATTCTGGGTTTATTGTATTTCCAAAGAAACTTTAAACTATTTTGTTCTAGTTCTGTGAAAAAGGTCCTTGGTAATTTGATAGGGATTGCATTGAACGTGTAGACTGCCTTGGGTAGTATTGTCATTTTGATAATATTGACTCTTCCAATCCAAGAGCATGGTATGTCTTTACACCTGTTCAAGTCATCCTTGATTCTTTCCTTAGTGCCTTATAATTTTCAGAGTACAGGTCTTTTGTCTCTTTAGGCAGGTTTATTGCTAAGTATTTGATTCTTTTTGATGCGATGGTAAATGGGATTGCTTCCCTAATTTCTCTTTCTGATCTTTCATTGTTAGTCTGTAGAAATGCAGTTGATTTCTGTGTATTAATATTGTATCCTGCAACTTTGCCAAATTCATTGATGAGCTCTAACAGTTTTCTGGTAGAGTCTTTAGTTTTCTCTAGGTATAGTATCATGTCATCTGCAAAAAGTGATAGTTTTACTTCTTCCTTCCCAATTTGGATTCCTTTTTTTCTTTTTCTTCTCTGATTGCTGTGGCTAGGACTTCCACAACTATGTTGAATAGTAGTGGTGAGAGTGGACATCCCTGTCTTGTTCCTGATCTCATTGGGAATTCTTTCAACTTTTCACCATTGAGAATGATATGGGCTCCGGGTTTGTCATAGGTGGCCTTTATTATGTTTAGGTAGGTTCCCCCTATGCCCACTTTCTGAAGGGTTTTTATCGGAAATGGGTGTGGGATTTTGTCAAAGCCTTTTTCTGCATCTGTTGAGAGGATCATATGGTTTTTATTCTTCAGTTTAACGTGGTGTATCACACTGATTGATTTGCGGATATTGAAGAATGCTTGCATCCCAGGGATAAATCCCACTTGATTGTGGTGTACAATCCTTTTAATGTATTGTTGGATTCAGTTGGCTAGTATTTTGTTGAGAATTTTTGCATCTATGTTCATCAGTGAGATTGGATTGTAGTTTTCTTTTTTTGTGTGATATCTTTGTCTGGTTTTGGTATCAGGGTGATGGTTGCTTCATAGAATGAGTTTGGGAGTGTCCCTTCCTCTGCAATTTTTTGGAAGAATTTCAGAAGCGTTAGCTCGTCTCTAAATGTTTTATAGAATTCACCTGTGAAACCATCTGGTCCTGGACTTTTGTTTGTTGGAAGTTTTTTAATCACAGTTTCAGTTTCAGAACTTGTGATTGGTCAGTTCTTTTTTTCTATTTCATCTTGGTTTAGTCTTGGGAGATTGTACTTTTCTAAGAATGTGTCCATTTCTTCTAGGTTTTCCATTTTATTGCCATATAGTTGCATATACTAGTCTCTTATGCTCCTTTGTATTTCTGTGATGTCTGTTGTTACTTCTCCTTTTTCATTTCAAATTTTATTGATTTGTGTCCTCTCTCTTTTTTTCTTGATAAGTCTGGCTAAGGGTTTATCAATTTTGTTGATCTTTTTAGGACCAGCTTTTAGTTTCATTGATCTTTTCTATGGTTTTCATTTTTATTTCATTGATTTCTGCTCTAATCTTTATGATTTCTTTTCTTCTATTAACTTTAGGTCTTGTCGGTTCTTCCCTCTCTAGCTGCTTTAGGTGTAAAGTTAGGTTGTTATTTGAACTTTTTCTTGTTTCCTGAGGTAGGCTTGTATAGCTATAAACTTTCCTCTTAGAACTGCTTTTGCTGCATCCCAGAGGATTTGGAGTGTCGTGTCTTTGTTGTCATTTGCTTCTAGGTATTTTTTAATTTCCTCCTTGATTTCTTCAGTGATCCATTGGTTATTTAGTAGCATGTTGTTTAGTCTCCACGTATTTGAATTTTTGGCTGTTTTTTTCTTGTTGTTGATTTCCAGTCATATTGTGGTCGCATTGTGGTCAGAAAAGGTGCTTGAAATGATTTCAACTTTGTTAAAGTTACTGAGGCTTGATTTGTAGCCCAGGATGTGATCAATCTTAGAGAATGTTCCACGCGCACTTGAGAAGAATGTATTCTGTTGCTTTTGGATGGAATGTCCTATAAATATCTATTAAGTCCATCTGATCCAATGCTTCATTCAGGGCCTGTGTTTCCTTATTGATTTTCTGCCTGGATGACCTGTCCATTGCTGTATGTGGGGTGTTAAAGTTGATTTCTATGATGGTGTTATTGTTGATTTCTCCTTTTAAGGTTGTTAGCAGTTGCCTTATCTATTGTGGTGATCCTTTGTTGGGTGCATAGATATTTAAAATTGTTATATCTTCTTCTTGGATTGATCCTTTGATCATTATGTAGTGCCCTTCCTTGTCTCTTAAAATGTTCCTCATTTTAAAGTCTATTTTGTTTGATAGCGGTATTGCTACTCCAGCTTTCTTTTGATGCCCGTTTGCATGGAATATTTTCTTCCATCCTCTCACTTTCAATTTGTATGTGTCTCTATAAGTGAAGTGGGTCTCTTGAAAGACAGCATATATATGGGTCTTGCTTTTGTATCCATTCAGCGAGTCTATGTCTTTTGGTTGGGGCATTCAGTCCATTAACATTTAAGGTAATTATTGATATATATGTTCTTATTGCCATTGTATTAACTGTTTGGGGTTTTTGTTGCTCTTTTTGTCTTCCCTTATTCTCTTGTTGTCTCCTCTCACAAGATGGCTATCTTTAATGTTGTATTTGAGTTGATTTTTCTTATTTGTTTGCGTCAGTGCTATTTTTTTTGGTTTGTGGTTACCCTGAAGTTTTGATATAGGAGTGTATATATAAATGAGATTGTATTAAGTTGTTGGTTTCTTAATTGCAGTGCATCTCCAGTGACCTGCATTTGTGCTCTCTTCTCATGATTTCTGATTTTGGTAGCATAATTGTGCATGGATGATTTAGTGTCTTTACTGTATATATGCCTTTACTGGTGGGCCTTGTCATTTGTGGTGTTTTTGATTCTGGTTGTGGCCTTTTCTTTTCTGCCTAGAGAAGTTCCTTTAGGATTTGTTGTAAAGCTGGTTTAGTGCTGGAGAAGTCTCTTAGCTTTTGCTTATCTGTAAAGGTTTTGATCTCTCCTTCAAATCTGAATGAGAGCCTTGCAGGGTAAAGTAATCTTGGTTGGAAGTTTTTTCCTTTCATCACATTTATTGTATCATGCCACTCCCTTCTGGCCTGCAGAGTTTCGGCTGGAAAATCTGCTGATAACCTTATCGAGATTCCCTTGTATGTCATTTGTTTCTTTTCCCTAGCTGCTTTCAATATTTTGTCTTTGTCTTTAATTTTGGTCATTTTGATTAATATGTGTCTGGGGGTGTTTCTCCCCCTGGGTTTATTTTATATGGTACTTGATGCACTTCCTGGATTTGAATGAGTGGTTCCTTTCCCATATTAGGGAATTTTTCGGCTATTATCTCTTCAAATATTTTTTCTGTCCCCTTCTCTCTCTCTTCTCCCTCTGGCACCCCTATAATACGAATGTTGGTGCATTTAACATTATCCCAGAGTTCTCTGACACTCTGCTCATTTCCTTTCAATCTTTTATCTCTTTTCTCTTCTGCGTTAGTGATTTCCACTAATCTGTCCTCCACCTCGCTGATTCGTTCTTCTGCCTCCTGTATTCTACTGTTGGCTACTTCTAAGGAATTTTTTATTTCAGTTATTGTATTTTGCATATCTTGTTTAATTTTTACAGCTTGTATTTCTTTGCTCAGTGTTTCCTGTAAATTATCAGTCTTTGCCTCCAGTCTATTTCCAATGCCTTGTATCATCTTCAGCCTCAACAGTCTAAAGTCTCTTTCTGGGAGGCTGATAATCTCCTCATCACTGAGCTGTTTTTCTGGGCTTTTCTCTTTCTCCCTTATCTGTGTTATAGTTTTCTGTCTTTTCATTTTTATAGGTTTTTGGTGTGGTGACCTTTTTGTAGAAAATATAGTTGTAGCCTCTCTTCCTTCTGGTGTTTGCCTCCCCTGTGGCTAAAGTTGGTATGGAAGGGGCTTGCTGTAGGCTTCCTGATGGGTGGGACTGGTGTCTGCCTTCTGGTAGGTGGGGCTGATTCCTATCCCTCTGGTGGATGGGGCTTTGTCTCCAGGTGAGATTAGAGGCTGGCTGTGTGCCTAAGGGGTTTTAGGCAGTCTGTTTACTGATGGGTGGGGTTGAGATCCCACCTGGATTAATGTTTGGTCTGGGGCTTCTCAGTGCTGATGGGAGGAACCAGATTTTCCCAGAAATGGCCCCCTCCATAGAAATGCAGGCTGCTGAATGTCCCCGAGAGCTTCATCTCCAATGCCCTTCCCCCACAACAAGGCACAGTCACCCCTGTTTTTGCAGGAGATCCTCCAAGAATTGCAGTCAGGTTCCACCCAGATTCCTATGGAGACTGCTTTGCCCTGGGACCCAGTGCACGTGAAAGTCTGTGTGTGCCTTTCAAGGATGGGGTCTCTGTTTCCCCCAGTCCTGTGGAGCTCCTGCACACAAGCCCCGCTGACCTTCAATGCCAGATGCTCCGGGGGCTCTTTTTCCCTGTGCCAGATCCCCAGGCGTGGGGATTTGATGTGGGGCTCAGAACTCTTGGTCCTGTAGCTGAGTCTCTGTGATGTGTGATGCAGTTACTTTGTAGTCTATGGGGCTTCCCACCCAGGAGGTATGGGGTTGCTTCTATCGCATAATCGCCCCTCCTACCTCTTGATGTGGTTTCCTCTTTGTCTTCTGGAGTAGAATATCTTTTTGAAGGTTTCCAGTCCATTTGATTGAAGGTTGTTTGGCATTTGTTTGCAGTTTTGTTGTTTTTTGGAAGGGAAGTTGAGCTCCAATCCTTCTATTCCACCATCTTAATCCAATCTCTGTAGTTCCTTTACTTTTTGGAAACACTTTAACTACTGGCAGGGGAAGAACTGAGTTTAGCTTTTTTTTTTTTTCCTTCATTTCTATCCAGCTTTTTTAGAATACTTTTAACTACTCCTGGCTGTGAGGAATGGATATTTCCCTTTAGATCTCAATAATGTAAAGTTCCAAGAGATTTGGTTGGTCTTTTCTGTTAGACCCTGACTCATCATGCCCAAGAACCCATGAACATGAAACCTACAGTGGTTCTAGATAATACCATTTATTCCTTTCTTCTTTATAGAGAACTGTGGCTTATCATATATAAAACTCTGCTTCTGGAGGTTTAAGGATCCGGCAGAGCTGCCAGCGTTTTATTATCACTTATATTTCATGTCAAGGTGGTCTGGGTTTACTTGAAGACCACTAGTTTGAAGAATTCAAAGGATTCTGTAATGTGTCTGCATAATGTCTACAGTGTCATCTTTGTATATTTTTTCTACCTTTACCAAATTGAATGTTTTTATATAGTAAGAAAAAAGAAGCAAAAGAGAAGCTGATCTGTGTCATTTTTTCTCTGTTAGCTTCTTGAGTTATATAACATTAGAAACAAAAAGGCTTTTTTTGTTCATCTTCTTACACTAAGCATATCCATCAAGTTTCTTATACTGCCTCAAGTGTTTTTCAATAGCCAGTTCTCATTCTGGGTTTACTTCAAAGACTCAGTTTTTATAGATTTGTAATGTCATTGCTGTGAATATGAGCAGTTGTATATGAAGTACATTCATGTGTTTCAGCTTAATCATTCTGTTTTCTGTTCTTTGTATAGAGTCTTAGAAAATATTAACTCATGTATTTCCTAAGTCACCACATTATTATTTTCATTGAGATAATTGGTGACTACATTATCAGAAATGGGATAATAAGTAGTTTTTCATCCTCTGCTCTTTTGATCCATCTCTGAAGATCTTTGACCATAGGTATTCAAACCTATTTCTATAAAAGTTGGAATCTTATTTCTACAATCCAACTATGTGCTTTTTCCTTGTCTGCTTATTGCCCTTTCTCATCCCTGTTATTTATACATCTACTGTCTCTCAGTTTTCTTCATCTGTTACCCCTTTAGTTATCACCTTCCTCTCTCCTCTCCTTTACCTGTTGTCCTAAAAACATTATCTATGTTTCCTTCTCTTCTTTTTACCTCCTGAATTGTGTCACTGTTACTATTTGTTTTAGAAAAGGTGGGAAATTTAGAAAAAAAGGAAAAGGAAAAAGTTACATCAATTCCTACTCAGGTCATATTTTTATCCTTTTAGATTTTTTGTGTATGTGTATGTGCATATGTACAGTCCCATAAAATTAGGATAGAAATAAACATGCTGGTCTATATCTTGCTTTTCTTATTTATCAGTAATCATGAACACATTTTCATGTCAGTAAATAGAGCTTTGAATCACTGTTTAATCATGGCATAGTATATTCTTATACATTTATATTTGCTAGAATTTATTTAATCAGTATTGAATTCTTACAGTTTAGTTTGCTCCCAGTTATGTCTTCCTATTATAAATAATGCAGCCCAGAGACATATTTTTATAAAAATGTATGCCTGTTTGTTCATTTGCTTGGGATTAATTTATAAGATGTGAAATTTTTTGATCTAAGAATATGACTTTTTAAAAAAGATGTTTTAGGAGTTCCCGTCGTGGCACAGCAGTTAATGAATCCAACTAGGAACCATGAGGTTGCAGGTTCGATCCCTAGCCTTGCTCAGTGGGCTTACGATCCGGGGTTGCCATGAGCTGTGGTGTAGGTCGCAGACGTGGCTCAGATCCTTCATTGCTGTGGCTGAGGCTACAGCTCCAATTCCACCCCTAGCCTGGGAACCTCCACATGACGTGGGTGCAGCCCTAAAATGACAAAAGGCAAAAAAAAATATGTTTTACAGGTTACACATTTAACTCCACTACACACAAAAAAATTGTAGTTGTTAACCTCACATCAGCAATAATTGTCAGAGGAGATTTTACCATATCTTCGCCAACACCATCTATCTTTGCTCATCAGGCAAGCAGAATACCTTGCTATTATCTTAATCTGCATTTCATTGAGTTCTACTGTATGTGAAAATATTTTCCTGTGCTATGTGGTCATTGTTGCTCCTCTTGTGAATGCTGTGTTCTGTTCTTTACCATTTTTTTTTCTGTTTATAGTTTCAGTATTTTAATTATTTGTAAGAACACATGTACTGGAAAGAATAAGACTTTGTTCTCTATTTTAAAAACAAAATTACCAGTTTACTATGTATATTTAACTTGGTAATGGCTTAGATACTTTTGGTTTTTATGTAACCAAATATATTAGATTTTCTTTTAGGTTTTTCTTGATAATCTTTAAGAAAATAATCACAATTCAAAATAATATGAGTATATATTTATTTTTTCTGATATTTTTCAAATTGAATAAATACCTTCAATTCATATGGAAATAATTTAGTATAAGAAATGACATGGTATCTACTATTTTCTTCCAACCATGTTAGCCAGTTAACTTAAATCATGTTTACCTAAAATGCTACCTTTATCGTATGCTAAATTATTATATGCAATTACTATATACACTCAACTATATTAGCTCTATGCCCTGTTACTTAACCTATGAACTTTTCCTTACTTATCTGTAAAATGGAGATAATAAAGCTATAAATTTATTGCAAGCACTAAATATGAGTTGTAATATAAAATACAAATATGAATAAAATAGGAGTTCCCATCATGGCTCAGTGGTAAAGGAACTGACTAGTATCCATGAGAATGCGTGTTCAATCCCTGACCCTGCTCAGTGGGTTAAGGGTCTGGTGTTGCCATGAGCTGTGGTGTAAGTTGCAGACATGGCTCGGATCCTGCATTGCTATGGCTGTGGAATAGGCCAACAGCTACAGCTCTGATTCAACCCCTAGCCTGGGAACTTCCATATGCCACAGGTGTGGCTCTAAAAAGAAAAAAAAAAGCATGAATGAAATATATGTCATTTAACACAACGCACAGTGTGTGCCCTATAAATGCGTTATTGTTACTTATTTTTATTAACATTGATGAATCTATTTTGTTATCAGAACCATGACTTCTATTATTATTGCTATGGAATAAATTTTAATATCTGATGGCAAATTTTCCAGCTCTATGGTGCTTTGAAGGCTAGGATTCATCTTCATCTGTTAAAATTTCATCTTTTTATTTACTGTTTATACTCTATATGCTATATAGATACCAGATGCTCTAAATATTGTTCTTAATTATTTTTTTGGTTTTTCCTGAGATAAATATTAGATATCTTATTTTTCTTAGAAAAATTCTTAGGTATGTTGTCTTCTTTAGTTACCTTTTTTTCCCGATGCTATAGTTTCTTAAATTTATAGAATATTTTATTCATATATTTTCAGACTATTTAAGAAGTTTGGTACAATTACAAATGAAGAATTCAGAAAATCCCCAGGAAACTCTTGGTAATTGCTTTTCTAATTTAAGGTCTTTTTTTAATTCAAAAATCTAAAATGTTTTCTACGTTAGTTTCATAATTAGAAATTGCTGGTAGAGTTTTTCTTTATTTTTTTCTTTAAAGCTTTGGATTCAGTATGTCGACTGATATGTACTGTCACTATTAAAAGCATTGCATGAGTGCTTATAAATATGCTGTTAAACATGTGTAGGACATAAATGCGTGTCAATTGAAGAAAAAAGGCACAACCTAAAAGTTGAGAATTATGTCCTATTTGGCAGTCAAAACGAGGACTTAAGCCTGGGACACAGCCTCTCAGATAGCTCTGAGAAATTATTCCAAAGAGACAAGGGAGGAACCAGGATACTAAGGAGTTTCTTCAGTGAAGACCAGGTAGTCACAATATCAAAAGATTACTATCAATTAAAGAAAATCAGATTCCTCGAGTTTCTATGTGTGGGAAGATGCATTAGTCTGGGCACACTGAAATCATTTCTTTGATATACACCTCAGCTCTCTGGTTCCAGTATTCTGTGCTTTGTCTTCCTGAGTTTCCTCAGGATGCACCATTGCAAGGTGGCTGCAGTGGCTGACTGGTTGATGGTGGGCATCCCGTTTCTATCCAGAGTTCCCTCGGGGCTCACTGTCAGGGAGGCTGTATTATAATGGTTTGATGGCTGCAAAACCCTTTATTTACTGATATGGCAGGCAACATTTTTTTATTGACACTATAAGCAATGGATCTCAGAATTAGGCTTTTTTGGTCAACCATGAAAAACCTAAACTTCAGAGTTCAACTTTTGCCTTTTTTTTTCCATGAATTAATATTTTCGTTTCAAGGTAGCCAATAGAAAAGCCTAGTTTTAGGAAAGTTATCGATTTTTATTGCACAACTTAGCAGCATATTTTTTCTTCTTTCATTGTTTAAGTGCAACAAATAAAATGATTGTTAAAGATCTCTTAAGAAGCTGGTAAGATAAGCTAAAGAGAAAGAAATGAACAATTGGAAGATGAGGAAAGAAGGCAATATGGATTTAACAGGATAGGTATTAGAAGATATTTTTATTACAGTTGGTTTACAATGTTCTGTCAATTTCTATTGTACCCAATATACATATATATATATGTATATATATGTGTATATATATATATATATATACACATTCTCTTTTTCACATTGTCCTCCATCCTGTTCCATTGCAAATGGTTAGATATAGTTCCCTGTACTATGCAGCAGGATCTCATTGCTTATCCATTCCAAAAGCAATAGTTTGCATCTATTAACCCCAAACTCCCAGTCCATCCCACCCCTCTCCCACCCTTTGTCAACTGCAAGCCTGTTCTCCAAGTACATGAGTTGGTTTCCTTTCTGTAGTACACTTGTGCCATATATTAGATTCCAGATACAAGTGATATCATAAGGTATTTGTCTTTCTCTGACTTATTTCACATAGTATGAGAGTCTCTGTTTCCATCCATGTTACTGCAAATGGCATTATTTTGTTCTTTTTTTATGGCTGAGCAATATCCCATTGTGTATATGTACCATATCTTCTTATTCCATTCATCTGTCATTGGTTTTTTTAGGTTGTTTCCATGTCTTAACTATTGTGAATAGTGCTGCATTGAACATAGGTGTGCATGTATATTTTTCAAGGAAAGCTTTGTCCAGATAAATGCCCAAGAATGGGATTGCTGGATCATATTGTAGTTCTATATTTAGTTTTCTTTGGTACCTCCATAATGTTTTCCATAGTGATTGTACCATTTTACAGTCCCACCATCAGTGTAGGAAGGTTCCCTTTTCTCCACACACTCTCCAGTATTTGTTATTTGTAGACTTATTAATGATGGCCATTCTGACTGGTATGAGGTGGTACCTCATTGTAGTTTTGATTTGCATTTCTCTGATAATTAATGGTGTAGAGCATTTTTTCATGTGCCTGTTGGCCATCCATATGTTTTCTTTGGAGAAAAGTCTATTCAGGTCCTCTGCCCATTTTTCAATTGGATTGTTTGTTTCTTTGCTGTTGAGTTGTATGAGTTGTCTGCATATTTTGGAGATTAGGTGCTTGTCAGTTGCATCATTTGAAACTTGTAAGTTTGATTAGGTCCCATTGGTTTATTTTTTGTTTTTATTTCTATTACTTTAGGAGACTGACCTAAGAAAACATTCGTAAGGTTGATGTCACGATGTTTTGCCTATGTTCTCTTCTAGGAGTTTGATGGCACCTCATCTTGTTTAAGTCGTTAAGCCATTTTGAGTTTATTTTTTTTTTGCATGGTGTGAGGGAGTGTTCTAGTTTCATTGATTTACATGCAGCTGTCTAGTTTTCCCAGCACCATTTGCTGAAGAGACTGTCTTTTTCCCATTTTATATTCTTGTTTCCTTTGTCAAAGATTAATTGACCATAGGTGTCTGGGTTTATTTCTGGGTTCTCTGTTCTATTCCATTGGTCTGTATGTCTGTTTTGGTACCAGTACCACACTGACTTCATTACTGTAGCTTTGTAGTATTGCCTGAAGTCTGGGAGAGTAACACCTTATGCTTGGTATTTTTTCCTCAGGATTGCTTTGGGAATTCTGGATCTTTTATGGTTCCATATAAATTTTTGGATTGTTTGTTCTAGTTTTGTTTTGTTTTGTTTCGTTTCTTTGACTTTTGCCTTATCTAGGGCTGCACATGCGGCATATGGAGGTTCCCAGGCTAGGGGTTGAGTCGGAGCTACAGCTGCCGGCCTGTGCCACAGCCACAGCAACACCAGATCCAAGCACAGCTCACAGCAATGCCAGATCGTTAACCCACTGAGCAAGGCCAGGGATCGAACCCGCAACCTCATGGTTCCTAGTCAGATTCGTTAACCACTGAGCCATGATGGGAACTCCTGTTTGTTCTAGTTCTATGAAAAATGTCATGAGTAATTTGATAGGGATTGCACTGAATCTGTAGATTGCTTTGCGTAATTTGGCCATTTTTATAATCTTAATTCTTCTAGTACAGGGTCATGGAATATCTTTTCATTTCATCGACTCCTCTTTAATTTCCTTCTTTAATGTTTTATAGTTCTCAGCATATAAATCATTTGCCTCCTTGGTCAGGTTTATTTGCAGATATTTAATTTTTAGGGGTGTGATTTTTAAAGGTATTGTATTTTTATATGCCGTTTCTAATATTTTATTGTTAGTATATAGAAATACAACCAATTTCTGGGTGTTGACCTTGTATCCTGCTACTTTGCTGAATTCTTTGATAAGTTTAAGTATTTTTTGTGTGGAGTCCTTAGGATTTTCTATGTATAATATCATGTCATCTGTATAGAGGGACAATTTTATTTCTTCTCTTCCAATTTGGATAACTTTTATTTCTTTTGCTTGTCAGATTGCTATGGATAGGACTTCAAATACTACATTAAATAAAAGTGATGAGAGTGGGCATCCTTGTCTTATTCCAGATTTAGCGAGAAGCCTTTCAGCTTTTCTCTGATGAGTATTATATTGGCTATGGGTTTGCCATAAATGGCATTATGTTAAGGTATGTTCCCTCTATACCCACTGTGGTAAGAGTTTTTTATGTTGGATTTGTTGAATGCTTTTTCTGCATATATTGAGATGATCATGTGGTTTTTGATTTTTAATGTTGATTGATTTGCATATGTTGAACTATCCTTGTGAACTTGGGATGAATTCCATTTAGTAGTGGTGTATGATCTTTTTTATATGTTGTTGGATTCAGTTAGCTAAAATTTTGTTGAAAATTTTTGCATCTATATTCATCAAAGGTTTTCTTTTTTGGCAGAATCTTTAGTTTTGGTGTTAGTGTGATGGTGGCTTCATAGAATGTCTTTCGGAGTGTTCCTTCTTCAGTCTTTTGGAAAAGTTTAAGAAAGATTGGTATAAGTTCTTCTTTGTAAGTTTGGTAGAATTCCCCTATGAAACCACCTAGTCCTGGACTTTTGTTTGTACCGAGTATTTTTACTACATATTCAGTTTCATTTCTAGTTATCAGTCTGTTCAACTGATCTATTTCTTCTTTTTTTTTTTTTTTTGTATTTTTAGGGCTGCACTCATGGGATATGGAGGTTCCAGGCTAGGGGTAGAATCAGAGCTGTAGCTGCAGCCTGTGCCACAGCCACAGCAACTGCCAGAGCCAAACTGCATCTACAACCTGCACCACAGCTCATGACAACACTGGATCTTTAATCCACTGAGCAAGGCCAGGGATTGAACCCACATCTTCATGCATACTAGTCAGGTTCATTAACCACTGAAACATGACGGGAACCCGTGATCTGTTTCTTCTTGATTCAGTTTTGGTGGACTGTATGTCTCAGAAAGTTGTCTGTTTCTTCTAGGTTTTCAAATTTGTTGGCATATAATTCTTCTTTGTATTCTCTTATTTTTTTGTATTTCTTCAGTATCCATTGAGATTTCTCCTTTTTCTTCTCTTGTTTTGTTTTTTTGAATTCTTTCTCTCCTTTTCTTGGTGAGATTGGCTAAAGGTTTATCAATTTTACTATTTCAAAGAACCAGCTCTTGGTTTTATTGATTTTTTTCTATTGTTTTTGATTCTCTTTTATTGATTTCCCCTCTGATCTTTACCATTTCCTTCCTTTTGCCGACTTTATGTTTTGTTTATTCTTCTTTTTTAATTCATTTAGGTGGTGGGTTAAGTTGTTGATTTGAAATTTTTCTTCTTTTTTGAGGAAGGCCTGTATTGCTATGAACTTCCCTCTAAGAACTGCTTTTGTGGCCTCCCATAAATTTTGAATGGTGGTTGTGTTTTCATTATCATTTGTCCTGGGGTAATTTTTTTTTTTTTTTTTGCATTTTAGGGCCACACCTGTGCCATATGGAGGTTCCCAGGCTAGGGGTCAAATCGGAGCTACAGCTCCCAGTCTACATGACAGCCACAGCAACGCCAGATCTGAGCCATGTCTGCGACCTACACCACAGCTCACAGCAACCCCGGGTTGTTTACCCACTGAGCAAGGCCAGGGATCGAACCCACAATTTCATAGTTCCTAGTCGGATTCATTAACTGCTGCGCCACTACGGGAACTCCCAGTCTTAGGGTATTTTTTAAATTTCCCTTTTGATCTCCTCATTGACCCATTGATTTTTTTAATAGTATGTTTAATCTCCAGGTAGTCAGTTTTCTTTCATTTCTTTTCCTGTGGTTGATTTCTAGTTTCATGCCATTGTGGTCAGAGAAGATAATTGAAATAATATCTATACTCTTTAATTTGTTGAGGTTATTTTTATACCGCAATAATGGTCAGTCCTTGAGACTGTTCCATGTGCACTTGAATAGAATGTATATTCTGATTCTTTTGGATGTAATGTCCTAAAATATCAGTTAAGTCTAACTTTTCTTTTACGTCATTTAGGATCTCTGTTGCCTTATTGATTTTTCTGTCTAGAGGATCTGTCCATTGATGTGAGTTGTGTGTTAAAGTCTCCTACTATTATTGTATTCCCATCAATTTCTCCTTTTTATCTTAGTATTTGTTATATGTATTTGGGTGCTCCCATATTGGGGGAATATATATTGATGAGTGTAATATCTTCTTGAGTTTATCTTATCATTAAATAGTGTCCTTCTTTGCTTTATGGCCATTGTTTTAAGGTATATTTTGTCTGATGTGAATATTGTAACTCCTGCTTTCCTGTCATTTCCATTCTCATGAAATATCTTTTGCCACCCCCTCACTTTCAGTTTATATGTGTCCCTTGCCCTAAGTTGAGTCTCTTGTAGGCAGCATATTGTAGGCTCTTGTTTTTTTATCCAGTCTGTCACTCCTATGTCTTTTAATTAAGGATTCACTCCATTGACATTTAAGGTAATTTTTTTTTTCTTTTTAGGGCCACACCAGTAGCATATGGAGTTTCCCAGGCTAGGGATCCAATTGGAGCTATAGCTGCTGGCCACCACCACAGACCAGCAATGCAGGATCCAAGCTGCATCTGTGACCTACACCACAATTCATGGCAACACTGGATCCTTAACCCACTGAATGAGGCCAGGAATCAGACCTGCAACCTTGTGGTTCCTAATCAGATTCGTTTCCACTGCACCATGACAGGAACTCCTAAGGTAATTATTGATAAATACGTATTTGTTGCCATTTTAAACTCTGTTTTCCAGTTGATTCTATGTTTCTACTTTGTTCCTTTCCTTTTTTTGTTGTATGATTTCCTTTTATTTTATGCTTGAGTCCTCTTCTTTTTAGTTTTTTTGAATGTAATGTTTGGTTTTGATTTCTGGTTTTCAAGTATGTTAATCCCTTCCTATATATACATGCTTTAGCCTGATAGTCTTATATGCTCAAAGCATTCTAATAAGGGATCTAGATTTTCTTGTTTTCCTTCCCCACATTTTATGATTTTGAAGTCCTTTTTTAACATCTTCATATTTGTCCTTTTGCTGTTCCTTGTATTTATCATCACTTTTATGATAGCTTTTTTTTTTTTCCTTTTAGATCTGTATACTGGCTTACTTAAGTGATTGATTTCCAGTTGTGATTTCCTCCATCATATATTTCTTCTTCTTTTTTATTTAGAGGATCACTTTCAGTGTTTCTTTTAGAATGGATTTAGTATTGCTAAAATCTTTCAGTTTTTGGTTGTTGGATAAATTCTATATTTCTCTATTTTAAATGCTGGATAGAGTATTCTAGGCTACAAATTTTTCCCTTTTATAACTTTGAATATATCTACCCACTCTCTTCTGACCTATAGTGTTTCTGGAGAGAAAACAGCTGATAGCCTTATGGGAATTATAATTAACTCTTCTTTTTTCTCTTTAGAACCCTCTCTTTAAGTTTTGCCATTTTTATTATTCTCTGTCTTGGTGTGGGTCTATTTGGGTTCAACTTGTCTGGGGCCCTCTATGCTTCCTATATCTTGATGTCTGTTTCCTTTAGATTTGGAAAGTTTTCAGCCATAATTTCTTCAACTATATTTTCAATACCGTTTTCTTTTTCTTCTCCTTCTGGAATCCCTATTATGCATAGAATGGCCTGCTTTACATTTTACCATAAATCTCTTATATTGCTTTCATGTTTTTTCATTTGGTTTTCTGACTGCTGTCCTGATTGGGTGATTTCCATTATTCTGTTTTCCAAGTCACTCATTTGTTCCTCTGCATTATTCAAACTGCTCTTCAGTGCCTTTAACTCAGCTTGTGTCTCTGCAAATGAATTTTCTAATTTTTCTTGGTTCCTTCTTATATTTTCTAGTTCCTTTCTAAAGTAATCTGCATTACTGTTCATATCCGCTCTTCATTCCTTCATATTCACTCTTAATTCCTTCAGGATTTTCACAATCTCCTTTTTGAACTCAATGTCTGTTATAATGCAGAGGTCTGTTTCATTGTTTGGTCCTTCAGGTGAATTTTCCTAGTCTTTTAACTGGGAATGGCTCCTGAGCTTCTTCATTTTACTTATATTTTTCTTATTTTCTGGAGCCTGAATCTCAGTGCCCAGCCCCCACCCAAGCATCTCAGGCTGTGGTGTCCTGGGAGGTGGTACCAATGGTCTGTGTGGCTCTCTCTCTGCTTTCCCCTCCTCATTCCAGCTGCTCTGTTTTTCCCTGAGGCTTCGAGGTCCCTCCCTCTTGTCTGGTCTCCCTGTCAGGAGGCTTCCCAGGGTGTGGTTTCCTTTCCTCTTTTAACAGCTCCCTTTCAGGAGTGCTAGTTCCATCCTGATTCCTTTTATCCCCTCACTCTCTCTTTTTTTCCCTTTTGTTTTACCCAGTTATGAGGAGGGTTTTCTTGCCTTTTTTGGAGGTTTAAGATCTTCTACTACCAGTTAGTATGTGTTCTGTGTGAATCATTCTACATGTAGATGCTATTTTTTGATGTGTTTGTGGGAGAGGGTGAATGCCACATCTTACTCCTCTGCCATCTTGCTCCCACCCCAGAAGAGATTTTAAAAGAGGTTTCATGATGAATTCCTTGGTGGCTCAGTGAGTTAAGTATCCGGCATTGTCACTGCTTGACATAGGTTTGATCCCTAGCCTGGGAACTTCTGTTTGCCATCGGTATAGCTTAGAAAACAAAAAATAATAATATGTTTCTTGAGGATCATAGTATAAAAAATTAGAAGCATAAACCATAGAGAAAACATTTATAAATGGTGGAAGATCAAGGAGTAAAAAGGAGTAAGATAGCTATATACCTTGTATAACTAATATTCTACTTAATAGCTTTTCTTGAAAAATATAAAAACTTTAAATAATGAATATGTTATTAGGTTTAATTTTAATTATGGCAGGACATTATAAATTGATAAAATTATCTGAACAATATGGAAAATAATCTGATTGCATGTATTTAACTTATGCTAAACACATTTTAAGATAAATCCCTTACCATTATGCTTGGATAGCTGAATTATTTCTTAAATACTGCATAATAATCTGTATTCATATTGAGGATTCTTAGAGTAAGGCAAGATCTTGAAGAGACTTTTTAATTATTTGAGGATGAATAAATTTTTTTCATGTAGTTTGTGTTAAGTGTAACACACTTATTCATTGTGTTTCAGTTCTTTAAAAATTGATAGCTAACATTATCACTACTGTTATAATCAAATATTTGAATGCCTTTTATATTTGAACATTAATTTAAGTCAAATTGTTAGAACATTCTGTATTGGAAAGGAAGAAGATACATTGCCTGTAAAGGTATACTTCAGATAATAAAGCAGCAAGATCAATTATGTTTATGACTTGTAGAAAGGAAACAGCATTTTGTACTCATTCTTTATATACAATTTTAAATTTACCAGTATCAGTGAGAGTGATTATTTAAAAGGTATTCAGAATTTCCTTTCTTTGATTTATGTACAACTTTCAGTAACACTTCTATAGCTTAAAATAAATTTAACTATGCATGTTAATTGAATTGTGATTAGTTTCCACATTAGAAAATACAATGGCAAATCAGTACTCAGTTGCCTTACATTTATACATAGTACTTGATGGTTTACAGACTGCCATTACATACATTTTTATATAATCCTATCAGGAATACTGTAGATTATTACTCTGTGTTGTTACGAAGACAAATTATTCATTTCTTTTAGTCATCTCTGAATGTATTAAAGCTGTTAACACAGCACGGGAAAAGTTTACCTATCTGGATTCCTTAATGTGAAATGTAAACAAAGTTTCCTGGTGAGTCATCTCGGCCGCGTTGAAGACAAAGTTTTCTTTAAAGTCACTTTTGGCATAAGATATTTGAAAAAAAGGGATGTTTTTCTAAATCTTTACCGCTATTGTCTTTATTGACTGAACTTCAGTCTTTAATCCTTACTTTCGCACAACCTACCTTAAGAGAAAATATAGCAAAGAGATGATTTTGTGCACTCCAAATGACAGTGGATCTGAAGTGAAAAGGCCTATGTTCAGACAATGGCTCTCGTAATTACTAGTATAGTGACTGTAGGAAAGTCGTTTATCCCTTTGGACCCTTAGTTTCTCACCTGATAATGGGGAAAGGAATACTGTTGTCATCTGACAGGATTATATTGTGAAACAAGACCATATATATCAAAGCACTATATAGTTATTTTAATTTATTCTGCTAAAAGAATATATATTTATGTATCTCTGTCATTTTTCTGTCCAAAAGAGAAAATGGGGTAAGTAAACCTCTCTGATTCTAAAACTCTATTAGTGCAATTTATACATGAATACCTGAGTTCAAGACTGAAGTTTCCACCTAGAAGAAAACTTGATAAAGTCTTTGATAAAATAGGATACATTATGTAATTTTATTATTTCATAATTTATTTTTTCTCAAAATCTAGATTTTTAGTCTTTTGAAATTAGGGACAACTGCAGTTGTATTTCCTAGAATTCAGTGTTTTAGTTGTTAATACACAGTATACCATGTTTCTGTTTACTTCTGAAGTAATTTGAACTTTAAATATCCTTTATTATTTTATTTTAAAAGTTTGAAAATGAGGAAGTTTACCTTAGCCAGGGGCTAACTGAACAAAGGATATAGCTAAAGGACGGTAACTAGGACAAGACTGATATTGACAATTCCCTTACCTGCCACAGTCATCAAAACCGAACCTCATCCTTTTAGGAAAAAAAATCTGTAGCAGATAAGATAGTTTTTGATTCCTCTAGTGAAAGGAAATTTTTACCCTTTGTCTTCAAGGTTTATAATCTACAGAATCACCTTGAATCTTTGGCTCATGTTGAAATTTTAAATATTTATTATGTTTAGAAGTGCTTTCTCCCCCTAATCTGTAGTCAATTGATAATTATCTAATAAATTGAGCCAGAACAACATACAAATTTCTAAGCTTTCATCAGCCTGGGAAACTGTGCTTTAATCACTTTCCATTTAGCACCTTCTTAAGCAAAAAGGGGCATGAGAATTTATCTCTAGCGCTTATATTCAGCTTTAGGAATACGGATTTTTACAGCAAAAGTTGAAAATTTCTTTCTGGTATTAGGGAGGACTTTAAGCAAGCAGACGCCCCAAATAAGGTAGGTAATAATTTGGTTTACCTTCTACATTAATTTTAGAGTGATATATTTTCTTCCAGTTTGAACTGGACTGCAGAAAAGAATGAACAAAGTAAAGAGCAAATGACATTTTTTGCTCATTTTAAATCAGGTCTTCATGGTGAGACTTTGCATTTTACTTGAAATATGAGTTCTCAGCCTGATTTTCATATTTGTTTAGACATACTTATCAAGCATTTAATATATTAGGAACTATAGTGAGTTGAATGCACTTATAATCATCAGAGACCTTCTTTGAGTATGATATTGTTAGCCTCATTTTAAAAGTGAAGAATGGATATTTAAGAGAGAAATCAGTTCAAGGAATAGGTGGTTAGTACCATATCAGGCATTTGAACCTGTATCTTTAATTCTGTGTGTTCCTTAGGAAGGGCAAGAAAAATTCCTTTCTGGGTTCTTTGGCTGGTCTAATCAAACTGACAAAAAGTAGATTAACAGAGAAAAACAATTACTTATGTACAGGATCCCTATAAAGATATAAAAATTCAAAAGGCAACCAAACATCCTCGGGGAAAGAAAGGAGTAGGCCTCTGAATATAAAGGGGAGGAAGGCCCATTTCTAGGAAGCAGAAAAGATGTTTAGAAAATAAAAGTTGTCCTGTTATGCAGATAAGTTTCTTAGGTAGCAAATATTTTTGGTAATTAATATCTTCCTTCCTGGGCCTCCTTTCCAGTGTAAATTTAGGTAGTTTCCTGGGAGGTCACAAATTCTGCCTGCCTTTACTTACTTTTTGAAAATATGAAACTTTTGTTTGGTTTTATAGCCACACTCATGGCATATGACAGTTCGCAGGTCAGGGATCAGATTTGAGCTGCAGCAGTGACCTGTCCCACATTCTTCTTTTTTTTCTTTTTTTGCCTTTTGTCATTTTTTCTTTTTACAGCCGCACCTGCGACATGTGGAAGTTCTCAGGCTAGGGGTCTAATCAGAGCCGTTGCTGCCAACCTACGCCAGAGCCAACCTCATGGTTCCTAGTCGGATTCATTAACCACTGATCCACGATGGGAACTCCTTTCCCAACTTTTAAATTTTAGTTTTCTAGATATCATTTAACACCTAAATCTGCAGGCTTACAAGAAACTAAGAAAAATATTTGTTGGATACATAATTGCTATTTTGAGAATTTTAAATTATATGAAATTTTTAGTTTCTCATATAAGAATGATACTTAACTGTACACATCTTTTAATCCAATTATGTTATTATACATATACTAAAATGCATAGGAAAAGACTAGAGGAAATTACACTGAGGTCCTAATTAACTGCTGTCATTCCTACCTGGATTATTAAAACAGCTTCCTAACTGACCTCTTAATTTTACTTTTGCTTCCTTATAATCTCTTCTCCTCATAGCAGCCAGAGCTACTTTAACTATAGAAATCACTTAAAATCATTTCTGTTGGAGTTCCCTGGTGACTCAATGGGTTAAGGATCCAGCATTGTCACTGCTTTGGCTCGTCACTGCTAGTACCCCTGGCCCAGGAACTTCCACATGCTGGGAGTGCAGCCAAAATAAATAAATAAATAATAAAATCATTTATCATCACAGAGCTTCCGGTGGCTTTGTCAGAAAAAAATCTGTAGTTCTTACTGTGGCCTGCAAAGCATTACATTATTTATGCTTCCCATCTGCAACTTCCATTTTCTCTCTGATTTTAATACTCTCTCTGAGTCCCTTTTTTATTTCTCTAGCCACACTGGCCCCTTGGATGTTCCTTAAGTGTCAAGCATGCTCTTTTCTCAAGGTATATCCAATTGATTTTCATTCCCAAGCACTCTCCAGATATCAGCAGTGTTTGTTGACTGACTTACTTGAAGTTTCTTGAATGTCATTTTTATCAGAAAGAACTTCCCTAGTCACTCTGAAAAATTGCATTGCTCTTATTCCATCACTGTTTGCTATTTCTTCTACTTTTTGTTTTTACTAGTGAACTAGTCTGTTTAAACATTTGTCACTATTCACTAGAATCTAAACTTCATGAAAACAAGATTTCAGTCATTGCTGAATCCCAGACACTAAAACTACAGAGCATGGAAAGGGCATTCAGTAATTATTTATTAAATGAATGAATGTTTTCTCTGAGTAGTAGAATTTCAGGTGGTTTTCATTTGCTCCTATATATTTTTGCATTCTTTTTGCTATGTTGGGCAAATGCTATTACTGGAACAATATAACAACTGTAATAAACAACAGTTTTTTAGGAGCCCTTTCTTATTCTAAGAGTAAAAGTAGTATAATTTCTCTGCATTTTTTGAGATTTTTACATGTTATTAATTCATCCCTCAGATCTTCCCACTTGCATATAGTACTTCTCAGTATATTTACACACATCATGTAGACTATTGATTTTATTTTCTTTTTTAAAATGATTTTTATTTTTTCATTATAACTGGTTTACAGTGTTCTATCAATTTTCTACTGTACAGAAAAGTGACCCAGTCACAGATACATGTATGCATTCTTTTGCTCACATTATCTTCCATCATGCACCATCATAAGTGACTAGATATAGTTCACAGTGCTATACAGCAAGATCCCATTGTTTATCCGTTCCAAAGGCAATAGTTTGCATCTATTAACCCCAAATTCCCAGTCCATCTCACTCCTTCCCCCTCCCCCATGGCATCCACAAATCTGTTCTCCAAGTCCATGATTTTCTTTTTTGTGGAAAGGTTCATTTGTGCCGTATATTAGATTCTAGGTATAAGTGATATCATATGGTATTTGTCTTCCTCTTTATCACTTACTTCACTTAGTATGAGGGTCTCTAGTTCCATCCATGTTGCTGCAAATGGCATTATTTTGTTCTTTTTTATGGCAGAGTAGTATTCCATTGTGTATATACACCGTTCTTCTTGATCCAATCATCTGTCGATGGACATTTAGGTTGTTTGCATGTCTTGGCTATTGCGAAGAGTGCTGTGTTTTTATTTGCTTAAACTCACCTAATTAGAGGCTTCTGACCTGCCTTACTTTTAATTAATTGTCATCAGTGCCTCATACACAGCTTATATCCAGGAATCTACCATTATCTGGGGATTCATTTTACATCTCTTTGAGTTCATTTCCATTTCCTGGATCCCATGTCTTACTCTTTCTTATTTTACTACCTTATTTTAATAAAGTAAAATAGTTTCTTTTTTTCTAAATAGTGCATAAGAATTAATTTTTTTGAGTCTTAGCATATCTGAAGTTACTTATATTTGATTGCATATACCCAGCAGGGTAGAAAACTCTTGTATGAAAAAAATTTCTCACAGAACTTCAAAGGCATTACTCTTTTTTGTCTTAGCTTCTAATAGTGCTATCTGAAGTCATTTAATCTTGATCTTTTTTCCATCTGACTTTTTTTTTTTTTGAAATCTGTAGGATCTTTTCCCGATCCAAAATAGTCTGGAATTTCATGATAATGTGTTTTGGTAAGGATTTTATTATTGTCCTGGGCATTCTATGAGCCTTTTCAATTTTAAATTCATGTTCTTTGGTTCTAAGATATTTTCTTCAGTTATTTTTTTAGTTGGTGGCTTTCTAGGTGTTTTCTCTGATTTGTTTAATGAAACTGCTATGGGAGATTTATATATACACTCACATACATCTATATATATACAAGCACATATACAGAATCACACATATATACACATATGTACATACATATATGTAAATGATAAATATCTATCTCTTTGTCTCTATGCTTTATTTTCTAGATTTTCTCAAATTTATTCCAGCTGTAAAAAATTTTTCTGCTAATATCTTGTTCATACCTAGTGCTCATACTGTACTCATTGATACAGTATATTCTTTTTTCTCTGTGGGGAATTATTTCTCAAATAAGTTATAATGAACATTTTAAAACATTGAAAAGCCAAAAGAATAGTACTATAATTACACATATATTCACCCTCTAGATACACATGTTTACATTTGTGATAGTAATCTATGTTTTTTTTTTTTCCTGAACCATTTGAAAGATGTAATCATCATGATACTTGATCTCTGAATACTTCAGGATATAGCTCCTAAAAGGATGTGTTTCCTAAAAATAAGAATTTTCTCTTCAAAAATAGACCTAGGAGTTCCCACCATGGTGCAAAGGGATCGACGGCATCTCTGCAGTGCCAGAACCCAGGTTCTATCCCCGGCCTGGCACAGCAGGTTAAAGGATCTGGCATTGCCGCATGTGTTGGGTAGGTTAGAACCATGGCTCAGATCTGATTCCTGCCCTGTGAACTATATACTGTGGTGTGACTCAAAGAACAAACAAAAACAAAAATAAAACTAGCATCACATGTAAGAAAATTGGTGTTAATTCCTTAAGTCATCTAGTAGCCATTCTTGTTCATATATTCCCAATCCAAAAATGTATTCTAGTGTTGTTTATAAAAATCAGAATCCATCAAATTGATGCATTTATTTTCACTCATTAGTTTCATGTCATATTGAGTTCTCTTACTCTTTTCTTTGATAAATGATGTTTTCTTCCAGTTTTATTGAGATGTAATTGACATAAAGCACTGTATGAATTTAAGTTGTACAGCATGATGATTTGACATGAAATAATTACCACAGGCGTTCCTGTTGTGGCACAGCAGTTAATGAATCTGTCATCCATGAAGACCCAGATTCAATCTCTGGCCTCTTTTAGTGGGTTAAGGATCTGGTGTTGCTATGAGCTGTGGTGTAGGTTGCAAACGTGGCTCGGATCCTGCATTTCTATGGCTGTGGCATAGGCCAGCGGCTACAGGTTTAATATGACCCCAAGCCTGGGAATCTCCATATGCCATGGGTGTGGCCCTAAAAGCAAAAATAAATAAATAATAAATATTACTGCAGTAGGTTTAGTAAACATTTGTCAACTCACGTAGATACATTAAAGAAATAGAAAAAAATTTTTGTCCTTGCAATGAATACTCTTAGGATTTACTCTTTTAACAGCTTTCATGTATAACTTACAGCAGTGTGAATTATCTTTATCATACTGTACATTACATCCCCCCGCCCCTACCCCACCATGCCTGGGTACTATAAATCTGATCAATATTGATCTTTTTCTCTCAGGTCTTCTTAAAAATGAACCCATTATGTGAGAGTATTTTATTATCATTTGATTTTTTTAATTATTTTTTATTCTTAGGCAAGAAGTTAACACCAATATGGTAAGGTGTAATATTTACATACAATTTGAATTGATATTTTATTAATGGTCATTACTGTGTTTTCTACATACCTCAAACCCCTTATGAGTTAAGTACTGGTTGCAGTAGTGATAATTATAATAGCTTTACATTTGGAATCTGTTAAGGAATATTTCAGTTATAAAAATGGTTTCTGTAACAAAGGTCAAATATCTAGAATAACAGCTTTGCTCTAGCTCTATGCTTGAATCAGCTTCTTATGTGTATATTATTCTGAAATTGGACATAATCTGAATTTAATTTTATGGTCCAAATTTTATTCATTCAAGAATTTCTCATTTGAAATGGATAGGGAAGATATTTAACTTTGAATTATGAAACTTCATTTCATATATGCAAATTAAAGAGATATTTCATTTAAAACAAATAGTAAGGAGTTCTCTGGTGGCTCAGCAGGTTGAGGATCCCAGAATTGTCACAGCAGTGGCTCAGGTCACTGCTGTGGTGTGGATCAATCCCTGGCCCTGGAATTTCCACGTTGGGGACTTGGCCCCCCACCAATAAAAAAAAAAAACAACAACATTAAAAGCATAGTTTGCACAAAAGCCATGTTAATGAGTAACATCTACTTTTTATATATGAAATCTCTGAAAACAAGGGAATGTTTTTCAGAATGAATTTAACAAAATTAACAGTTTCAGCCTTAATCAGCATTGGATGCAGTGTATTTCTTACAGTTTTTAGACATTTGGCTTTATAGTGCCATAAAAGTCTTGATTCACAATATTGTTATACTCACTTCAGTGTTATCCTGAAAGTAGATCTGGGCAGACCAATCTGAATTTAAACCAACAATTTCAAGCCAAACTGTACTTTCCTAATCAACTGTGCTATAAAAATTTGGACTATATGCAGAGATGGTCAAAACAAAACAAAACAAAACAAAAGACATATGTCAAGGTTTATTATCTGTTCTCTTTCAATCTCTTGATCTCTACTTTCATCTCTCTCTCTCTACCCACTCCTGACATCCCAGATAATTTTCCACTCTGTGTAAAACCTTTCATATGTGACATTTAAGTTTTTAATTTTTTGTTGGGTTTTTAAAAATCTGGGTAAATTCAAACCACACAGTTATAGAAAAAATTTGAAAATTCCTTCTTTCTTTCTTTTTTTTTTTTTTTAGTGTGGCACCCATGGCATATGGAGGTTCCCAGGCTAGGGTTCTGATTGGAGCTACAGCTACTGGCCTACACCACAGCCGTGGCAAGGCCAGATCCGAGCCAGTATGCAGCCTACACCACAGCTCACAGCAATGCCAGATTCTTAACCAATGAGCAAGGCCAGAGATCAAACCTGCATCCTCATGGATGCTAGTCAGATTCCTTTCTTCTGAGCCACTGGCAGGACTTCCTCCTTTTGATTTTTAATAGGTAATATTTTGACCTATTCTGATACTGTGTACCTAACAAATTTCAGCTCTCTAGAATTCTCTTATTTCCTACATAAAATAGAGGTGGAGTTTCCATCGTGGCACAATGGAAATGAATCTGACTAGGAACCAAGACATTGCGGGTTCAATCCCTGGCCTGGCTCAGTGGATTAAGGATATGGTGTTGCCATGAACTGTGGTGTAGGTCACATATGTGGCTTGGATCTGGTGTTGCTGTGACTGTGGTGTAGGCCAGCAGCTACTCTGATTAGACCCATAGCCTGAGAACCTCTGTATGCTGCAGGTGCGGCCCTAAAAAGTAAAAAAAAAAAAAAAAATGGTTTGTTTGGATTACTGTATTTATGATTGCCTTGTTTTATTTAATTGTAAAAATTGAAGCATAACTGAATTTTCTTTACATAATCACTATTTAAAACTGGAGTCAGAAATTAAATTGCAGATATGGTAGCAATAAAAGCTATTTAAGATCTCGGTGAAAACAAGGACACAGCTTTTTTCTTAATTAAAAAAAATTTTTTTTAATTACTCAGTGAATTTTGTTACATTTAGGACACAGCTTCTATTTTGGGGTGTAAGACAAGGTGATACATAGTATATGCAGCTTTTTAAAGGATACATTATTTTGTAATTTATTCCTTCTACTAGAAATTGGACCTTAGCTGACCATAAGTCTTACCTCCATATCTATTTCCTTTTTGAGCACTGTTTACATCTTAAGTAAAAGAGAAACAAAATTCATTTCATGGATTTATGTTAAGTTCTAATATCCCTTTCTAAATGAAATGGATTTGCATATTGATGAAATGGGTTTGCATATTGATGAAACCTTTATTTGAATCTTTGAAAACTAGAGAATGTATAAGAAGAAGAAATCTGAAAGGTATTGCATAAAGTGGAAGGAAAACACACTACTTAGACTTTTTTTCTTGTTTTTAGGGCTGCACCTGCAGCATATTGAAGTTCCCTAGCTAGAATTAGAATCAGAACTGCAGCTGCCAGCCTATGCCAAAGCCACAGCAATGTGAGACCCAAGTCATGTCTTTGTACACCACAGCTCATGGCAAGTCATACCCTTAATCCACTGAGCGAGACCAGGGATCGAACCCGCATCCTCATGGATAATAGTTGGGCTCATTACCGCTGAGCCACAACAGGAACTTTTTAAGTAATGCCCTTGGAATTTACCAAATGGATAACCACGTTGTGGTTGTAGAAATTATAATCAATATTTTGTGATTTTTGAAGTAGTTGTATAGGACAACTGAGCTTTGCTAGTCTTAACATAGCATTTTATCAAAACCTTTTTGAACGTTTGGTTATAATTGTGTATTGTTATTAGTTTTGGAGGAAACATATCGGTTTTTGAGATTGCAGGCGATACCTGCAATGAGATTATTGAATTATGAAAGAAATTAAAGAATTCACTGATCTCTTTATTTACATTAAGCTACAGCTGTAATGTGTTTCCTGATTATTAGGCAGACTGCAATGTTTACTCAAATGCTGTGTATTGTAAAACCTTATGTAAATACCTCATGATTCTGACCATTCTCATACATACTAGAAAAAGAGTCGAGTAGAAATATATAGAAATTTGACTGTTTATATATATGTTTTTTTTTTTACAATAAGGTTTTTTTAAAATTCAGTTTTTTAGTTATTAGAAACACCCATTCTCTAATTTCTTTAAAGGCTGATTTGTTAAAGGCATTAAACTGCCATTCCTGCTGTCTTTATGTCCCTCTTGGTTCCATTTTGTCTTATTTTTTTCCCTGTATTGAATTAAATTGCTTTAGAGCCTTGTTTTAAAATCTATTTTCTAACTGAGCCACTTTTTGTTTCTTTTTACTCCTAGTTGGTTTTTTTTTGTTGTTAGGGCCACTTTTATGGCATATGGAAGTTCCCATGCTAGGGGTTGAATTGGAGCTGTAGCTGCTAGCCTACACCACAGCAGCCAGATCTGAGCCATGTCTTCGAGCTACTCCACAGCTCATGGCAATGTCAGTCAGATCCTTTAAACCACTGAGCAAGGCCAGGAATCGAATGAATGTCCTCATTATACTAGTTGGGTTCGTTACCACTGAGCCATGACAGGAACTCTCCCTAGTTGTTTTTAAATTTACATCAACAGTTTATTTTTATAATATGAATTGTTTGGGTCACCTTTTCTTATGAACATGATAAAAAATACAAAATAAATATATAGTTACTAGACTATATGTATATCCAGTTATGGTAAAAATTAAGCAATTTAGTGTAATCTTGTATGGGAAAGAAATTTATAAATCCTTTAAAGCATGCATTGTACTTTTTGTAGTTTGTACACCACAGTGTGTATGTAATTCCAAATAATAAACCCTTTTCTTGGTAATTAAATACGGTAAAGATTAAGATAGCTTAGTTATATGGTTACATATGGTAATTTATGAAGACTAAGGGCCTTATGAATTCTGTATAAACAGCTCATGTATTTCTGTATCATATAATTTGGATTATTGACTATATACTTTATTTTACAAGTCAGAAAATCTCATGGTATGTTTCTAAGGTAACATCATCATTTTACCACATTTTAGGCAGCATTAAGCTTTATTAGATTCCACAATAAAATCAGTATTTTTCTTCATCCTTTTGATATAAAAAGTGCTTCCTATGTTTCTTTTTAAAAGTTAAGTAGCCAACTAATAAAATTTTCATTGATCGTAATTTGTTTCCAGAAGGTCGAGAAAAACTTGTAACCAAATAACTTGACTCAGGACACTTTACTGCAAAACTGTAGGGTATTTTATTTAAATTTACAACCGTATAAACCTGAGCCAACAAAGAAAAGGAACTATTGGAAGACACCCTTTATGATTTTTAAATCTTAAGCCAAGTATATATATTTTACATGTTTTTCCTTGAGTGCATATCTCAAAATATAGTCTCAAGGATTCTTTAAATGTACATGTTAGTGAACCTCTTTTTCTAAAGCTGATTTGACAAGTATCTTTATTTTAGGAAAAGAAAAGAAAGTGTCTGGAACGCTTTGGACTCTTTTATCATTCTCCTTTAACTTTTCCTCTGCAAGTTTTATATATTAAAGTAAATATAACAGGCAAATTAAAATATTTTACAGTGTTCTTTTTTTATCACCAGTGTGTTAATATTTTTGTTGTCTTAAAATCTCACTGTTATAACTTGTTAAATTTAAAAATTACTTATCAAAGAAATTTAAATTGTTAGAATCGAGACAGCTCTTTTACTCAGGACATTTGAAGTTGATTGTGGTGTATAATGTCTTATAAATAAAACGACCCCCCCAAAAAAACTATATAGTTACTTTTATAGTGTTCACAAATTTTGGTTACTTTGACATGTTTTAGGTTAGTGATTATGGAGAATTTATTATAATACTGAATTTCCTCATGGTGGCCTTGGATTAAATACATATGGTTACAGATTAGTTGGAGTACTTGTCAAAATAAATTATAAGCTCAAGCTTTATTATCATTTGCAACTTAAACATAGTGAATCTGATACAGTGTTCCTTCATAATTTTGATGCTCTTTGCAGTAAATTTGATATAGAACAGTTGCTAGAGAAACCCAGTTCAGATGTGTGACCGTTTTTATGGAAAACATCTGGGGTAATTATAATTAGTTCAGGATGTGTACTGTTTAAAAATAATCTTGAATTCATGGAGAAAGAAGTGTATCTTTTCCTCAATGACTAGAATAATCCAAGTTGGTATAAAAAATTCTTTAAGTTATTGGTAGCTATGCTTAGAGTATAATTTTAGAGTATTCCAAAAGGAAATAATGAGTAACTTTTATGTAAAATGCCAAATTGGCACTTTACACCTGTTAGTGTGTTTCGTTTAGAACAGCTGTGTCTTTTATTATCAGTAAACAGATGCAGAAAGTAATGGAATGTTTTAAAGCAATATGTTAATCCTGTCTTCCTCTCCTGAACTGTCTCACAATATAGTGATTAAATATTGACTGTGCAGCTGTTACTTACAATTATAGAATTTCTTAATTTCTGCTTCCCATGCCCAAATGTTTTAATATTTAGAGATCTAATTTCTAATCTTACAGTGTTTCATAATGTAGTTTGTTTATTATAATTTTATTTCTAATGATTAAGTTATTTAACTGTTATGGAAATAATTTATATGTTTATAAAAGACTTTTTGGTGAATTGAATAATATTCTAGGTAGGATAAACATTTTAAAAAATATTTTCAAAACTAAATTGTTTATGAATATGAAGATGATTATTAAATAATGACATTTTTATTTAATTTTATGTTTGAAAACTGACATCGTTGAGCTATAGAGGAAATATTTCTTTTATCAAATATTTATGGAGCAGAGTGCCTAATACTTTCTTAGAATGATAAGAACATTCAGGCAAAACACCCTGCAAGTTATTTCAATTCCTATAGCCCTTTTGCAGTTTAATTATATTTTTTTCCTCACATCTCACCTTGTCAGAAAAATATTTTAGAAACTGCTTCAGTTACTACCACTTTCATACTTAAGCTTGAGGCACAGCTGTATTAGCTAAGAATATTATTATTACTAATAACTAACATTTATTGTGATCTTAATATGTAAAAGGTGTTGTGCAAAGAACTTTATATGTATTATAATGTTCTTGCCCCTTTTTGTAGATGAGGAAATTCAACAAAGGTCTTCCAGATGGGAAATGGAAGACACTGGATTTAAATCCAGGCGTTTTCACTCTCAAGCCTCTTGTTCTTAACAACTTTGCATTTTTCCTGCCTTTAGCGTCTAATATCAACATTATATAGAGGGTTTTTTCTTTGAAGCTGCTCTGTGCACCCCAAGGTGATAATTATATTGTTTAATCCTCATGCATAAAAGAAAACATGCATAGAAAGATGTGGAGCTCCATTTCTGGGTACCTCACCACACAACAACTGTGTCAGTACTCTTCAGCATCATCAGAAGTGTCCCATAACACAGGTATGGTGACATTGTTTATACTAGAAAGGTTTTCAAAGTAGCATTCTGATCATGCTACTTTGTGTAGACAAATATAACGATCTATTTCCCTCCCAAAAATACCTATCATTGATTCAAAAGACATTAAAGAGCAACATGATCTAGTTTCTACTTATGTTATTTTATTTGTGCCTTAACCTAGAAATATCAGTTATTGTTGAAACTTATTAAGTGACTTCTCTCTGTCAGATATTACTACTAACTACTTAGCATAGTCGGTTTTGTCTTTTTTCCACAGGAAATATCCCATTTTGTACATGAAGAAACTAGAGTCAGAAATATTAAATAAATTGGTCAAGATCACAAATGCTATTTGGTCATAGCTAACAAATGCTATTTGTATGCATTTGATTTTTTCTTAAAAAAAAAAAGGAAATCTAAAGTGTCCAGCTAATTATTTTTGTAGAGAGCTTTAAGATTTCCATCTCTAACAGATGGCTACTTGTAGTTTTACTTGACATTGATGAGAATGCTTATAAGATTAACTAGGATCAGCATTGTCATGAGGTATTGCTGGAAAAAATTTAATATAGTAGAAGTGCATTTAAGGTGGTTCTTAAGAGGCAAAATGTTCTTGCATACAAGCTGTCAGACCTATCAGAAGAAGACTAGATCTCTTTTTGCATGTAATAATATGAAACATCATTTTTCATGTTGCTTGAGTCTTAAGTAAATAAAGATATTACAATTTTGATAAATTTAACCACCTATCATAAATTTATTCAACATTAATATTTTGTTCAAATTATTTTTATATAATTATACAAATTATAGTTATTTACATAATGTCTCCATCAAAGCAAATTACATAACAGTGAATGTAAGAGATAAATTATAAAATTATTATTTTATATAGTACAGAGATTTCCCAGGCAGAATTATTTGGTAGTTTTGTTTTTTCTTTACATTTTAAAAGATTTTTTAATGAAACATTATTTTGAGATAACTAAATTTTCATGCAATCTTAAGAAATAATAATATTACAGAGAGATCTCGTGTACCCTTTACCCAATTTCCCTCAGTGGCAATATATTGCAAAACTGTGTAGTACAGTATCTAGCTAGGATATTGATGTTAAAACAGTCAAGATACAAAACCTTTCCAACATCACAAGGATCCTCATGCTAAGCTTACACAGCCACATCTACTTCCTTTCCATAGCCTTCCTTTAACCCTGACAACAACTAATCTGTTCTCTATTTCTATAATATTATCATTTCAAGAATATTATATAAATGGGGCCATACAGTTGTGTGACTTTTGAGATTGACTTCTTTTTCACTCAACATAATTTTTTGGAGATTCATTCAGGTTTTTGCAGGGATCAGTAGTTTGTTCTTTTTTATTGCTGACTAGTATTTCATAATATGGATATACCACTGTTTGTATAACCATTTACCCATTAATGGACATCTAAGTTGTTTCCAAAACAATGTAAATCTGGTTTCTTCCACAGTACTGAAGTTTTATATTTTTAAATTTTACACCTAAGTCTATGATTAATTTTGAGTTAATATTTGTCTAACGTGAAACTTAGGTCCAGATTTGGTTTGGTTCAGTTTTTGTAGGGGCAGAGGTCATTAGCTGCTAAATTAATCTAGCACCATTTGTTGAAACAATTGTTTTTGCTTCATTGAATTGCTTTTGTACCTTGGTTAAAAAAAAAAATCAGGTCAGCACATTTGTGTAGGGGTGCTTCTTGATTCCCTTATATTCCATTGATCTACGTGTATCATAAAATCTTGATTACTTTAGCTATATGTAATGTCTTAAAATTGAAAATTTTTTCCTCTCAATTTTTTTCAAACTTGTTTTAATTTCCTGCCCTTTACCCTTCACATAAATTTTAGAAATCTTATCTATATGTACAAAAATTCTTGCTGGAATTTTAAAATGAATTGAATTAAGCTTGTATATCAATGTGGAGAGTATTGAAATCTTTACTATATTGAGTTTTGCGATTCATGGACACAGTACATTTCTCCATTTATTTAGGAATTTGTTTTTTCTTTTTCGACTGCACCATAGCCTGTGGAAGTTTCCAGGCCAGGGATTGAATATGAGGTGCAACTGTGATTCGCGCCATACTGTACCAGGCCGGGGATCGAACCTGTGGCCCCACGGAGCCAACATTAGATCCTTAACCCGATGCACCACAATGGAAACTCCTTATTTAAGATTTTTAATTTCTTTTATCAGCATTGTTTAGTTTTAGCATCTGAGTATTGTATGTCTTATTAGATTTATAGCTAGGTAATTCATTTTTATTTATTTTTTAACCACACCTACAGCATATGGAAGTTCCCAGGCAGGGTTTGAATCTGAGCCACAGCTGCAACCTATGCCACACTGTGGCAATGCTGGATCCTTAACCCACTGTGCTGGGCCAGGGATTGAACCATTGCTACCACGGAGACAGTGCCAGATGCCTAACCCACTGTGCCACAGAGGGAACTCCAGTAATCTTTTTTTTTTTTTGAATGATTATAAAACATTTTGTATTTTTACATTTTGGTGTATCATCATTGCTGATATATAGAAGTACAATTGGTTTTTATATGTTTATGTTGTATTCTGCAGCCCTGTTGAACTCATTGTTCTAGGAATTTTTTGTAGATTCCTTAGAATTTTCTGTGTACACAATCATGTCATCTGCATATAGGGACAGTTTTCTTTCTTTTCAGGCTCTGTGCATTTTTTTCCTACTTCTTTGGCTATAACTTCTAGAACTGTCTTAAAGAAAAATGATTTAGAGAGGACATCCTTCCCTTATTCCCTATCTTAGGGGGAAAACATTTTGTTTTACTATTAATTGTAATATTGGCTCTAGGTTTTTATAGATATTCGATCAAGTTGGAGTTTTTTCTATTCCTATTTTTATTTTTTTCTTATTTTTTAAAAAAATCTCAATATGAATGTTGAATTTTGGCAGATGCTTTTTATGCATTATTCATATTATCACGTTATTTTTTCTTTATTTTGTGAATATGGAGTAATGATTTCAAACATTGAACCAGCCTTGTATTTTTGGTATAAACCCTACTTGGTCATAATGAAAAAATCGTTTTACATATTGCTGAATTTTTATTGCTAATATTTTGTTAAGGATTTTTGCATCTGTATTTATGAGGGCTATTGGTCCATAGTTTTCCTGTACTTTTTTGTTTGTTTGTTTTTGGAATCAGGATATTACTAACTTCATAAAATGAATTGCAAAGTGTTTCATCCTCATCTGTTTTCTGCAAGAAATTGTGCAGAATTTGTGTCAATTCTTTAAACATTTGGTAGAATTATGGCCTGGAGATTTCTTTCAGTGGAAGCTTTTAAAATGATAACTTCAGTTTCCTTAATAATCACTGGTTATTCAACCCAGTGTAATTATGGATATGCTGGACTATGAAAATTATCTGTTTAATATTTGGTGTTATGGTGGTTTGTGTTTTTGAGATATTGCATTATTTTATCTGAGTTGTCAAATTTATGTGTACAAGTTTTGTAATGTTCCCTTTTTATCCCTTTGACATCTACACAGCCTATAATGATATCACTGTTTCATTCCTGGTATAAGTAATTGGTGTCATCTCTATTTTTTCTTTGTGAGTTTTGTGATACATTAGTGATTTTATTTTTTTGAAGAGCTAATTCATTATTTTTTTAATTTTTCTGTTTTTTCCTGCTTTCAGTATCATTGATTTCTGCTCTTTATTATATCCATTCTACTTGCTTTGGGTTTATTTTTATCTTCTTCTGGAACCTTGAGGTGAGAATATAGATTATTGATAAGACTTCTTTTTTTCATGAGTACATTTGATGTTATGTCTGCCCCCCAGCACTGCTTTAGCTGAGTCATGAATATTTTGATGTGTTTTATTCTTATTTTCACTCAGTTCAATGTATTTTCAATTTTCTTTTGAGACTTTGTCTTTGATCTGTCTATTATTTAGAAGTGTGTTTTGTGGTTTCCATTGTGTTTGAAGATTTTCCTGTTATCTTTCTGATATTGATTTCTAGTTAGATTTTTGGTGGTCAGAGAACACACTCTATAATATTTCAGTTCTTTTAGATTTGTTGAGGTTTGTTTTACAGCCTAGGATATGTTCTACCTTGGCATGTATTCTGTGGGTATTTGAATAGAGTACATATTCTGCTGTTAGGGGTGGAGAATTCTATGAATGTTTGTCAGATCCTGTTGGTTGATTGTGTTGTTCAGATCTTATATTTCTCCTGATCTTCTGTCCAGTTTTATCATTATTGAAAAAGATGATGATGAAGTCCCCAACTGTCACTGTGGATCTTCTTTCAGTCCGACCAGTTTTTACTTTACATACATTTCAGCTCTCTTGTTCAGTGCATACACATTTCAGATTGCTGTATTATCTTAATGGATTGACTTTTTTTTTCTGAAGGACCACACCCACGGCATATGGAAGTTCCCAGGCTAGGGGTCAAATCGGATCTGTAGCCACTGGCCTACGCCACAGCCACAGTAACATCAGATCCTTAACCCACTGAGTGAGGCCACGGATCGAACCTGCGTCCTCATGGATACTAGTCAGATTCGTTTCCACTGAGCCACGATGGGAACTCCAGTGGAGTAATGTTTTTATTATCATACTATGTTATTCTCTGTAGCTTTAATTTTCTGAATACTTTCTTATCTGATATTAATACAGCCACTTCTGCTTTCTATTGATTTTGTGTTTGCACAAGATACCATTTTCTGTCCTTTCATTTTCTGTTTCGCTATATTATATTTGAAGTTTAATTTCTTTTAGATAGCCTATACTTGGGTCATTTTTTTTCCTTCTTTTTAGGACTGCACCTGCATATGAAATTCCTGGGCTTAGGACTGAATCAGAGCTTCATCTGAAGCCTACACCTCAGCCATGGTGACCTATGCTGCAGCTTGTAGTAATGCTGGATCCTTAACCCACTAAGCGAGGTGAGGGATCAAACCCACATCCACAGGGACACTTATGTCAGGATCTTAACCTGCTGAGCCACAATGGAACCTCTGGGTCATGTTTTTAATCCTCTCTGCCAGTCTGTTTTAATTGATACACTAGGACCATTTACATTTGATATAATTATGGATAAGTTATACTTAAATCTGTTTTTCATTTCTGTGTTTTGTTTTATCTGATTTCCTCTGGATCACTTGAACATTTTTAGAATTCTATTTTTATTTATCTGTAGTGTTTTTGAGTATCTCTTTGTATAGACTTTTTAGAAGTTGTGCTAGTATTATTATATGTATATACATATACTATATGTATATACATATACTATATATACTTTTTAGAAGTTGTGCTAGTATTACTATATGTATATACATATGCTATATATACTATATGTGTAGTATATGTATATACATATACATGTGCTAGTATTACTAGTATTACTAGTAATACTAGTGTGCTAGTATTACTAGTGCTAGTATTACTATATATATATTTCTATACATACACACACCCCTATCATTGTATGTTGGTATTGTCATTTTACCAGTTCAGGTGAAACTGTAATTCCCTTGATGTCCTTTTACCCTCTCCCATTGATAATGTAATTGTCTTAAGTATTTGCTTACATAACAATTAGGGACATAGTATACAGTATTATAATTTTTACTTTGACCATCAAATACAATATAGAAAACTCAAGAAGAGAAGTAAAATGTATTTAACCATATCTTTTGCTTACTGTATTCTTTTTTCCTGGTATTCCAAGATGTCTTTTTCTTTTTTTTATCATTCCCTTGCTGTTTATAGAATTTCCTGCAACTCTTTTTATATATTGGGTCTGGTAACAGATTTTCTTAGTTTTCTTTATCTAGGAATGTCTTGGTTTATCTGTCATTCCTGAAGGATATTTTCAGTGGATATAGGATTCTGGATTAACACCTCTTTTCTTTTAGCTCTTAAAAAATGTCCCACTTCTTTCTAGCCTCCATCATTTCTGATGAAAAATCCATTGTCATCCAGATTGTTTCTTTTTTGCTACTTTCATGATTTTTTTCCTTTGTTAGTAATTTTCAGAAGTTTGACTAAGATGTGTCTTGGTATGAATTTCTGAGGCTCATCTTTTGGAGGCTTACTCAGCATCTTGAATCTATAAATTTATGTCATTTACTGAATTTGTGGAATTTTTAGCCTTTATTTCTTCAGATACTTTTTCAGCCCCACCCTCTTTCTCCTCTTTTTTCAGAATTATGATGTGAATCTTAGGTCCCTGAAGATCTCATTTTTTTCAAGCCTGTATTTTTTCTCTTGTTTATACTGTGTAATTTCTAACGTTTTGTTTTCCGGTTAAGTGATTATTTCTTCTGATTCCTTTCATTCTGCTGCTGAACCCATCCACTGACTCTTTTTATTTAGGTTATTTGTTTATTTGTTTTTAGGGATGCACCCACAGCAAATGGAGATTCCCAGGCCAGTAATCAAATCAGAGCTGTAGCTGCCGGCCTCTGCCACAGCCTCAGCAACACCAGATCAGAGCGACATCTGTAACTTACACTGCAGCTTGAAGCAACATCAGATCCTTTAACCCAATGAGTGATGTCAGGGATTGAACCCGCATCCTCATGGATACTAGTCAGGTTCTTAACCTGCTGAACCACAGTGGGAACTCCTAGGTTATATGTTTTTCATTTTTAAATTGCCATTTGGTTCTTCTTTATACCTTTCATTTTTGGCTAAGTTTTTCCAATTTTCATTTGTTTAGGGTATGTTCTTTGAAACACTGATGGCCACTTTATTTTCTTTTTTTTTGCCTTTTTGTCATTTTATGGCCGCACCCACGGCATGTGGAGGTTCCCAGGCTAGGGGTCTAATCGTAGCTGTAGCCACTGGCCTGCGCCGCAGCCACAGCAACGCAGGATCCGAGCCACGTCTGCAACCTACACCACAGCTCACGGCAACGCCGGATCGTTAACCCACTGAGCAAGGGCAGGGATCGAACCTGCAACCTCATGGTTCCTAGTCGGATTCGTTAACCACTGCGCCACGACGGGAACTCCTGATGGCCACTTTAAATGTCAAATAATTCTAACATGTCTGTCATCTGGGCATTGGGATCTGTTGATTGTCTTTTTCATTCAGTCTGAGATCTTCCTGGTATATGGTATGGTGAGTAACTTTCACTTGAAATCTGGACGTTTCTTTGTCCTGGATTATAGTGTGAAACTGAATATTATTTAAAACTATTGCTTTAGCTGACTTCCTCTGACATCTGCTTAACAGGACAAGGAATATGTTACCTCATTATGGCCAGCTGGGGATAGAAGTTCTAGGTTTCTCTATTGCCCTCCATTGTTTCCCAGATGCTTGTGAGGTAGGGAGAGCTTCTCCTTAGTGCTGAGTAGATGTGGAAGTTCCAGCTCCCCACACGGCCTCACTGACATCCCAAGGGTGGAGCCCATTAGTCAGCCAGCGGGGTTGAAAGTACTATCTCCCTATTGGTCTTCTCTGACACCACCTCTGAAGAATTGAGGGGTGCCTTCTACAGACGGATTAGAGTGGAAATCTAGCTCCATTTTTAGTTGTTTAGGGTGGGGCTGTGGCCTAGTTGTTTTTTGTTTGTTTGCTTTTCTTTTCTGTGACGTTTAGTTAAATTAGGTCAGGTATTATATAAAGCTCAGTCCTATAATCTCAAGAAACAGTGCTGCCTTCAGTTGAGTACCCATCCCTAGCTAACACCTTGATTGCAGCCTTGCAGGTAACCTACCTAGAGCAATGTCTGGACTCCTAGTCCTCAGAAACTGTGAGACAATAAGTATGTATTATTTTAAGCTAAGTTTATATATCACAATGGATAACTAATGGACTACCCTCAAATTCATAGCCACTTCCCACATGTAAATAATAATCACAGTTATTTTGATGGGAGGAATCCTCTTTTCCGTTTCTTCTGTGATACTGGCTTTCCTGTCTAGAAATAAACCCAGATGCCTATGGTCAATTGATTTTTGACAAAGGAGGCAAGAACATAAAATGGGAAAAAGACAGTCTGTTCAGTAAGCATCTCTGGGAAACCTGGACAGGTGCATGCAAATCAATGAAACTAGAACACACTCTCACACCATGCACAAAAATAAACTCTAAATGGCTTAAAGACTTAAATATAAGACAGGTACCATTTTTTAAGGGAGGGAATAGAGGAGCTGCAGTTTATGAGAAGGTCCTAGCTAGAGGGATCAGAGATAATAAGTTTAATTTTTGATATGTTGAGTTAAAAGTTCCTGAAAGACATCCAACTAGATGTCCCCATAAGTCCAGTTGTGGGTATGAACTTTCAGACTAGTTTAGGGTAGGTTGTTCTTTGGATTCATTCCCATATGTTCATTGCATGGTTTTTGAAGCCAGGAATGTGGAATGAAATCATCCAGGGATGTATATAATGAAAAGAGATTGTGATGTAAGACAGACTCTTGAGAAATAAGAGTAGTTGAGAAATGAACAAAGGAAGAGGATCATGCAGATGATACTGGAAGCAGAGTGGTAGAGAGGTAAGAAAATATACCTCATTCAAGCCAAAAGAGAGTAATGTTTTAAGAAAGAAAGCATGGAAGTTCCCACTTCCATGCAGTGGTGCAGTGGGTTAATGGCCCAGCTTGTCTCTCTGGAGGCATCTGTTTAAACCCCAGCCCAGTACAGTCGGTTAAAGGATTCATCGTTGCCGCAGCTGGGGTGTATGTTGAAGCTCCAGCTCAGATTCATTCCCTGGCTGGGAACTTCCATATGTGGCCAAAAAAGGAAGGGAGGGAGGGGGGAAGGAAGGAGGCATAATATTTATTATTAGACATTATCCAGACGTTAAGAACTGAAAGTCATTCATTGGATTGAGTGAAAAGTGCATATATTATCTTCCTTAAAATAGTTTTAGTGAAGTAATGATGAAAACCTGATTATACTGGATTATGAAGCATGTAGAAAAAAAAAGAAATTTGATGTGAAATTAATATAGATAACTTTTCTTCCTTGTTTTCCAGGTTTTCTATTCAGCAACTTTTACGTTATTTATCATTGATGTAGGATTGAGCACATTTGGGGGGCATTTTTATTCATTTTTTTCTTGATTATCTTCCCAAGGATGAACCCACTAAATCTTAACTATTACTCTGAAGGGATGGTTGTATTTATCCCTCATCCTCAGGGAGATGCCCAACGTGTTATTTGTCCTGTCTTGAGTGACCTTAACTTTTAAATAACTTTGCTTTTGATATTCAGTACTCATGTTGAAATCTGAGCTCTATCCTCTTTTCTTCTCTGCCAACTACAAAAGTTTAAAATAACATTATACAGTTTTGGTCAAGGAGTGAATACTTGTTGATAGAGTGTTGGAGTTTTGTTTTTGTTTTTTGTTTTTTTGACGAATATTGAATTAGCAGTTGATTACTTACATTTCAAAACTAAGTGAAAAATATAGAATGAATACAATCTTTATATATATATATTTACAAATATGTTATAGTGAGAATAACATTAGCTTTATGAAGCTATTTTATCCCTTTTCTTTTAACTTTTAACTTAAACTAACATTAGGCTTACGAAAAGTTGCAAAAATAGTACAAAGAATTGTGTATGCCCTTCACCAGATACTCCAAATATTAGCATTTTGCTTTAGCATTTTCTTTTCTCTGTAACTTTTTAAAATCTTGAAGCTGCACATGATGCACTTTAACCTCTAAAAGCTTAACTGTATTTCCTAAAAATAAGGACAGTCACACAATCTCAATACAATTTTTAAAATCAAGAAATTAACATTGACATAGTACTATTATCTAAACTATAAACCTGTGTTTTCAGTATGATAGCCACTAGCCACATGTGACCTTAAATTTAATTTTTAGAAATTGAATTCCTCAGTCACACTAGTCACATTTCAAGCACTCAGCAGTCCAATGGCTTTTATGTTAGCATAGATAGAGACCATTTTCATCATTGCATAAAGTTCTATGAGACAATAATGTTTTAGACATTCAAATTGTACCCATTGTTTTACTACCAGCTTTTTTTATAGTTGATTTACAATGTTCTGTCATTTTCTGCTGTACAGTAAAGTGATCCATTTATACATATATATATATACATTTTTTTCTCACATTATTAAGAAGATGTGGTATATATACACTGATGGCCTTTATACAAAAGAAAAAGATCTGCTTCATATTTTACTCAGCATCCTACTCTTATGTTGGTACAGTATCTCTTACTGCATTTAGTTGTCATGTCTCTGTTTCCTCCACTCTGGGATAATCCCTCAATCTTTCTTTTTATTTCATGACAAATGATTTTTTTTCCTAATTCTATCATTCATACCACATGTATTAGTTGGAATTCTGTTTTAAGAAAGAATTTTCACTTCTTGGAGTTCCTGTTGTGGCTCAGCAGGTTACGAGCCTGACTGGCATCCATGAGGATGTGGATTCAATCCCTGACCTCACTCAGTGGGTTAAGGATATGACGTTGCCATGAGCTATGGTGTAGGTGACAGACGGGGCTCAGATTTGATGTTGCTCTGGCTGTGGCATAGGCCTGTAGCTGTCGCTCCAATTCCACCCTAGCCTAGGAAATTCCATATGCTGTAGTACAGCCCTAAAAAGCGGGAAGAAAAAAAAAGAATTTTCCCTTTTCCCTTCTTTATTTACTTCTATTGGTAGCAACTTATGGGTTCTTTCATTCTGTGGTTAAAATCCATTACTGTTATGAGTCATCTGATGTTTGAATTATCCAGGATTTGACCAGTGAGAGCCCTTCAGACTGGTTTATATTCAGACTGAACATGTCACCCGATATGATAAAAATGAGATTCGTTTTTGCAATATGAGCAATATTTAGTTAAAAGTTATATGAATTATGGCATTCTTTACCTACTGAGTATCTTAAAGCTATTAAAATATCAGAATTATCATTATAATCCTAAAAATTAAAAATTATTTTTCATATGATTGCCTGAATCTCATCTCTGGATATCCTATATCTTGTGCCCATTACTGGGAACAAGATGTTTTCACTAGCATTGCTTTATTATTGTTTAATTTGGGCAAACATTCACTCATCTATTCTCTCCAGGTTTTTTTTGTTTTTTTGTTTTTGTTTTTGTTTTGTTTTCTTTAAGAGCCACACCTACGTCATGTGGAAGTTCCCAAGTTAGGGATGGAAATGGAGCAGCAGTTGCTGGCCACAGCCATAGGCACAGCAATGCAGGATCCAAGCCACATCTCCGTCCCACACCATTGCTCACAGCAATGCCAGATCCTTAACCCACTGAGTGAGGCCACATCCTCATGGATACTAGCAGGGTTCATAATCTGCTGAGCCACAGCAGGAACTCCCTCTCTTCAGTTTGAAAACAGGTACCATATAATCAGCATTCAGTTATTTTATCCATTTTTTTCTTTTAATTTTATTGAAGTAATATTGATATATGGTACTATATAATTTTAAGGTTGTATCCCATAGTAACTTGACATAATATATATTATGAGGAGTTCCCGTTGTGGCTCAGCGGTTAACAAATCCGACTAGGAACCACCAGGTTGCGGGTTCGATCCCTGGCCTTGCTCAGTGGGTTAAGGATCTGGCGTTGCCATGAGCTGTGGTGTAGGTTGCAGATGCGGCTCAGATCCTGCGTTGCTGTGGCTCTGGTGTAGGTTGATGGCTACCGCTCCGATTAGACCCCTAGCCTGGGAATCTCCACATGCCGCAGGTGCAGCCCTAGATAAGGCAAAAATACAAAAAAAAAAAAATATATATATATATATATATATATATATAATGAAATGATTACCTCAATAAGTTTAATTAACATCCACCATATAGACAGAAAAAGAAAAGAAAAAAATTTTTTCTCTCGTGGTGAGAACTTTCAGGGTCTTTCTTAAGCTGCTTTCAAATATACCATACAGCAGTGTTAACTATAGTCCTGTTGTACATTATATCCTCAATGCTTACTTTTCTTATAATTGGAAGATTATACCTTTGACTGCTTTCATACAGTTACCCCCACCCCCCACTCCATTCCTTTAATAGCCAAAAATCTGGCCTCTGTTTCTGAGTTTGGATTAGGGGTGGGGGGTTCAGAGATTCTTTTTCTGTTTGTTTTTCAGATTCCATATGTAAGTAAAATCATGCAGTATTTGTCTTTCTCTGTCTGACTCATAAGTGGAATCATGCAGTATTTGTCTCTGTCTGACTTATTTCACTTAGCTAATGCCCTCAAGGTCCACCTTTATTATCAAAAATAACATGATTTCCTTTCTAATGTGGAATAGTGTTCCATCGTGTATGTACACACCGTATCTTCTTAATTCAACTTAGGCTGTTTCAGTATCTTGGCTACTGTAAATTATGCCACAGTGAATATAGGAGTGCAGATATCTTCTTATAAGTTCTAAAACTTGCTTTTTTTAAAAAATATTTTATCATTCTAGAAATAAGGAGTGTCTTACAATTGATAATGAATTACAATCCCTATTTGCCAAGTATCTGTCCTGATATATTTGTAATTGTTGAAATGTGCAGGAATTTAGCCATAGTAATTCATATTTCCATCACTTCATTTGGGTTATATATGCTGTTGATATTATATTTGTTAAGGTCATTAGCCATTTAAAAAGTGTTCAAAAATATCATACCCCTATTTGCCATTGAAATGAAAAATAATTGTATTTGTAAAAGGTGCAGAGAAGCAACGCATAAATCTGGTATTAGTGAAGGTTCAAATTCTTTTGGTAGGATCAAGAAGTGCCAGCATCAAAACTTGCAAAATGGGTGGCAATGGCTTGGGAAATCCCAGAGACAATGATGGAACATTAACTAATGCACCATTACTAACCCTCCAAATGACACAGAGGATGATAATGTTTGGAAAAACCTTCAACAGCAAGAACGAGGTAGTGAAAATGATATAGCTCCCAAGCTCCCAACTTTTGCTTTTCACATGTGATCATAGAGAATAATGGACAAGAAAGAAATTCCTAGAGAACCAAACCAAGCCCCCAATGGGAATTCTCCCCATAAGCAAAATCAGGGCAGTCAGGCTAGCAAAAGAATTTTTTTTTAAATTTCTTAAAGAATTTTATTACAATTATAGCTGTACAAAAATCATCACAACCAAATCGTATAGCATTTCCATTCCAAACCTTCAGAGGGTTTAGCAAAAGAATTTAATCTGCCGTCAGAGGTAGGAGTCTTTGCAGTACCTGCTAAGTGGATTTAGCAATCACTGTGGCTCAATGACTATTAGTGCTTCTAATTTTTCCTTTTCCCAACAGGAGTCTCATGGTTATTCTGTTCCCACATCACTGTTGGATATTGGGTAGGGAGGAAGCAGATAACTGGTCTTTTTGGTTATAGATATATAGACCGTGAAGAGCCACTCTCACTAAATTCCATTTTCTCTTTGATAACAATAGAGTATAGCTACGATGTGACTTTCTAGCCTGGAACTGCATTTTTCAGTCTTCCAAATAATATTACATCTCACACACATACATACACACACACCACGGTTTTCTTCATCCATCTATGCGCATGTATATATATATATACATATATATATGTATATACACACACACACACACACACGTGTGTGTTTATATATGTGTGTGTGTATATATATACACACACACACATATGTGCGCATATATGTATACATGTATACTTTTCACTTTCTTTTCCATTATAAGTCATTATAAGATATTGAATATAGTTCCCTGTGCTATACAGTAGGTCCTTGTTGTTTATCTATTTTATATATAGTAGTGTATTTCTGTTAATCCTAACTTCCTAATTTATTCCTCCCTTCCTCCCACTTTACCCTTTGGTAACCATAAATTTGTTTTCTGTGTCTGTGAATCTATTTCTGTTTTGTAAATAAGTTCATTTGTATCATTGTTTTAAGATTCCACATATAAATGATATCATGTGGTATTTGTCTTTCTGACTTCATTTAGTATGATAATCTATAGGTTCATCCATGTTATTGCAAAAGGTATTATTTCATTGTTTTTGTGGCTAATATTCCAGTACTATGGAATATATATATATATTCACGATACCTTACGTATCTATTCATTTGTCAGTGGACATGTGGACATTTAGGTTGCTTCCATTTTTAATTAGTTTTTTTGTGATTGTTGTTGTTTTGCTATTGAGTTGCATGAGTTTGTTGTATATTTTGGATATTAGCCCCTTATCAGATATATGATTTGCAAATATTTTCTCCCATTCAGGTTCCCTTTCATTTACTTGACAGTTTCCTTTGCTGTGCAGAAGATTTTTGGTTTGATGTAATCCCACTTGTTTATATTTGCTTTTGTTATTAGCGTTTAGTTATTTTCATATTGTTAAGGTCCTTTGCTAATGTCAGTGCTTATGAAACAAGGTTATCACTGCCTTTGGACTGAGTTTGGCAGTTTATTCATGAAACAGAAATATCTCTCCAAATGATTCCTGGTCTTTAGGGGAGGAATGTGAGGGTGAGGGTGGGAGCAACTTCCTAGAAATTCTGACTAAAGCTTTACCCAGTGCCTAGAATTATGTTTGGCACTGTTAGTGCTCAATAAGTGTTTATTGAATTAATGAATAATATCTGGAGAAAGATCTCCCTACTGTTTCTTTAATCTTAAATTCCTTTAGGTCAGTTTTTTAATTTAATTGTTTTTTGTGGATGAGCAATTTTTACTTTTAACATATTTTTACTTTAACATATTACTTGATAATTACAAGCATTATCAAATTGTATTTTGTGAAAAAAACATGTCTGTTGAAATTTTCAAAAGGGGTTGGGAACTTCACATATAAAAAGCAGATTGGTTTTCTTTCTTGAACCTCGCTAACAGAGCTTTTTGTATGTTACTACACATTATGAATCTCTTCGAGAAAGGAGACTGCTCAGCACTTTTGAAGCTTATTTAATGATAGAACCTATTTTTTTTTCTCATTTCGTAAGGGACTATGATATCATGAAACATATGTTGGAAAATGCTTATCTGAGCTTTAAAATTCTGCTTAACATTCTTTAGGCTACTTTTATTATTTTGTATCACTTTGTCCTTTTGGACTTGTTATGACCCCAGTGAATTATCTTTCCTACTATTCCAGATAGCCTCTTTCACATAAATATGACATGTCCTAGGAAGTCCATTGATTTCCCAAAAAGCTGAACCCATGAATTGGAAATGGCCTTAAGAAGATTACCCATATAAATATTTGTCACACATTCATCAGAAAAATTTAATGTAATTTTTCAAAGTCAATTAAATTCTTTATAAGCCATTCTATACACCTTGGTAATAGATGTTTCATATTGTAATAGACAAAGTAGTAGAAATTTTAAACGTTCGAGGAATGTTGAGTCAGTCTTTTAATGGCACAATGATACAGAGTAAGAAAAAAAGTCCATAGAAATAGAACCGAGAGGAGTCTATATAAATAGTAATGTGAAGAAGAGTGAATTCCTTTTTAGCTGTAACATCACATTTTTTGCATGTTGCACACATTGTTTAGCCGTTTCTAAACACATTTCCATTTACGTCATTTGTAAAAAACTTCCTAGCCTCATATTCTGGAAAACTGACAAAGTTGTAATGAACAGATGCAGATTCCATAATTGTAATTTGCTTTTACTGTAAACTAATGTTCTGACTCATGCATCATTAATGATTTCTGTTTTTCTCCATTTATCACCTTACAAACTTGAAAGGGTATCTTTCAGACTGAAAAAATTTTGTTGACTTTTTCAAGTGAAGGCTTATTGCATATGATCTGTAGATTCTCTGATCATCTCTATTTAAACCTATAATTTTATTTTGCCATGTCCTTTTTTACATTTCTGTTGGTATTTGACTTTATATAATCTTTCTCGTTTACTTTTGCCTTTCCCAGAGAAATATGTCAGTTTTTAATGTAACCCTTCTTTTTATTATTTTATTACTATTAAAAAGTCTTGTTTTTAAACTAGATTTTATTTAATGTGATATATGTTTTATGTTATTTTACAAATTCTATTTGAAGAATGGATAATATTAGAACTCCAAAGAGAGATAAAAAGATGTGCTTTCATGTTACTTTTTTCTGATAAGATTTTAACAATAACATGAGAACAATTTTCACTTGCCAAAGTGGGACTAATATAGGTGAATATTTGAAGGACTCAAAGGGACCAAGTAATCTTGTTCTAAGCATAATACATGTACATTTTCATATGAAATAGAATAAACCCTCAAATTTTGATCTTTAAATGGTTCTATAACAGTATCTGACTTTTCTTGAATTTTCTTATATGAAAGAAGAGCACAATATTTATTAATGAGGAGTGATTGCTTTATAATTTTTTTTCAGTGTTTATAGGCTCTTTTCATTAAAGTAACAAAATATAGAGCAAGTGTTTTGGCATATCTTTGCTTGTTGTAAGGAAGATTTAATAGCTTGTTATGGACTATTAATATGAACAGAAGTCATTTGGAGTTCAGATATATATTTAGAACTAACATGTGTGCAAAAAGATACAAAGTGAATCAAGAAATTCTGAAAAAGATCGTTTGAAAAGGAAAAATTGCTGTTTTCTGGCTAGCATTGATGAAATAAATATTTAAATAAAGAGATTTAAATATTTTGTTTATTTTGAAGAATTTTATTAAGAGCCTCAAACAGTAACTTAGGATTGAAAGAATTAAATCAGTAAAGTATGAAACTCTATCTAAAAATAGTAAAATAAATATAATTTAATTCCAAATGTTTTCTAGGAAACCCAAAATGCTTACAGCTGTTAGTTATATGAGATGATTACAAGCAGAATGTCTATGAGTTTAGTAATAAAATGCAGTTTTTTCCTGCTTAGTGTAAATTTTAAATAATCACATATAATTAATTTTCTCTGGTTTTGAAAATGTCTGTCATCCTATTTTACATAAAGAAGAGAAAAATCTTCATATTTAACAAATATTAATAGAAATACAAGTGAATGATTTTTTTCTTCCTTCTAATTTCTTGATTAAAAGGTGTGTATAATGGAAGCACATGCCAAGTAGATTTGCTGCATGAATTTTGCAGCATATGGTAAACTAAAACCCTGGTGACCTTTTGGTCTTGTTGATCACATGCATGAAGATGATCATCTGTTAATCTCTACTAATCACTGGTACATCCTTGTGCAGAAGGCAGAGCAGTTTTTATTTGTGCTGCATTTGCTCTTTTGGAAAATGCTTCCACAAGGAATTTTTTTTAATTATATACTGTTAAGATTGTAAAATAATGAATATTTTACATCTAAAAATAATTTTAGATAAAAGAATTAGAATTTTAAACCTGTATATATCTTCATCATATTTTGTTTTTTATGAGTTTTAGATACCAGAAATGATTTTCTGGAATTATGGATATGAATGCCTCTTTAGGCTTGTCAATACTCACATGCACAGGTTCACACACTTTTACATATATAATGCATGTTGTTTCAAGTTAGAATTACGAAAAAAAGCCCAGTATTTCTCAAAGTTTGATGTCTATGAGTTACCTAGGATCTTGTTTAAAATCCAGATTCTCATTCTATAGTTATGAGGCAGAGTTTGAAATTCTGCATTTCTAGGAAACTCCAATCTCGTGACTATTTCCTAGCCTCTCTGAGGTAACAAAACGTTTTCTTCAAAGGGCTAGATGGTAAATATTTTAGACTTTGCACGGCAAGAAGCAAAATGAGGATATTTATAGGTATTTACATTTTTAAAAATCCACAAATTTTTTTATTGTTGAAATTTAAAATATAATAATTGAGTACTTTTGTGGCATATCTGTATAACAGAACACTATTCAGCAATAAAAGGGAATAATCCACTGATACGCGTAGCAGAATGTATCTAAAAAATATTATGCTTAGTGAAAGAGGCCCTACACAAAAGTTACTACTGTGTGACTCCATTTATATGAAGTTTTAGAAAATGAAAACTAATCAACAATAACTGAAAGCCAAGTTTCTTCTTTACCAAAGGAGAAAGAAACCCTGGCTATAAATTATGAGAAGGAAGAATTCCTCACTAATGGGCTTCCCAGAAAAAATGGGTGTATTCATAGTATGAGAAAGCTGAATTAGAATAGCATCTTGAAGAGGAGCAGGAATTCCAGGTCAACAAAGTAATGAAGAAAACTTAAAAACTGGAGAATGTTAACCTTTTCTAAGCAGTTAACATTATAGCAAGTTTGTTGGCATTAATCTTCTGTTTGTCTGCCCTCATACTCCATGCATGTTAAGGTTCTTTCATCCCTCTGATACCTAGTCACTCAAGTATGGACTGCACAGCAAGAAATAAGTTTACATGGGGGTCACCCAGTACGCTGATGTTTTTGTAACTGTATGACTGCAACAAGTTTCATGAAACAGTGCTAAAAACATATAGACAAAACCACACGCTCTGGCACCAGGAGTGAGAGGAAGTATCTGAAGGAACGGTTTGGATGATAAGAGTGCTCTGTATCTTCATTGTGGTAGTGGTTATACAGTTATATATCTTTTTCAAAACTCATCAAATTTAGGGACTCCACCCCACATTTTGTATGGACACTCAAGTAGTCCAATGGTGAGGTTAGAAATTAAGGCCTACTGCCAATAGCCAGCAAGTAACTGAGGACTTCTGCCAAGAGCCATCTTAAAAGTAAATCCTCCAGCTCCACTCAAGCCTTCAGATTATTCTAGACCTAGGCTGACAATTTAGTTGCAACTTGTACAAAAGAGACTTGGAGCCAGAAGTAGCGAAATAAGCCACTCTCAAATTCCTATTCGTAGACAGCAATAATCTCTGTTTTTTGAAGCCAAAAACAAAAATAATCAAACCATACACTTTATATGGATGTGCTTTGTTTTATGTAAGTTACACCTCAATAAAGTAAATTTTTAAAATTGTTTGAGGGTCTTCAGCTAATGCAATGTCAATGTGAAATGACACTGCAAATTACAAATCAGTATCCAAATATGTTTTCACTGTTTTAAGTACTTCCCAAGAGTCCTTTACATAGTACATAGGGCCATTAGTAGTCTGCACCCCTTTCATCAGGAGACTGCTTATCCTGAAGTTATACCTGAGTAGTGTACATTTAGTACATATTAAATAGACATCCACCCTAAGAATATGTCTAATTGCCCAGTAGAAGAATGGGGATTTCCAAACCCTTTGCTTGAGGACCAGGATTTAAATATGCTGTAGTTACTACCTCCCACTTTCCAAAATAGAGATGAAGGCAGTACAGTGGTATAATGTAATAAGTTTTGGACTCAATATCAGGAAGCCTGGGATTTAGTCTCCACTTAGGCACTAATTCACAAGATGGTCATGAAGAAATTAGTCAAACTTCTCTGGATCCCAATTTCCTACTTTATAAAAATGAAGTTACTGGACCAGGTAGTCCTATAATTTTTAAAATTTATGATTCTATGAATTAGGAAAATTAAAGGATGATGAGATTATAATATGTAGCTTTAAAAAGATGATGATTTTAGGCGCCATGAATCTTCAAAGATAGTTCAGAGTGATACTTTTCTAAATATCTGATATTTAAAATACTTTAAAAGAAATGTTTAAGAGATTCTGATTCAGCAGCCTGAAGTGTAGACTTTTTTGGAGCATTGCAGCACTGTGGCACAAGAAAAGTAAAATGTCTATTTTAAGATAATTTAACTTGAACATCCTGTTTCTTTTTTTAGCCACTAAAATCTTTTCAATTCCAAAATTCTGTAATAATCTGAATTTATCTCTTATTACTAGATTTTTAATCATGAAAAAATGGGTGCATATACCATGGTCATGGAGTTATTTCTTAAATCTTCAAATAAAGAATTTTAAACAAATGCTTCTAAACTTTTGCAGCTGTTTTCACTCGTAGGTTTTGTGTATCATACCAGAAAGCTAGCTTGCTCTGTAAGTTAATTGCATAAGTGTAGTAATCAATGATCATCACACATAAACATTATTTTAAAGTACAGCTCATTGACTTTCTAACTGTACTTTCCTATATTGACATTAGCCATTCCTAGCGCAGATTTTATGTCATTTAGACCTAAAATCCAATCTCGACTTTGTCACTTATCAGCTATATACTAGTTACTCAGACTTGCTGAATCTGGTTTCTTTCTTTTTTAAAAAATGAATAGTAATGCCTATCTCAAGAAATTGTGGATTAATTAAAGATTACGTTAGCAAGCATAACAAAAGTACCTAGGATTGAGAAAATTTTTCTTTTATTTCCCCAAAGTTAGCAAATTTAACAATGCATTGGTTGAATTTTTGTTTTGCCACATATGATGAACTAGTAACAGAAAAAAAAGGTTTATCCCTTAAGTTCTGTTCTATCCATCTGCATATGCTTTGGCTTGATGTATGACTATTTTGTGTATTTAGCACTTCGCTGGTTCTGACATTTTCAAATGTAGATTGTTAAGTATTCAAATATTTTTATAAGTATACAATTTTTCAAACTATTTTACTAATACTTAAATCATTTCCATTTACACTAGCATTACTTAAGAGTTTAAATGAATAAAATATTTAATGAAAATGCATTGTGGAACTTTGTAGCCAGACAGTAGTGGGTTTGAATCCTCAAACTAGATATGTGAATTTGGATTACTTGTATAACCCCTTAGCCTAAATTTCCCAAAAAATTAAATGGTGACAATGATCAAGCACTTAGCTTGGTACCTGAAATATATTAAGCACTCAAAAAATGTTAGTTATAAAACATCATTATCAGAGTTCCCATCGTGGCACAGCGGTTAATGAATCCGACTAGGAACAATGAGGTTGAGGGTTCGATCCCTGGCCTTGCTCAGTGGGTTAACCATCTGGCATTGATGTGAGCTGTGCTTGGATCTGGCATTGCTGCGGCTGTGGCATAGGCCGGCAGCTGTAGCTCCGATTCAACCCTTAGCCTGGGAACCTCCATATGCCGCGGTTGAGGCCCCAAAAAGCTAAATAAATAAATAAATAAAACATCATTATCATTATTAAATGACAATTATAGATTTAACTTTATGTGGGTTAAGTTAGCTGACTACTGGTGATTTCTGATTCTAACTAGAGTTTCAAATTTGTGTGAATAATGAATATATTACTGTCACTCAAAAGTGCATACTTTATTGATGGTAAACTATCTTTGTTGAAGATGGACTGTCTTTATTAAACATGGAAATTTGAAACAGTGTTTATTTTTCTGAGGTTCTTGACTAGGAAATTTACCAGATCTTCATTGTTATCAGGTCATACCAGACTGACTTGGTGGAAAGTCTGAATTGTGAAATATTTAACATATCATAAATACATTTTTTTAAACTTCTGTGGGACTTATCTCAGCTGTAAGCTCATTGTAGGCACTATGTAAATATTAATTTGTTAATATTAAGCTAATTGCCATTAAGTTGGGAGAATTAAAAGTGTATAGCATTCATAACTTCATGTACTAGCAAATTAAACCCTGAAAGTTAACAGAGGAAGAAATTAATTCACAATTATTAAAAATTATGTTTTACCATGTCTTAATTTTCAAACATTTTGAAAATGAGATTCGTATGAGAATTATTACCTTGTCTCTGCCTCAGCTCAGAGGACATAGTGTTTTTGTACATCTCTCTTTTCTTCTGCAGTTTTATTTTTTACATTTAACGCTTTAACATGAGTTTTTTCTTATCACTACAATAGCATATACATCCTCCACCTGCCTCCAAAAAAATAGAAACTTAGGTAATACAGAGAAAAAAATAAAAAAATACACATAGTTCTGCTGCACAAGTACTCTAACAGACTATTTTTAATGTATTTATGTATATACTTATATATGTGTGTGTATGTATATATATATATATATATACATACACACACATATACCTACCCCAATAAACATTTAGGAACGTGTCTTTCCATGTTAATATTAAACTTACAGTGTCACTTTAGTTATCAATTACCTTATATTGCCTTTTGACTTTTTCTAGTTTCTCTATTTTTTTGGTTTAAGTACGCTTTTCTATAAAAGATAACATAACATGTCAACATGTATATAGCATATACAAAGTACTACAACAATCTTAATTTATGGTATTCTTTCTGTTGTGAATTTTAATTTTCATTTTTTGTTCAGTGAAATGTATCTTTTTTTTTTTGATATGCTTTCAGTGTTAGGCTTAGAAAGAATTTCTTCACCCCAAGATTATGTATTTGTTTATATTTTGCTAGCTCTTTTATGGTTTTATTTCTACACTTAATTCTTTAATCTGTTAGTAAGTGCTTTAGGTACCTTGAAAGCCAGATCTTCCGAGTTGGGAAATATATCTGTAGGTAAACTGAATAACTTACTTACATTTCACTGTCCTGAAATATTTCCTTAAGTACCCTTCCAAGACCTAAAAGTCAAATGTTAGAGAATCATCTTATCTTAGTCTTTAGTCTAGCATTTGCTGAAAATAAGAAACAGGCTTAGTGTAGAAATCCTGAATCTGAAAGAGATTAAGGAAGACCACCAGAGAGAGACAATTTCATTGCTTATCCATTCCCAAGGCAACAAGCAATGAGATCCTGCTGTATAGCACTGGGAACTATGTCTAGTCACTTATGATGGAGCATGATAAGGTGAGAAAAAAAATGTATACATGTATATGTAGTTGTGTCTCCTTGCTGTACAGTAGAAAATCGACAGAACACTAAACCAGCCATAATGGAAAAAAAATCATTACAAATGAAAAAAAAAGTTTATTTCCCTGTATTGCTTTTGAAAGCTTAGATGACAGCCCTTGCTTATAGGCTTTCTTAGTGTGATGTTTTCTGGAGACATCACACTATATAAATAAACTTTCGAAGACATATAGATATGAAACACTGATGTATATGTATATAAGCATGCAAGATTCTTCCCCTCCTTTTTTGCCCTTTCTTCCCACTAATGATCTGAGTTCCACAAAGAGTACATATTGTCCTGGCATTTGGAAAGGGGTATCTGATCCTTACTGCCTCTAGTTGAGGTGTCTTATCCTACCTGGTCTCTGGGCATAAGCCTCTTTTGTCTATACCATCTACTATAAAAATATTCATGGTCAATATAATTCTTGGTATATTCTCTTATTCAAAGTCCAAGTCTGCCGCTAACTAGCTATAGGTAAGTTATTTCTCTGTGTGTCAATTTTCTCATCTTTAAAATAGGGGACAACAATACTACCTATCTTATAGGACCGTGAGAATTAAATGAGTTCATCCATGTAAATTACTTAAACAACATTGAACCCATAATTAGTTACTGCTTTATTAGAGTTGTCATCATTATCTTATCAAATGATTGCTTGGAGAGCTCAGCTATTCTCTGCTAGTTAGGCTCCTTCTATTCTTCTCAGTTTGAGACTGCCCACCCTCAAACTGTGCCATTTGGTTCTCTGCTGCTGTACTTAAATCTCAGCTGTCTTTCATGCCCCAGGGATGGGAGTGGAAGAATACTTAGAAACTTTTCCGGATCATTTCTGCACTTTACTGGAGATAAGGGAAACCTTGGGTGAGTTTGGGGGTGTTATTTCAGACCACTTCCATCATTCTGTTGTGACTATTTCATCAGGCATCCTCAGTATTAGTTTTTTTCCCCATCTAATTCATTAGAGGAAACTTTAGTTAATTCTCTGAATCTTCCCCTTTCAGTATCCTTGATGCACCTATTTCTCTTCTTTAACTCTTTGGTAAGTATAAGGACTTTGAAAGCCAGTAGAGAAATAGATGTTTAGCTAAACCAGACAGCTGTTACCTACATTTCATTGTCTGAAATATTTCTTGAAACATCCTTCCAAGACCTGAAAGTCTAAGGTTAGAGAGTCATCTTATCTTAGTCTTTAGAATAATATATGTGGAGAGCAAGAAAGGGCTTAGGTTAGCCCAATTTCTTCACCTGCCCTAAGGTGACCAATGATAGATACATTCTCAGACTGTAAGCTTCAGATCTTCCAGATTTGGCCCTTTGGGAACTGAAACAAAACCAATATTCTCCTTGAATGTATACTTAGATCTTAGAAATAAAAGCCATACTAGGAAGATCCTATCTTGGAATTCTGCTTTCTTCCCTGAGAGTGATAGTTACAAATCAACAGAAATAGGTAAAAGAAGAGCAAGAGGGACTGGAAAGAGCAAGCTTTCAGTATCTAAAAAGTCTCGTTTCAGTTGTGTTTATGGTCATTTTAAAGCAGGATACTTCCACTGTACTTAGGATGTGCACTTGTAGGATAATTTCCACCCTTTTTTGGTCATATCATCTATAATGAATATATAGTTAGAAGGTGTTTCCATTTTATTTTTAGCTATTTAGCTAATCAATTCTTATATAACTATAAAAATCATTAATCTTCACGATAAATAAGTTACTCTTTAGTTTCGCTGGTTTAGAACTTGAAAATTGTAGGCTGTACCAATGCAAAGGACGGAAATATGAGTTAGAATTATGTCAAAAGAGGATAAGAGAGTTATAATAGGAACAGAAATAAGAAATAGGTGGTCAGCTTTCTTTGTTGTCTGTACTGGTCTAGAGGGTTGCATCTTTTCTTGATGGTTTAATATTTTTGGTGCTTACTGTCTTTAAGTGTGATAGCATCCCTAGCCAAAGATCTTTTGTCCATGGTCCACTGAGCAGTCTGAGGGAAACTGGGGACAGTTGACATCTAAAAGGACTTTCCCAAAGACGATGTCTACCTAGTTCATCAGTATATTCCAAATATGTAGTAGAATGCTTGGCACATAGCATTTAGATAGCAACAACATTATTTTTATTGTGATATAATTGATTTACAATATTAATCTCAGCTATATATTCATTAAAAATTTTATAGATTATACTCCATTTATAGTTATTATAAAATATTGACCATATTCTTTGTGCTGTTCAATATATCCTTGTAGCTTATTTCTTTTATACATAGTAGTTTACACCTCTTAATCCCCTATCCCTACGTTGCCCCTCCCCCCTTCCCTTTCCCTACTGGGAACCACAACTTTATTCTCTGTATCCATAAGTCTCTTTCTTTTTTGTTATATATTCTAGTTTGTTTTCTTTTTTAGATTCCACACATAAGTGATATATACAGTATTTGTCTTTCTCTGATTTATTTCACCAAGCATAATACCCTCCAACTCCATCCACATTATTGCAAATGGCAAAATTTCCTTTTTTTTTTTATGCCTGAGTGGTATTCCCTTGTGTGTGTGTGTGTGTGTGTGTGTGTGTGTGTGTGTATAAAATCACATCTTATTTATCCATTCTTCTGTAGATGGACACTTAAGTTGCTTTCATATCTTCACTATTATAAGTAATGTTGCTATGAGCCTTGAGGTTATATATATCTTTTTGAATTAAAGTGGAATTGTTAGATTCCAGGAACAGAACTGATAAATCACATGGTAGTTATATTTTTAGTTTTTTTGAGGAACCTGCATACTGTTTGACACAGTGGCTGCACAAATTTACATTCCCGCCAACAGTGTACAAGGTTTTCCTTTTCTCTACATCCTCGCCAACATTTTTTTGCAGTCTTCTTGATGACAGCCATTTTGACATGTGTGAATTTATATCTCATTGGCAACAACAGTAATTTAATAATAAAGGCAACTGACATTTATATGATTCTCATGCCTTTTAGACACTTTATAAAACTTTTACATATATTGATTCGTTCATTCTTCATAACAACTTCTGAGATAGGTATTGTCGACACCCTCATTTATATAGATGAGGAAAATGATGCCCAGAAATTAAAAAAGGACTTTCCATCTAAAAGGACTTTCCCAAAGACGATGTCTAATGACTAATAATAACTGGCAGAACCAAGATATACATGAGGCATCTGGATTCAGAGTAGCTCTTGGCTACTAAACTGTACCTTTTGTTTATGTATTGTTTGTGATGTTGAATGAGTGAATGAAGCCCGCATATGTGTTGTCAAAATGAAAACATTATCAAAGGCTTTGTTAATACATAAATAAGCAAATATTTTAATAATTTTAAATGAATTTTATAAAGCAGTTTAAATTAAAAGATTTGACTTTTATATAATCTAAAAACATGAAGGTGACTCTTTTATAAAATATGTTTTTTCCCTGCTCTGGAATTCTAGCTGCATTTCATCTAGAAATAATACTTTAGAGAATGAGTTTTATAGGTAACCTTCATCGTACTGTAAGGATGTGACTATTTACACCATAAAAAATAGTCTAAGTAATTAGATTTTATTTAACAGATCAATGTTTTCTTTGACAGTGTTCTTAAATATTCTTTTATTTACTGAAAAATCTTTTGAGATTTGCAAATTTCTCATTAGCTGTCCCAAGCATGCTTTAAATAATTTAAAGAAAACAGAAATTGCCATTCTCAAATACTGATCATTTCAAAAGTAAATACTGTTATTGATACACTATTAGATTTTGCTGAGTAAAGCTGTTCCTACACACAAACATCTTGGCCACCTGCAACTGTTTGTCAGTGGACTTTGTTTGAGAACACTAGTAGTAATTGTAAACTTAGGAATGTGTGACAAGCTCACAGCCAGCTGTGCATATCCTGACTTTTTCCAGGTGTTAAAATAAATACGACCATTTGGTTCACTTGTAACTCAACAGAAATATTTCATGATTCATTAACTTAAAAATCCATTTATAATTTTTATTGGAGGGAGCAGATAATGGTATATTCATTTGAAATGAAGAAATACATACCCAGAAATATTTGTGGTATCATTACTTATAATATTCAGTGCTCTCTTCATAAAATGAAAAGAATTTTAATGTAACATTTGTGTAGTTTTTTTCCACATTCTTTTCACAGGAAAAACTACTGAACCACATAAGTCTATAAGCATCAAAAAGAATGAAAAAAATGAAGATACGTTTTTTATTCAGTCAAAGTTCGGCTTGCCTTGGCAAAGCCCAGTTCAAACTGATCTTATATCAATTTCTGTCTTAGGTACATGTCATATATTTGATCATTATCTGATAATAATTACTATTTATTGAATACCTGCTATTAGGTGTTAGCTCGAGAGACCCAAATGCCTGAATCTTGCCTTGACTAAACTTCCCATCCCTATAAATTTCCTGAAGGAGAATGTACATCTTAAGAGTCATCTGTGAAAATTCCAAATTCACTTTATTAGTATACTATCTTGTGTTTGAAACTCTAGATACAAAGCCAGGGTACTCAGATAAACTGGAGTGGAATATATGGATAAATAAATAAAGTCAGGAAGAGCAAAGAGGTGGAGTGAGCTGAAAGAGAAAGGAGCTGATAGATCTACCTTACCTCGCCTCCTTCCCACTACACATGCTTTTATTTCTAATCTGTTAACCTAGTCATTACTAGTATCCAATCTTAAGGTAAAGCAAAAGAGGGACTACCCCTAAGAAGAAAAGATTCTTCCTTGCTTTTTTGGGGGGTGGGTGGGGAGATATAACATAATTGGTCATATTCCTGGACACTAATTAAGCCTTGTTAACTTCTGGCAGACTCACTGTTTTTAAAAAGAAATATGCTGATGCAGACAGCTTTCAAATTTTCTTGAGTGAGACCTATCATGTGGCTAGCCAGAGGATATTAAGGTCAGTATGGTAAAGTCCCTGACCCTACTTCTGTGGGTTTTCTCCTTTGATATTTATTAACTACTTTTTTTTATAAAAGTATACCAGGCCTACAGAGGTACCTTTTTTGAAATCAGTCTTAAGAAGTTATTGATGAATTCCAACTCCAGACCAGGTAAAAAAAAGATATGCCTGTTCTATTTTATATTTCAAATAATGCCCAGCTTTGCACTCCAGCCTACATCAGATTTTAGAATTTGATACCATGATTTTTGTCCAGTCTTTAACCATTATTGTCTTCATCTAATACTTAGAAATGTCCAAATTCTGCTCTGTGGGTTTCAGAGGGAGTTTAACACATAAGACAGGATGGAATAAATGTGAATTCCTTCTGTTCCAAATACAGGCCCTCATACCAATTCCAGCCTTATAGAAAAGATGAGAAAAAAGGAGGGACCAGATCTGTGATCTTTACACACATACCTAGCCCAGTATTTGTTTTGGAATATGACTAGTCAGATTAGCAGTTATTCTCTGGAAGAGGTGTGGAGGGCCAAGGGAAGGGGGGTAGCTGGAGCTTGTTCTCTACCCAAAGGACAAAATCTACTATGCTGATGTTACCATGTATACTGGCTTCACAGCCTAAGAGAACACTTAGAATACTTTACTGGTCTTGTAGAAATTTACTTCAAGTAAGATTGCATGCAAGTCAGAGAACAGTTTTATTTTTTTTAATGCTAAAAGGTATGTCATTCTTTTTCCAGGAAGAATCATATTTAGTTTTATATAAAGGTCTTTAAAGCTTATTTTTCAGTAAGTCAAAATCCTGATTTTATCTACTTCTTAGTGAATGGAATCATTACATCTAATTCAAGGCTTTTGACATTTTAAGGTGCTTTGTAAACTTAAAGTATATTCAACAAGGATATATTTAAAATTATTTTCATATACAATGATTTCTCGTATAAATGGATTGAACATTAATCTTTTCATGGAGAATTATATCAGTCAGATGTAAACCATTTTGGATTATATGACTATGTTAAAGTTAGAAATCACAAAGATAGGATAAAGATGCTACCTATTTTTTTTCACTTTCAACATTGTTATAAGGGAAGAAATGTAAGAAAGATTAATATGGGGAAAGAAAAAACTCCTACAGGCAGGTAATATGATTTCTCACAAATGAAAAATAACTGAAAAACTTTTAGATCTGATCAGATCCAAGATAAATATACACCTTAAACTATTAACAGTAGTCACTTCTAAGAAAAGAGATATTAGTGTTGGGGTATAAAGGTGGAGATTTAATGTTTGATTAATGTACTATACTTTTTTATGTACTTCAGTACTGTTTGAACTTTTACAATGAGCATGCATTTGTAATTTTTAAAACTAAACTATTAACTCTTTATAAAAAATCTATTTTAGAAATTTCAATGCAATATCATCTAAGAGGCTTCACTGTGTATACTGGATGTTTTTATATAAGTTGGATCATTATAATACTTTGGTAGGAACCATGTATTATCTTGTTTTGGAAATAACCCAGATGTCCTTCAGTGGATAAATGGTTGAACAAACTTGATAGATCCGTACCGTAGACTACTACTCAGCAATAAACAGAAACTATTGATATGTGCAATGACTTGGATAAATCTCCAAGGAATTATGTGAGTAGGGGAAAAAGTTCCAAATGATTATATATTGTATGATCCATTTATATACTTTTTGTTGTTGTCTTTTTAGGGCCACACAGCAGCATATGGAAGTTCCCAGGCTAGGGATCAAATCAGAGCTACAGCTGCTGGCCTACGCCATAGCCACAGCAACTTGGGATCCAAGCCACATCTGCTACCTACACCACAGCTTATGGCAACACTGTATCCTTAACCCACTGAGCAACGTTAGGGATCAAACCCATGTCCTCATGGATCCTTACCACTGAGCTACGATGGGAACTCATATAACATTTTAACTACTTAGAGGAGTTCTCTTGTGGCTCAGTAGGTTAAGGATCCAGCATTGTCACTGCCTTGGCCTGTGAACTTCCGCATGCAGTGGGTATGACCAAAAACGAAAAATAAAATAAAATTACAACTTAGAAATGGACAAATTAATGATTACCAGGACTTAGGGACTGGAGGAGAAAGTAGGAGGTGGGTAACTGGTTATAAAAGAGCAACACTAAGAATCCTTGTGGTAAAGGAATTATTCTGTATCTTGACTGGTAGTGGATACAAAAACCTACACTTATGATATAATTATATAGAAATAAATACACAAATAAGTCCATATAAAACTGGGGAGATCCGAACAAGATTGGTGATTGTAGCAATGTCTATAAACTGGTTTTGGTATTGAACTATGGTATTGCAAGATGTTACTATTAGTGGAAACCAGTTAAAGACACATGAGATCTAGCTTTGTTATTTCTTGCAATTTCAATGTGACTCTACAATTATCTCAAAAATTTCAAATAAAATGAAGGATAGGTAAGGATTTACCATAAATTATGAAAAATACTATAATTCAAATAGCTCAGATAAGCTTAAGCAAAATAAGTTAAGGAAATCTGCAAGTAGAGTGGTAAGAACAGCTTTTACCAACTTGCAGATTTACCAGTTTGCAATTTCCCTTTCTTGCTTAGTGGTAAAGTACCAAAAACAGGGTTTTTCAACTACTCTGCATTTTCCAGTCTTCCATGTGGTTAAGTGTGGCTTAGTGCCTAATTTCTTGCCTGTTTAATATTTCCAGCTGGGGACCTTAAGGAATAAATAGGCTACCTCCATTTCTTTCCCCTTCCTATAAACCAAAGCAAGAGTATGCCAGTGACCTAGTTTTAACCATGGGGATGGCATTGAAACAAGATGGAAGGGACCTGGGTTCCTGAGTAACAAGAACAATAATTATGCCTTTATGCAAACATTTCTTTGAGTTACATGCTTATGAATGGAAGTACTGGTTGTAGAATATATACATTTTCATAGGATATTGCCAAATTGCTCACCAAGTTACGTTAGCAGATTGTTTATTTCTGTACATCCTGAATATTGTCAGATATTTTAAAAACTGTAAATACAGCATATATGAAATGACATCTCCCTATGCTTCTAACTTGCATTTTCTTGATTATTCATGAGGTTGATCATCTTTTGATATATTTATTGGCCATTTGGTTTTCTTCCTTCATGAATTGCCTTTCATTTTTCATTAGTATTTAGTTCTTAATAATAGACTGAGAGGCTAGTACAAATTTGTTTATTTATCAAATATTTATTGAGTGCATTCTATATGTTAATCATTGTGCTAGCTGCTGAATACAAAATAGTAAGTTAGACCACTGCCCTTGCCCTAATGGAGCGTACCAAGTGATTTTTTTCCCTTTTTTGTTTATAGCGTTGAGATATAATTGAATGTTTTCTTTTAACTCAGTTTGGTAATCATAAATTTTCATGCAAGTATCTACTATCAGCTGAAAACATCCAGAGGCCTTTCATAATTAAAGTTACTTCAGACTGATCTTATAATTTCAAATAGTGAATACTGTTATTAAAAGTCATTTTAATCTAGAAAGCTGTGTTATACCTATAGGTAAGCATTTGGGCACTCAAGTCTGGAGCCCACAGGATAAATCCAAGTTATAAATTTAAGTTTTGTAATCACTTGCTTATCAGTGGTATTTAAAGCCATGAGAAATAATGAAATTATTGAAATGTGTGTAGATAGTAAATAAAAGAGGCCTTGGATTTAACTTTGGGGCATTCTAGCATTTTGAAATTGTGGTGATGTGAAAGAATCTACAGTGGAGAACAAGCAGTATTCAGAAACAGAAAGGAAAAAAAAGAGAGCACGTGGAGTCCTGGAAGCCTAACAAAGGCAATGTTTCAAGAAGGAGGGAGTGATATGATATCAACTGCTGGAGTTCCTGCTATGGTGCAATGGGTTAAGAATCTGACTGTGGTGGCTCAGGTTGCAGTAGAGGCACAGGTTTTGATCTCTGGCCGGCGCAGTAGATTAAGGATCAAGCGTTGCTGCAACTGTGGTATAGGTCACAGCTGTGGCTCAGATTCATTCCCTGGCTCAGAAATTTCCATATGCCACTAGTATGACCATTAAAAAAAAGATAACTACTACTGATATTTCAAATATGATGACTTCTGAGAATTAATATAATTATACTAAAAAATGAAATCATGTCTGAGATAAGTATTTTGAAGGAGCAGCACCTAGTACTGTATAGGAATGTAATGGGAAGATTTGAGTCAAAGACTTTCCTAAAAAATGGTGATGGTACTGAAAAGTGAAGCAAGGATAATTGAACTGAGATGTGAAGAAAGAGTGGGTGGAATAAACTAATTGATATGAGAAGAAAAGAGATTTCCAGATAGTGGAAATAACAGCTACAAATATTTAGCAGGTAGAAGAAAGAGAAAAAAATGCCAGTGGGCTGAATTAAAGATAAGTGAAAGTGGGAGAAGTATGAGACTTGAGAGGTGGGCAGGAGCTAGGTCATGCACAGCCTATAGACCATGGAATGGGCCTTTGTTCTGAAATTATCCTAGCAGTAATGGGAAACCAATGTTTCTGGTGAAAAATCTGATGCTTTTATTATTCTTGGTCCTTTGTATGTTTCTTCTTTCTCTCAGGAAGCTTCTAAGACTTTCTCTGTGTTCTCAGTTTTCTAAAATTTTATGATAATGTGCATTATTCTAGATCTCTTGTCTTTCATTTTCGTGGGTATTTGTTGGGTACCTTGAAGCTTGAGATTTATATTCTTCAGTGTTGGGAAATTTTCTTATATTATTTCTTTGATACTTTCTCCACAATTTAATTTCTCCTCTTTTTTTGGAGCTTCTTTTAGATGGTGGACCACCTGAAAGCAGTCCCTCATTGTCTTAATTTTTTCTCTCTTGTGTTCTGTTTGTGATTTGCAAATATTTTCTTCCAATCTCTGTCTTGTTATTATTCACTGATGAACAAAGTTTTTAATTTTGATGAAACATGATTAACTTATTTTTTTCTTTTATGCTTTTGGTATCATGTCTAAGAACTTTTTGCTTAATGCTAGGTCATGAAGATTTTATCTTACTTTTTTTTTTAATAACAATGAATTTTATTTCAATTATAGATGTACAAAGATCACCACAAGTCAATGTGATAGATTTTGTGTTCCAAAACCACAGTGCATCCCCCCACCCCCCAGATTGTCCCACTTGAAAAACCAAGGTTTTCCAAAATCTGTGAGTCATTATCTGTTCTTCAAAGAAGTTCATTGTGTCTCTTTAGCTTCCACATGTAAGCGGTAGCATTGGGTGTTGCTGTCTAATTGTCTGACTGGTTTCACTTTGCATGATAATTTCTAGGTCCATCCATGTTGCTGCAAATGCCGTTATTTCATTCCTTTTAATGACTGAGTAATACCCCATTGTGTGTATGTACCATATCTTCCCTATCCATTCATCTGTCGATGGGCATTTAGGTTGTTTCCATGACCTGGCTTCTTCCCTCTCTAGCTGCTTTAGATGTAAAGTTAGGTTGTTTATGTGAGCTTTTTCTTGTTTCCTGAGTTAGGCTTGTATTGCTATATACTTTCCTCTTAGAACTACTTTTGCTGCATGCCAGAGGTTTTGGAGTGTCGTATCTTTGTTGTCATTTGCGTCTAGGTATTTTTTAATTTCCTCTTTGATTTCTTCAGTGATCCATTGGTTGTTTAGTAGCGTGTTGTTTAGTCTCCATGTATTTGTATTTTTGGCTGTTTTTTTCTTGTTGTTGATTTCCAGTCGCATACTGTGGTAGTCAGAGAAGATGCTTGAAATGATTTCAATTTTCTTAAAGTTACTGAGGCTTGATTTGTAGCCCAGGATGTGATCAATCTTAGAGAATGTTCCATGCACACTTGAGAAGAATATGTATTCTGTTGCTTTTGGATGGAATGTCCTATAAATATCTATTAAGTATATGCCTTTCCTGGTGAACCTTGTCATTTGTGGTGTTTTTGTTTCTGGTTGTGGCCTTTGCTTTTCTGACTAGAGAAGTTCCTTTAATATTTGTTGTAAAGCTGGTTTAGTGTTGCAGAAATCTCTTTACTTTTGCTTATCTGTAAAGGTTTTGATCTCTCCTTCGAATCTGAATGAGAGCCTTGCAGGGTAAAGCAATCTTGGTTGGAAGTTTTTTCCTTTCATCACATGAAGTATATCATGCCACTCCCTTCTGGCCTGCAGAGTTTCGGCTGAAAAATCTGCTGATAACCTTATTGGGGTTCCCTTGTATGTCATTTGTTTCTTTTCCCTAGCTGCTTTCAAAATTTTCTTTGTCTTTAATTTTGGTCATTTTGATTAGTATGTGTCTCAGGGTGTTCCTCCTTGGGTTTATTTTATATGGTACTCGTTGCACTTCCTAAATTTGAGTGAGTGGTTCCTTTCCCATATTAGGGAAGTTTTCAGCTATTATCTCTCTGAATATTTTTTCTGTCCCCTTCTTTCTCTCTTCTCCCTCTGGCACCCCTATAATATGGATGTTGGTGCGTTTAACATTATCCCAGAGTTCTCTGAGACTCTGCTCTTTTCCTTTCAATCTTTTATCTCTTTTCTCTTCCACATTAGTGATTTCCACTAATCTGTGCTCCACCTTGCTGATTCGTTCTTCTGCCTCCTATATTCTACTGTTGGCTGCTTCTAATGAATTTTTTATTTCAGTTATTCTATTTTTCATCTCTTCTTGTTTAATTTTTACATCTTGTATTTCTTTGCTCAGTGTTTCCTGTAAATTATCAATCTTTGCCTCCAGTTTATTTCCAATGCCTTGCATCATCTTCAGCATCAACAGTCTAAAGTCTCTTTCTGGGAGGCTGATAATCTCCTCATCACTGAGCTGTTTTTCTGGGCTTTTCTCTTTCTCCCTTATCTGAGTTATA
>PVHT020000143.1:1285889-1304885 GCA_004024745.2 Catagonus wagneri
TAGACAATATAGTTGTAGCCTCTCTTAGTTCTGGCATTTGCCTCCCCTGTGGCTAAAGTTGTTATGGAGGGCGCTTGCTGTAGGCTCCCAATGGGAGGGACTGATGCCTGCCCACTGGTAGGTGGTGTTGGTTCTTATCCCTCTGGTGGATGGGGCTTTGGCTCTGGATGAGATTAGAGGCTGGCTGTGTGCCTGAGGGGTCTTTAGGCAGCCTGTTTAGTAATGGGTGGGGCTGTGATCCCACCTGGATTATTGTTTGGCCTGGGGCTTCTCAGTACTGATGGGAGGGACCAGATTTTCCCAGAAATGGCCATGTCCAGAGAAATGCAGGCTGATGAATTTTCCCGAGAGCTTCACCTCCAATGCCCTTCCCCCACAACAAGCCACAGTCACCAATGTTTTCCTAGGAGATCCTCCAAGAATTGCAGTCAGGTTCCACCTGGATTCCTGTGGAGGCTTTGCTTTGCCCTGGGACCCAGTGCACATGAAAGTCTGTGTGTGCCCTTCAAGGATGGGGTCTCCTCTTTCCCCCAGTCCTGTGGAGCTCCTGCCACAAGCCCCACTGGCCTTCAATGCCAGATGCTCTGGGGGCCCTTTCTCCCTGTGCCCAATCCCCAGGCGTGGGGTTTTGACGTGGGGCTCACAACTCTTGGCCCTGTAGCTGAGTCTCTGTGATGCAGTTACTTTCTAGTCTATGGGGCTTCCCACCCAGGAGGTATGGGGTTGCTTCTATCGCATAATTGCCCCTCCTACCTCTTGATGTGGTCTCCTCTTTGTCTTCTGGAGTAGAATATCTTTTTTGGAAGTTTACGGTCCATTTGGTTGAAGGCTGCTCCGTTTTAGGTGTAGTTTTGTTGTTTTTTGGGAGAGAAGTTGAGCTCCAGTCCTTCTGTTCTGCCATCTTAATCCAATCTCCTCTTATGTTTTATTTTAAAAGTTTTATTGTTATACATTTTACATTTAGACCCATAATCCATATTGTATTACTTTCTGTATAAGGTGTGAGATTTTGGTTGAGTTCCTCAATATCTCTCTGTGTCTGTCTCTCTGTCTCTGTCTCTCTCTCTCTCTGCTATAGAAATTGTTCCACAGGTAGTTGTCAAATTGTTCCAGTACTATCTTTTTCCCATTGAATAACTACACCTTTCACTTGATGTGTACAATTCCAGGTGACAGTTTTTTCCTTTCAACACTCTATAAAGATGTGTCACTTTTTGTTTTCAGTTGTGGTAAAAACATACAACATGAAATTTACCCACTTAATCTTTAAAGTATATAGTGCAGTATTGTTTACTGTTAGCACAATGTTTTATGGAAGATCTCTAGAACTTTTTCACTTACATAACTGAAACTCTATACACATTGAACAGTGACTCCCCATTTCCCTCTCCCTCCAGCTTCTCCCAACCACACCATTCTAGTTTGTGCTTTGATGTTTGACTACTTCAGATGACATATATAAGTGGAATTGTTCAGTATTTGTCCTTCAGTGACTGGCGTGCTCCATTTAGCATAAAATCCTCATTTCATCCATGTTGTAACGTATTATAGGATCTCATTCTTTGCAATGGCTGAATAATATTCCATTGTGTGTGTGTGTATACCACATAGTCCTTATCCATTCATCCACTGATGGACATTTAGGTTGTTTCTACCTCTTGGATATTTTGAACAGGGCTGTGGTGAACATGAGTGCAGATATCTCCTTGATATGGTGATTCAGTTTTTTGGATAACTACCTTGAAGTAAGATTGCAAGATCATATAGTAGTTCTAGTGTGTGTGTGTGTGTGTGTGTGTGTGTGTGTGTGTGTAACTTCCATACTGTTCTCTCCTTAGCAGCTGCACCATTTTATATTCCCACCAACCAATAGTATGAAAGAATTCTACTTCTCCACGTCCTTGCCAATCATTGTTATTTTCTGCGTTTTTTTTTTCCATGCCTATTGCGTGCAGAAGTTCCTAAGTCAGGAATCAAACCAACACCACAGCAGTGACCTGAGCCACAGCAATCACAACACTGAATCCTTAACCCACTGAGTCACCAGGGAACTCCTTCTGTGTTTTTTGATAATGGCCATCTTAACAGGTATGAAGTGATCTCATGTGATTTTAATTTCCATTTCTCTGATAATTAGTGACATTGAGCATCTTTTCCTGTACCTGTTAGCCATTTGTATGAATCCTTGGAATCCCATTTTTAAATCTGCTATTAGGGTTTTTTGTTTGTTTGTTTTGTTTTTTGCTATTCAGTTATGGGAGTTCCATATATATTTTAGAGATTTATCCCTTATGAGTTATATGCTTTGCAAGTATTTTCTCTCATTCCATAGGTTGCCTTTTTAACTCTGTTGTTCTTTCCTTTGCTGTACAGCAGCTTTTTTTCCATTGTTTATTTTTTGCTTATATAGCCTGTGCTTTTGGTGTTATGTCCAAGAAATCATTGCCAAGACCAATGTCCTGAAACCTTTTCCCTATGTGCTACTTCCTTCTGGCCTCTTGATTTCTTATGATAAATCTGCTATTACTGTTCCCATTCAGGTGTTGTTTATCAATAGCTGCTTTTAGGATTTTTTTCTTTGTTTTTAGTTTTTCAAAAATTGCATTATGATATCTGAGCATCAATTTCTTTGGGCTTATTCTATTTATCTATTTCTTAATGGGTTCATGAAGCTTTTTGAACTTGTAGGTTTTTATGTTTTTCACTAATTTGGGAAGTTTTCAACCATTACTTCTTCAAATTTTTATTCACCCCAGTGTTATTTTCCTCTCCTTCTGTAATTCCAATGACACTGATATTAGATCATTTTTTATTATTTCAACATACCCCTGAGGTACAGGCTTTTTAAAATATATTTTCTCACTTATTTGATAGTTACTGTTGATTTATCTTCAGGTTCACTGATATTTTCTTCTGCAGTCTCCATTCTTCTGCTGAGCCCATCTACTGAATTATTTTATTTATTATATATTTTAGTTCCAACATTTTCATTTGATTCTTCTTTATATCTTTCATTTCATTTTTTTTTTATCTTTTTAGGGCCACACTTGTGTCATATGTAGGTTCCCAGGCTAGGGGTTGAATCACAGCTACAGCTGCCAGCCTACACCACAGCTGCAGCCAGCACGTAATCTGAGCCACATCTGCAACCTACACCATAGCTCATGGCACGCCAGATCCTTAACCCACTGAGCAAGGCCAGAGATTGAACCACAACCTCATGGTTACTAGTTGGATTCGTTTCCCCCATGCCACAATGGGAACTCCCATGTTTTGAACAAAGTAATGAAAGAACTACATGTGAATTTACTATTTCTTTGTAATTCTAAACAGCAAATGTGGCTAAAATATGTTATACTAAATGGTGTTTCTGATATCACTTATGATTTCCAATTCTGATACCAACTGAGCATCCACAGTTCAATCCTATTCTTGATAGGGATAGGGTAGGCACAGGTAGTTGTAGAAGTCTCAATAAGGGATGGTATATAAAAAGGGAAACTTAGGGGTTCTTGAGAGTTCACTGTAAGTTAATAATTGCTCAAGAAAGCCATCAGAACAAGGCAGGCTTGCTTGACTAGTGGAGGTGTGAGAATTGCCTCAGTTTCTTGAGTGGGGATGGGATGAGGCCTGCATTCGGATTCAGACCAAGGGCAGAAGTTTGAGGACCACCCTTCTGTTGATTTGAATACACACCTTGCCAGATACCAAGGAGGAGCTACTACTCTCAGAAAGGAAGAAGCAAGTCTTTTCTGACCCACACTCTCCTTGGATGATAAAACTGTAGCCCATCTAATCCTTGGGGCAGACCCTCCTTGCCTGCCAGCTTGCATCTCTCACAAGCTTCCTATCTTAATAAATCTATTTCTTGCCTAAAAAAATAAAAAAAATAAAAAATAAATAAAATGTAACTTTCAAAAAGGTTAAAAAATGGAAATCTCATTGTGGCACAGCGGAAATGAATCCGACTAGGAACCATGAGGTTGTGGGTTCAATCCCTGGTCTTACTCAGTGGGTTAAGTATCCAGCATTGCCTAGAGCTGTGGTGCAGGTCGCAGATGTGGCTCGGATCTGGCATTGCTGTGGTTGTTTTGTAGGCTGGCAGCTGTAGCTCTGATTAGACCCCTAGCCTGGGAACATCCATATGCTGCAGGTGTGGCCCTAAGAAGCAAAAAAAAAAAAAACCTAAAAAACACTTATATACATAAAAATGACAAGTACCAAAAAAATTGACTTGTAAGATGTTACGACTGATTTAAAGAGCAGTTGAGAACCTAATATATGTATATGCATATATTATACATATATACACACATCTATCATTAGCTTGTTGCAAAAGAGGAAGTCAGAGTAACACTATCTGGGTGACCTTAAAAACATACTTCCATTCTTTGAACTGCCTATGGGGGCCATGTAGAAAAGAGCTGAGATGGCCTATGGATTATGGCCAGCAAGAAAAGGGGGACCTCAGTTGTACAACCCCAAAGAACTGAATTCTGCCAACAAAAAAAATGAGCTTTGAAACCTCAAGCTCTAAGAATGAGCCTACAAAGAATGAGCCCCAAAGCTGACAATCTGGTACCAGCCTCGTGATGATACTCATAGCAGAGAACCTTTCCTTACCTTATTGGAATTCTGATCTGCAGAACTGTGAGCTAATGAGTGGATGTTGTTTTAAGCTGCTAAGCTTCTGGAAATTTGTTACACAACAATAAGAAAGTAATCAAAGGTGCTTATGAATTGGTAAACATGTATGTAAATTTTAACAAGCATCTATATAAAAAATAATATCTCTGGGAGGGCCTTCAAGAATGATAAAAATAAAACTCTGAGAAAATGTATATAAACTGAAAGGGGGCTGACGATAGTTAAAACATTGTATATTTGAGAGGCAGAGATTTGTATGTGTGTGTCCCTACTAAAAGGAGGTCGGATCTTAAATCTTATCTCCTCTTCTTCTTGGGCAAATGGCCATTCAATCAGAGACCACACTTCCCTGACTCCCATAGAGCTAAGCGGCCTTATATTGATTTCTCACCAGTGTAACATGAATTGAAGACATGTGTGCATCTTTCACTTTATTTTCTTAAAAAATTGTTTTCCATAGCTTCTCTTCCTCCTTTCTGATATTTGGAACATAGACAATGTCAAGTCCAGCTTTGGACATACAAATAGAGACTATAGGGGAAGGTGGAACAAGATGGAATCATATGGGTTCCTGAATCACTAGAACAGAGCCATACAGCTGACCTCACTACAACTTTGGACCATCACATGAGACAGAGATTTACATTATCTAGCAATTTGTATTTTATATTTATTTTTTAGAGCAACTTAACATTAACTAAATCAATCCTTTCAACTGGAGTACAATAATTATAGGAAGCTAAAATATGGGGCATTTGGCTTAGAAAAATTTAGGGCTTAACAGTTAGGCAGATCTTATGTTGTTTGGGGTACAGAAGCAGTTGGCTTTTCTAGCTTGTGAGGCTCAAATTTCTGGATTCTCTATCCCTTTCCTTCTCTGCTTGCAAATTGGCATATTCTTGCCTTAGCTCATCTTTTTCTTATAATACCTTGCTAAAGCAGCAAGAGTAGTGAACACATATTCCTTATTACCTTTAGTAATGTATTACAAGAAATGGCATGAAATAAAACTATGACCCAAAACCTTTCCCTAAAGCTTCTTCAAAGAAAGAAAGTGAATCCTTTGACAAAGATCAGGTTGAGGATATTGCCTTTCAACCTAAATGGATTGTTCAGATAGCCTCGAACTAGCCATCATTAAAGTGAGGAAGAGGAAGAGAGTGAAGTAAGAAGATGGAAAGAGAGCTGGCTTTGGGAAACTTTGTCTGGAAAAAGAACAAAAACCAAGAAAACTTTGATGGTGTCACTAGCATATAAACAAATAGGAAATGAATAGAACCAAAACCTAATAAGGTGTTTTGAGAATTATACCACCACCAAGTCTATAAGTAAGATATTATGAAAGGCTCTAGTTGTTCAATCCTTGATGCAGTCCTCAGGTTACCAAACTTGCTCTAGCAATGAAGTTGGCTATTAAGAGAGTACACTTCTCCACTCTCAATCTACCCTACCTGTATTCTCTTCAAAATCAGATACGTCCTCAGAAGATTAGAAACAATGAAGAATGTCTAGAAGGCAGAAGGCAAAGGCAGAATCCATAGATGATAAGGGAATTTTTCTAATAGATCAGAACCAGCATGTAACCCAGAAACTTCCTTTACTATTAGGCCAAAGGGCTCTTTATAATTCCTGCCAAGCATGATTTTTCTCCTAAGGGCAAGTGACTACTCTGTAGTTCCAGTTCTTCTTTTATCCAAAAGGTCTTCTGTTCTATTAGGGTTTAGGTTCATATAACTTGTTTATTGTATTATACTAAGAGGCACCTCATATGAACTGAATGGAGAGAATTTTGAAGCACCTAGATATCTTGGATTTTAGATTAGATGGGCTCTTGGATTATGTTTCATAAAATGGCAGTAAGTCTTTTCTGTGTATAGGAAGAAAGTAGGCATAGGTATTTAAATGTTCAGACTCCTACTTGTCCCCAAAAGGTCTATTCTGCTCTTCTTCCTAGGTACTTGGTCTTAGCAGCATGAGAGTATATTTCCCAGTCTGACTTGCAGCAAGATATTGCTATATGACTAACTACTTGCTTTTAAACAAATTTTTGTGCAATTTCTGCCTCATTGGCTGAAAAGAAAATTGCTTGCACTGGATTTTCTCTTTCTTAAAGAATGTAGATGGGACAGCAGTTCAGCTTTGACCATGCAGACAAGGACTCATCCTAGCAGATAATGGTGCAATGACATGGAAGTAGGCTAGAGCCCTAAATGATCTTACAGAGCAGATCTACCATATTAATCTGGACTGTTCATGTCAGGAGCAAAGAGAGAAATGTTTTTTGTTAAGCCACTGTATCTTTGAATATCTTACCCTTTTCCATAGTTAATTCAAAAAGCTAAGACAGTGTTTTAGGTTAAACTTTGTTAAGCACACATGATAAGATGTTAAGGGTAACCACTAAAACAATAGAAATCTTAGTTTAAAAATCTTAATCTTGGAGTTCCCTTTGTGGCTCAGTGGTTAATGAATCTGACTAAGAACCATGAAGTTGTGGGTTCAATCCCTGGCCTTGCTCAGTGGGTTCAGGATCCGGCATTGCCATGAGCTGTGGTGTAGGTTGCAGATGCGGCTCGGATCCCGCATTGCTGTGGCTGTGGTGAAGGCTGACGGCTACAGCTCCTTTTAGACCTCTAGCCTGGGAACCTCCATATGCCGCGGGTGTGGCTCTACATAAAAGGCAAAAAAAAGAGAAAAAAAATCTTAATCTAAAAATCCACCCCCCCAAAAAAAAGACAAGAAAGAAATAGGAGCAAAGGAGAAAAGCGGGACAAATAGCACAAAGTAAGACTGTAATAACAGGTCTAGAAATATAAGTAACCTCAATAAATGTAATGAACTAAACTAACCAATTAACAGTCATCATAATATAGAAAGATTAAAAGAATAGAAAAAAATACAAAGCAAATAATAAAATAACATTAGGTGGTTATATTTTTATCAGACAAATTAAACTCTAATACACAAAGAATGCATTATTAAGAATAAAAAGTATGGCACAAATGAACTTTTCCACAGAAGAGAAACTCATAGACTTGGAGCAGATTTGTGGTTGCCAAGGGGGGTGGGGAGGGAGTGGGATGGACTGGGAATCTGGGGCTAATAGATGCAAACTATTGCCTTTGGAATGGATAAACAATGAGATCCTGCTGTATAGCACTGGGAACTATATCTAGTCACTTAATGATGGAGAATAATGGAAGATAATGTGAGAATTTCCTCAGTACTTTTTTATCTGGGAATGATTTGATTTGATTTGATTTTTGTCCAGCCTCTGACAAAGGTGGGTTTTACTTTTGGTTTTGTTTTTTATTACACAATAGGGAATAGGTATCTGAAAAGGTATAGGGTACACAAGTCCAGATTTGAAGTCAGTGTATTGTACATTAGACCATGGCCCTTCAAAGTCCTCCTTCCATAATAGGGAGGGAGTCTTGGTTTCTTACTATTCAGGACAGAGCCTGGGTTTTAACAAAAGCATAACTTTGTTCATTGATATCTGAGTTAATGTGGACTCATGAAAGCCTATAAAACCAATTCAGTTGTAGTTAGAGTTTGGGGCTGCATGCAACAGAAATTGTCCCTAACATAAGCCATACAAGATTCATGGGTATATACTTACTTGCTCACAGAATCAAAGTAAGAGTTAAGTAGCTAGACTTCTAGAAATATAGGATTTAGGATCCCTTTGGATATACTAGAAACAGGATATCTTGAGCCATCCCTTTCAAAATCCTCAGGATATCACTGGCAATACCACTGGATAACTTAGTTATAACCATCTTTTGTCCTTGTATCTCAAACCTAATGATTACATTTCCCAAGACAGATTGGTTAACTTGGATAACATGACCAAATTAAGTGATGAGAATCCTGTGATTGGAAGTTTCACTAACTACCTGGGGTAAATAAGTTCCACAAATAAAAATTTTGCTGATACCAAAACAGGAAGAAAATGAACATTAGACAGACAACCAAGCCAGCTATCCTCTAAACTCACAATATCAGCTCATCCTCATTCCACAAGTGAACTGACAAAAGCTTGTTATTTTTGCCTGCCCAGAATTCATTTCCCCTTATAGTAAAAGTATCCCTTTATTCTTTGATGAACCCTCTCTGTGACCATTTCCTAATGGTGGAGGTCCAGGTATGCATATGTGACCCTCACCAGGACAGTTCAAATTGATAAGTTTCAATTCTGTGACTTTTCTTGGAAATGTTAGGGTAAGGGTATTCTATCTCTTCTGGAAAAGTTACCTTCATTTATGAAAAATAGTTCTGTTCGATATAGAATTATTGGTTGACAGGGTTTTTTTTCTTTCAGCACTTTGAAGACGTTATTCCACTGTCTTCTGACCTCCATTGTTTCAATGACAAGTCAGCTGTTAATGGTGTTGATGCTCCTTTGCGTATGGTGAGTTGTTTTGTTTTTGTTGATTTCAAGACATCTTTTTGTTTTTCAGTGTTTTAGCTATGATATATCTATGGGTATTTTTGTATTTGTCTTACTTGGAGTTTGTTGAGCTGCTTGGATCCATAGACTTATATTTTTCTTCAAATTCAGCACGTTTTTATCCATTCTTACTTTAAATATTTTCCACCCTTTTATTCTCTGCATTTTCTCCCATTACATGTGTGTTGTTTAGTACAGTTGATGTTGTCCCATAGGGCTCTGAGGCTCTATTTTTTTCTTCAATCTTTGTTCGATCTGTTCTTCAGATTGTGTGACTTCCATTGCTTATCATCAAGTCCTCCGACTCTTTCTTCTGCCATCTCAAATACACTGGTAAGTCCCTATAGTGAATTTTATTTTATTTTATTTATTGTAATCTTCAACTACAGAGTTTCTATTTGTTTCTTTTTTAGGAAATAATTTCTGTGTACTTAATGAAAATCTCTAAGTTTTGAATCTTTGTTGTCATATTTTAGTTCTTTATACATAGCTTCCTTTAGTTCTTTGAACATATTTATAGTAGCTGCTTTAAAATCTTTGCTAATCTAGAGCATCTGAGTACACTTAGATGTAGTTTCTATTGTCTACTTTTTTCTAAGTATGGATCTCACTTTCCTGTTTTTTTACATGTCTCATAATTTTTTGTTGAAAATTGAACATTTTAGATAACATATTGTACATTCTAAATTCTTATATTTTCCCCAAAGCTGGGTTTCTGTTTGTTCATTGGTTTAGTCATTTGCCAGGCTTATTCTATGAAATCTCCCTTGTGGATTTTTACCACTGATGTCTCTGTTTACTTATTTTAACTTCATATTTGTTCTTAACCTTGGCTTTCTAGGCACTTTCCTCTATCTGCAGAGTTTAGTAGTTAACCATCTGTTCATGAAAATTGTGTTTAAACAGGTTAAACCAGCAAAGCTCTGTCATCTGCAGATGGATCTGTATGTAGGAAACAGACATGTTCACATCATTTTAGCACTTTGGAAACCAAAGGCATATGAGAGTCTGAAGAGATACTGGCCTAGTTGGCCAGTCATCTGCAATAAAAAAAAGTACACATTTTATCACAGAAGAGAAATGCCCTTTATAATAATCTTCAAGCTGGGGTAGGCTACCTCTTAGGAATGTGAAAACTTTCTAGAATACAAGGATAAGGATCATTTAAAAGGAATCAATTTCCAGATTCTTTACTTCCAACTCTTTCCAAAAATTAATTTGAGTGTGGAGTTACCATCATGCCTCAGTGGTTAACGAACCTGATTAGTAGCATCCATGAACACTCGAGTTCAATCCCTGGCCTCGCTCAGTGGGCTAATGTTCTGGCACTGCAGTGAGCTGTGGTGTAGGTTGCCGATGTGGCTCAGATCCTGTTTTCCTGTGTCTGTGGCATAGGCTGGTGGATACAGCTCCGATTGGACCCGGAGCCTGGGAACCTCCATATGCCACGGGTGTGGCCCTAAAATCCAAAAAGCCAAAAAAAAATAATAATAATTTGAGTGTAAACTTGCCTGAGTTCATAGTAGTCCTTCCATCACTTTATAAAGGTGCATATATAAATGGTTCACACTTTGAGCTCTGAGCAAAGGGGAAGACTTAATTAATGATTAATCAAGTTACCACAATCCACAGGGAATTTGTCTTCTCAATTTATGTTATGAGTGAAAAGTAGATTAGGAATGTAGTGTTTTGTACCATGTTGGGGTGTTTTGAATGCAGATATATGGTAGAATAGGGTGGTGGGGTTAGTGATGATTTCCATTTAAGGACTGTGCCTTTTCCTTGCTCCTAGCTGTTATCAGTGAATATATACACATAAGGAACAAAGCAAAGAAAGGATTAATAAGAAACGCTGAATGCTAAAAAGAGTACTTTTATACATTTAAGCATAAAAAATTCTTTTCAGCTATTCTCATTAATTTTCCTAGGACATGTCATAAGCTGAAAAGAAAAGCCTCCTTGAAAAGCCAAAACAGTTAAGGTTACTGGTGTTGACTTTTTAAAATGTAATTGAAAAAAATTTCTGATGCTACCAAAATTTTCAGAACACATTAGATAAAACTTACCATTAAGACATAAGTACCTAATGTGAAAGAAAGTAGGTGGCATATAGAAATTCCCAGGCTAGGGGTCGAATCAGAGCTGCAGCTGCCTGCCATAGCCACAGCTGAGCCACGTCTGCAACTTACACCACAGCTCCAGCAACACTGGATCCTTAACCTACTGAGCAGGGCCAGTGATCAAACCTACATCCTCATGGATACTGGTCAGGTTTATTACCACTGACTTACAATGGGAACTCCCTAAAATATGGGTCTTTCATATATGCACTACTATATATAAAACAGAGATATAAGAAGGACCTACTGTATACCACAGGGCATCCTATTCAATACTATGTAATAATCTATATGGGAAAAGAATCTAAAAGGAATGAATATGAGTATATTTATAGCTGATTCACTTTGTTGTACACCTGAAACTAACACAACTTTGCAAGACAACTATACTTCAATAACATTTATTTTTAAAAAAAGAACTTCCACCACACAATGTGTTTAAACAATAGGAACAACAGAAAAAATAGAATAATTATCAACCAATAGGAATTTGACAAATATAGTTTGAGTTTTAAAATATGCATTTTAGTCTGACCTATTGAAAAGTTAATGTTTTGAGCTATAACATTGATGAGGTAAAAGTGTGATCAATCAACTGAAAAGAAGAATTAATAAAAGGCTAAATTAGTTACCCCCCCAAAAAAATAGTCTATTTTGTCTAAAGAAAAATTTTTTTTAAATATATGTGTATTGGATACAAAATTAATACACAGAAATCGACTTCATTTCTATATACTAACAACAAAAAATCAGAAAGAGAAATCAGGGAAGCAATCCCATTTATCATCACATCAAAAAGAATAAAATACTTGGGAATAAACCTACCTAAAGAGACAAAAGACCTGTACTCTGAAATCTATAAGACACTGATGAAAGAAATCAAGGATGACACAAACAGATGGGAAAACATACCATGCTCTTGGATTGGATGAGTCAATATTATCAAAATGACTATACTACCCAAGGCAATCTACAGATTCAATGCAATCGCTATCAAATTACCAAATTTCAAAATTACATTTTTCACAGAACTAGAACAAAGTATTTTAAAGTTTGCTTGGAAGCACAAAAGACCCAGATGGCCAAAGACATCCTGAGAAAGAAAGACTGCACTGGAGGAATCAGGTTCCCTGACTTCAGACTATACTACAAAGTTACAGTCATCAAAAGTGTATGGTATTGGCACAAAGCCAGAAATATAGACCAGTGGAACAGGGCAGAAAGCCAAGAATTAAACCCATGCACCTACAGTCAACTAATCTATGACAAAGGTGGCAAGAATATACAAGGGAGAAAAGACCGCCCCTTCAATAAGTGGTGCTGGGAACACTGGACAGCCTCATGTAAAAAAAATGAAATTAGAACAGTCCCTAACATCATACATAAAAACTCAAAATGGATTAAATACCTAAATATAAGACCAGATACTATAAAACTGTTAGAGGAAAACAGGCCAAACACTCTCTGACATAAACGACAGCAACATCTTCTAAGATCCTCCTCCTATAATAATGACAATAAAAACAAAAATAAACAAATGGGACTTAATTAAACTTAAAAGTTTCTACACAGCAAAGGAAACCCTAAACAAAACAAAAAGACTACCCACAGAGTGGGAGAAAATATTTGCAAATGAAGTGACTGACAAGAGATTAATCTCCAAAATTTATAAGCACCTTCTGCAGCTCAATACCAAAAAAAGAAACAACCCCATGAAAAAATGGGCAGAAGATCCAAACAGACATTTCTCCAAAGAAGACATACAGATGGCCAAAAAACATGAAAAAATGTTCAACTTCACTAGTTATCAGAGAAATGCAAATCAAAACCACTATGCGATACCACCTTACACCGGCCAGAATGGCCATCATCAAAAAGTCTGCAAACAGTAAATGCTGGAGACGGTGTGGAGAAAAGGGAACCCTATTACACTGTTAGTGGGAATGTAAATTGGTGCAACCACTATGGAAAACAGTATGGAGATTCCTCAAAAAACTAAAAATAGAATGACCATTTGATCCAGCAATCCCACTCCTGGGCATCTATCCAGAGAAAACCATGACTCGAAAAGACACATGTACTCCAGTGTTTATTGCAGCACTCTATACAATAGCCAAGACATGGAAACAACCTAAATGTCCATCGACAGAGGAGTGCATAAAGAAGTGGTACATATACACAATGAAATATTACTCAGCCATTAAAAGGAAAGAAATAATGATATTTGCAGCACAACATGGACAGACCTAGAAACTGTCATGCTAAGTGAGGTCAGTCAGACAATGAGACACTGACATCAAATGCTGTCACTCACATGAGGAATCTAAAAAAAGGACACAATGAACTTCTTAGAAAAACAGATACTGACTCACAGACTTTGAAAAACTTACGGTTTCCAAATGAGACAGGTTGGGACTTTGGGGATGTCCTGGGGGTTTGGGATTGAAATGCTATAAAATTTGATTGTGATGATTGGTGTACACCTATAAATGTAATAAAATTAATTAAGTAATTACAAAAAATCCTAAAAAATAAAATATATATGTATCTTTCATTTAAATAGTTGTATGCCAAAAATGATTATAGTGATAACCCAATCTGAAAGTCATGTTTTAATTTTTATAACTTTATGTTCAACAGAAAGAAAAATTAAAATTTAAATCTTAGTTAATAAACAGATTTTTGTTATAGATTCATTCAACAAGTATTTGGTGATCACCTCCTTTGTGCCAGACACTTTGTTTCTTGGGATATATCAGTGAATAAGAGATTATACACACACACGCACGCACATGCATCCCTATACCTGATCTCTTGGCATTTATGTTCTGGGGGTGTAAATAAACATTTTACACACTACATTAGAAAGCGTTAAGAGTTTGGGAAAATGAATAAGTAAAGCAAGAGTTAGAGGTTAGAAAGTAGGGGTTTGTAAGAAGTGATGTGCAGGAATTGCAATTTTAAATAGGGAGGTGGGGATGGACTGGGTTGAAAGGAGCCATTTGAACAAAATTTGAAGGTTATAGTTTCCTATGTGGATACCTGAGGTTCTAGGCAGAGAAAACTGCCATGCAAAGACTCTAAGATGCCTAGTATTTGAGGAATAGCAAGGAGACCACTGTAGGAGGAGCAAATTGAGCAAATGGATCAAACTGTAGAACCTTTTAAACACTAGGTCTTTTATGTTGCGTGAAATGGAGAACCATGAGAGGATACTAAGCAAAGATATGGTTTTATTATTCTTGACCCCTGTGTAGAGTATAGACTATAGGAGGGAAGACGTATAACAGGACAAGTTGTTAGGAGCTCTTAGGATGTGGCAATGGGGGGAGTTCCCGTCGTGGCGCAGCAGAAAGGAATCCGACTAGGAACCACAAGGTTGCAGGTTCAATCCCTGGCCTTGCTCAGTGGGTTAAGGATCTGGTGTTGCCTTGAGCTGTGGTGTAGATCACAGACTTGGCTTGGATCCTGTGTTGCTGTGGCGTGGTGTAGGCCAGCACCTGTAGCTCCGATTGGACCCCTAGCCTGGGAACCTCCATATGCTGTGGGTGCAGCCCTAGAAAAGACAAAAAAAAAAAAAAAAAAGATATGGCAATGGCACGGACTGGAGTGAAATAAGAGGAAATGTTCAGAAGTGGTTGGATTCAGGATGTGTTTGTAAGGATATGAGAGAAGGAAAGGGTTTTAGCCCTCAGTAACAAGAAAAATGGAGTTACCATCAACTGAGATGGGAAAGATTGCAGTGGATCAATTTTGGAGGGGAAGATCAGGAATTCAGTTATGGTTATGATGCATGTGCAATGTCCACAAATGTCCAAGGGATGTATCAAGTACATAGATAATCAAGGCTGGAATTTGGGAGAGAAATGTAGGCTAGAGATTTTAATTTGGGAGCCCTTGTCCAGGAGATGATATTTAAAGCTGTGAGACTGGAAGAGACCATGGTCAAAATGAATAGGTAGAGAAGACAAGCAGATCAAGGACTGAATCCTGGAATACACCAACAGTGAGAAGTAGGGAAGAAGAGAAAGACTCAGAAAAGGGGCCTGAGAAGTAGTTAACAGTAAGGTCTTAGGATAACCAAGAAATCAGTGAAAATAATGTTTCAGGGAAGAGAGGGTAACTTTCTTGCAAAAAGGAGTAAATGATTGAGGTAGTGGCTGGCTGGGGAAATTTATTTTTTTAAAGATGGGAGAAATAATACCATATTATAAGCTAATAGGAGTGATCCAATAGGGAACAAGAACAACAGATTAATGAGCTAGGAAAGACAAAGTAGTATTTCTATATTCCTGGGTAAGTGAGATGGAATAGAATCTAGCACACAGGTGGAGCATTTTGTTTTGGATCAGAGTATGAATAATTCATCTATAATAACAGGCAGCAAAGGAGAATATGTGGGTGCACACGATGACCTGTGGAATTGCTAATTGCTTTAATTTTCTTAAAGAAGTAGGAAGTAAGATCATCTGCTTTGAATAAGGGTGTAAGGTACTATAATTTGTAAAGAGATAAGATGTGAAAGTTCTCTAGGAGAGTAAAAGAGGGAGTAGACTGAGGATGGGATGTATTGCATAATTACTGAGCAATATTAATGGTAAATTGGTCGTGAATTTGAACTTTTTAATCTTAGAGCCTGTTGTCATAGGGAAGAAAAATAAAATTTCAATTTGCTTGTTTTTGTTGCAGGTTCCTTCAAAAAATATTTGTAGATTACTATGAATTTAAAGTCAGTATGCTTGTCTAGAAAATATGGTGGGTGCTGTGTTAGTCATCTACTGAAATAGTAGAGCTGCAAAACAAACCAAAAAAACTCACAAAATCTCAGTGTCATACAGCAATATATATTTAACTCATGATTTCATAGTTTGGCTTTGTAGTTTTGCTTAATTGATATGGGCTTTGTGGGTCTCACTCTACGTCTATAGTCAGTGTCAAGTTTTCTAGGTGCTTAAGTGATCTTTACTAGACTCACATATCTGGGCCCTTGGCTTTGACAGTTTTGCTGATGTGTTTCTGTTCCATATGTTTGTTTGTTTGTTTGTTTGTTTGTTTTCCCCCAGCAGGCTAGCACGGGCATATTCTCTTAGTGAAGGCAGATAAATCAAGAGAGAACAGATATGCATGAGCTTCACATTTTCTGATACCCCATTGGCCAGTGCAAGTCATATGGCAAAGTCCATAATCAGAGAGTGAGGAGACCATAAGATTACAGGGAAAAGGCTGTGGACACAGAGAGGACTTTAATTGAAACAATTAATATAATTAGTCTATCACAGGTGATCAGTAGAAGACTTTCACAGATACTACATTCAGATAAGTATCTGAGAAGGAACTATAATGAAAATTTTAGGTCAACGGTAAAAAGGAAAGACTTAGAGATGAGCTTGTTCATGTTTTTGTTTGTTTGTCTTTTTAGGGCCCACCCGCAGCATATGAAAGTTCCCAAGTCAGGGGTTGAATTGGAGCTGTAGCCACTGGCCTACATCACAGCCACAGCAACAGCAGATCCGAGCTGCGTCTGTGACCTACATCGCAGCTCACAACAATGCCAGATCCTTAACCCACTGAGTGAAACCAGGGATGGAACCTGCGTTCTCATGGATGCTAGTCAGATTCGTTTCCCCTGAGCCACGATGGGAACTCCTGTTCGTGTATTTTTAAATAGAGGATGATGTGTGTCAGACCATTATGCTAAGATTCTTTTCAATATATTTAAAAGAAAAGTTATTTCCTTCCTTCCTTCCTTCCTCACTCCCTCCCTCCCCCCCTTCCTTCCCTCCTTCTTTCCCTCCTTCTTCCCACCCTTGCTCCTTCCCTTTCCTGCTTTCTTTTTCTTTTTAGGGCTACACCTACCGCATATGGAAGTTCCCAGGCTAGGGGTTGAATCAGAGCTGTAGCTCTCAGCCTACACCACAGACACAGCAACGCCAGATCTGAGGTGTCTGTGACCTATACTGTAGCTCATGGCAATGCAGGATCCTTAACCCAGTGAACAAGGCCAGGGATCGAACCTCATCCTCATGGATACTAGTCGGGTTCATAAAACACTGAGCCACAGTGGAAGCTCCTATTTTATTTATTAATGTCAGTATTTACGTGTCTAAATTTTTTTAACCATTTAATCTTTTGATGAACAGTTTTAGACATAAACCAAAAATTTGTCAAGGGGTATGTAAATGTAAACTTTCAAAATTCATTTGGGGAATATGAGAACAAAGTTTTAAAGATTATTGCTCTAAATCATACCTTTGACTGTAGAACTAAATAAATGTGGAGATGACAGAGTCTTTGCTCAAGCAAATTCAGTTTTCAAATCTGGTAGTGTTTTTAGACTGATCTGAGGACAATCCATAAGATACAAGGTCATGTCAGAGTCACTCCTTCAAACTTTATGGGCCAATTGCTGTCATCTTCCATTGCCCGCTCTGAGGCTTGTAAATGTCATCTTATTGTTTTGTTTTGTTTTGTTTTAATTACCTTTACTCACTACAAGTGTATTTGTCACTTATGGGCTGCATTCGTTTAGGAGTGTGGCCGAGTCTGGAACATCCAATATAGATCTTGACTGGGGTGGGAATGATTACCATCCTCATCCTCCAGGGCCTCTCTCGCTACAGCCTCTAATCTCTCATTAGTATAAGCTTGATTTTGTATAACATAACAGCTGGATTTTAAGAGAACTAAAAGAGAAGATGCTGTCCTTTCAATACCTAAGATTCCGAAGTCCTAAAACATCACTTCTGTCATATTTCATTGTGACAGTGACATTCAGCATGACTTCACAAAGCAAGTCAAAAGGCTAGTGCAGATTCAAGGGAAGGAAAAATAGATTCCACCTTTTCTCTCCTTTTTTTGGGGGGCCACACCTGAGGCATATGGAGCTTCCTGGGTTAGTGGTCAAATCAGAGCTGTAGCTACTGGCCTATACCACAGCTTACAGAAACACCAGATCCTTAATCCAGTGAGTAAGGCCAGGAATCGAACACGCATCTTCATGGATACTAGTCAGGTTCGTTAACCACTGAGCCACGATGGGAACTCCAGCTCTACCTCTTCTTGATGTGTGGAGATCTGTGTGTGCAGAGGTAGAACTTGGAGATTATTGGACATTTAGATTTGTTCTTCAATTTTCTGTTCACATCTATTTTTCCGTTTAAATTCTGGGCTGTCTTGTTCTAGCCATTTTTAAGTGTTCTTGTGATATCACAGGTACCAGTCCATTATCTGTCAGTTGCAATAAAACTTTTTTTTTGCCTAAATGTGTTGTGTCTTTTGAATTTATTGATACTTATGCCATCATGTTATTTAACCTGATCAGACATGTTGTATGTGTAATTTTTAGCTTGTATACTAATATATTTAAGTATTTTGTCAATCTGGAATTTAAGTTTTTATATAATGTGAAATCAGGGTTCAGGTTTATTTTTTTTCAGATGAGCCAGTTGAGCCAGAATCATATATTACGTATAGCATCTTTTTTCTAAGGTATTGAAATACCACATTTGTCACATGTATACTTAGATCGAATTCTGGGTTATCTATTCTGTTTAACTGAATTGAATGATTTTATTTTAATGAAGTATAGTTGATTTACAGTGTTGTATTAATTTTTGCTATACAACATAGTGACTCAGTTATGTCTGTGTATTTATGTATGTTCTTTTTCATGTTCTTTTCCATTATTGCTTAAGGATATTGACTATAGTTACTGTGCAGTACAGTTTGTATGTATGTATGTATATTCTTTTTTGTGTTCTTTTCCATTGTTTATCA
>PVHT020000143.1:1305885-1342001 GCA_004024745.2 Catagonus wagneri
GCTTAGGTTGCTTATGCCTTTGGGCTGTTCTGAATTATACTTCTATAAATATGGTGTACAAAGTCCCTGCTTTCAGTTCTTTTGAGTATATATCTAATAACTAAATAGTTTTATCTATTTGTATGCCATTCTGATTTCTAAACATTTTTATAGATTTTGTTTCTATGTAAAAATAATTCTTTTTCATTTAAATTTCTAGATATTTATTGTTAATACAGAAAAGAAACTCTGTTGATTTTATTTATTACATCTAATTGCCTTACTAGATTCTTGTATTATTTCTAATAGAATTTTGTTATCATTTCTTGGGATTGCTAGATAATGTACATCCCATTCTGATTTCTAATACTGATTGAAATTATTTTTGTAATTGGCTTTTAGAAAATAATCTTTATCATATTTAAGTGTAGTTGACCTGGGTCAACACAGGGGTTAGAGGCACCAACCCTTCCCTCCACTCCCAGACAAAATCCATGTATATTATAACTTTATGCGTAGTCCTCTGTATCCTCCGTATCTGCAATTCCTCATCCTCGAGTTCAAACAACCTCAGATGTGTAGCACTGTAGTATATATTTATTGAAAAAATTCACATATAAGTGGACCTGATCAATTCAAACCCATGTTGTTCAGGATTTACTGTATTTTCCTTCTATTTCTATCTTAGATTTTTATTCGCAGTGGCTGGTGTGTTTTTATCAAATGCCTTTTAGCATCTATAGCTGTCTTTCTCTTTTAATTGGTGATGTAAGAAGTTATGTTAATAGATTTCTTGATATAATACCATCCTTGTATTCTTGGAGTTAAAAATTAATGATAGAGTACTATTCTTTTGAAACATTGTTGTGTTGTATTGCTTAATATTTTACTTAAAATTTATTGTGATAACCATTTTCCAGCATATCAAGTTATCATGTGCATCTAAAATTAATACAATGTTATATGTCAGTTATATCTCAGTAAAAGTAGAAGGAAAAAATACTTTGAGAAAGCTTGAGAAATGCTAGGTATTAATCATTCTGAAGAAAAAAAATGTTTCTCTGTTTTTATTCTAATATCCTCTTTATTTTTAAAAAAATCAAATTTTTAAAATTTAAATTTCTTGTAATAGAGCAAGCTCTTTATTTTTAATGAGATTATTTTATCAGAGATTTAAAGAAAAAGAAAAGCCACTTATATTTCTTTTGGAGCATAAATAGAGCCTCAAGAGATCATATTTACTATCCTATAGGTATATCTATATGTGTATATTTCCCAGTTTGTATTTTAAAAGTTTGAAGTATAAGATGTATTAGTTAGATTATAACACTTTCTAATTTAATTGTGATTACAATTTTTAGATGTTTGCTGAGAGACTGTCAAAACTCCATTAAAGTAAGAGGAAAAATGCCCATTTTTCCTTATGATAATTTTCCCATACCTATAAATCTATATTATTGTTGCTTTATAAAATCCAAATATCCTCCAGAGGGCACCATATACAATAGTGAATGTATTTGATGTGCAAGTATAAATAACATGTGTACTAAAGTCAAGAGATGGGAGAGAAGCATCCTGGTGTTCTTACTGGAGCTGTAGTCCCTGGACAGCATCCTGGTAAATGTGGGCTTCCTAGGATATGAGCCTAGATCAAGCAGTTAGTGTTGATATGCACTTGGAATCTCAAAAGTCTTTGAGTGTTAAATCAAGATAAGATTTTGCAAAACTGGTTTATATTCATTTTTAAAGATGCCTAGTTCTTTCTACTATATATGAGTACAAATAAAGTCATATTTATATATACCTTGTGTAACTGTAGAATGACACAATTCCTATGCAGCGCTAAACTGTACTTAGTATACTTTTACTGCATGTCCTCAGAAAAAACATGTTGAAAAAACAAAGTATTCAAAATTATGTCATTGAAGATCAGTGTGCACAAATAATTTGTTTAGGACCTAATCTAGGCTTAAGTAACCCTCAATGGGCACTTGAATTCACTCAGATTGATTCTAGGGTCAACTGTAAACTTCAGGTTCTAATCCCACATACATCTATTAATCCAGTCCTTCATTATTTCTAACCTAGACTGTTGATGTACTGTACCTATATATCTTTGTCTCACTGTAAAGGGAAATCACTAAATATATTTATAGTCACTTTAAAATAATTAATGTTTATAGGAATTCCAGTTTTGTCTCCAAACCAGGGAATCAACATTAGCAACTGTTTAAAAATTAATCCTTTTTGTATCTGTTTTTGAATTGTGTAACTTAAGTTAAATATAATTAGCTCTTCCCAATTCTTTCTTATATTGCCATTGCTATCTCTTATTCTGTCCATACTTATTACTAATCTGGAACACAAGGTTGAGATTGGTTGGGGACTTTTTTAGTTTCTAAGTAAGATTTGAAGATCCAAATAATTATTCTAACTCACTGAAAAATACTTTTCCACAGCATGCAATCGTTCATTAGCAGATTACAGATAAAATGAAACTAGCCCAGATCATTCCATGTCTCAGCAAAAAGGAACTACTAGGCAAGGCAAAATAAAAGTCAAATAGACGTATTCTTTTAAACCACACAAATTCATTAAATTCAATCATCTGCTAACTGTTCTTCCAACCTCTAGGTCATGCGTTCTCTGATTTATCTGCCAGATTATGTTCTTAACATGTATCTCTCATCATGTTAATTTTAACTGCCCTCCCTATCACCCCTACCCTTTCCACACATTCTCAAAAGACTAAATGTATCTTCATTTCCTATGAGGAGATGAAGGACAGGCTTATTACCCAGTGTTTGAAGTTCTCTACAATAAAACCTTAACCCATTTTTTCCCTCACTCACTAAAATATTATTGAGGACCTATATTATATGTGGGTTTGTTTTCTCTATTATTGATTTGATCTTTCTGCTTTTTCTTCATTCTTTGGTAATTTTAAAAGCCCTTCCTACCTCCTTAGTAATTACTTTTCCAGTATTGTCCATTTTAACCTTAATATTTCTATTTATTATTTCTCTGGTATTATTGTTTTCATCCCCTGTTCCTCTTCCTAGCTCATCAGTCTTCATTATAACCTAATTCTACCGTGTTATGATTTTTTAAATTTTTTTTCTAGCTTTACAGATTTCATTCTCTTGTTAATATGAGAGATTTATTGAAAATTCTCTTCTGTTTCCTGGAGGGATGTCTACTTTTAGAATGTATTCCGTATCTGTTTATTGCAGGCTATCTTTCCTCTCTCCCTCTCCCTACCACAAATTTTCTTTTATACTGTAATGTATTTCTAGCAGTCATGCCGTCTCTTTTCATCCTTCTTTGAAAGATCCTTCCCACTTTGAAAGGTCATGATCACATATTTCCCTTAGAGCTTTGATTTGACAGTAGGTTATTTGTGGCTTATATCCTATCTGATTATATTTTTTTAACTACATGAAATGAGGGATTTGAGCAGTAATATAATGAATGACCGTGTGTTTGTCAATCATTTAAGAAAAAATATGTTTTGTTCTTTTGCATTTGTGTTCTTCGAAGTTGGAGGTGTGAGTAGTCAGAGAATACTTAGCTGTGTCTGTAGGCAATCATGATAGTTGAATTTACTCTCTACTATTTACTATCTACTCTTTTTTTAGTAAGCAATAATTCTATGCTAGATTTCAATTTACCCAGACAGAAATCCTTTGTATTTCATAATCTCCTATTCAGGGTGAATGTCAAACTTTTGATTCTAACAAGGAAAGTCATTTTTGGGGATGAGCAAAACCTAAGGGTTCTGGTTAAGATGTTATTAGTACATAATTATTCATCCTACCAGGTGAAGATTTCTTTTCAAGGGTCCATTCCCCTAGTATTTCCCATCTTTATTTCTTTATCTGGCAAACTACTGTTTATTATTGGAGATAGATAGCTCTAAATGACTATAGGTCATTATTATATTTCTCTCTGAAGTGCATGCAGGCGGGTGGACACACACATACACGCTTAAAAAAATATGGGAAAACAAACAGTAAGATGGCAGATCCCCAGATTTCCCTTAGCTCTGTGTTAATTATCCATGATAGCGGGAAGTGGCATCTATTGCAAAAAGGAGCATTCTGTTATTTCCTTTGTTATAACAATCCTCTCAATTTGCTTCCCTTCAAATTAGGAAGTATTGGTGAGAGTTTTCAGAGTTTATCCGTTCATCTTATTCCTCCTGTACCAAGCATAGCAGTGGGATTTGCCACCAACTGTTAATTATTAGAATCTTCTTTCTCCTTATCTGGATAATGGTTTCTTATTTTTTTAGTATGAGATTTTTGTGTCATTATTAGTCTGAGTACTGACATATATTTTTATGATTGGGTTATTTTTGTTGTTTTAATTTTTGCTTTATTTTGGTTTTGCTGTTGTTCATTTTATTGTTTTTAAGAAGGGAGGATTTGTGACTCAGATTTCCACTAACAGCTTCCCTGGCCACCATTTCTTCTCTCTAGAATTTTCTCTGCTCCATTTATATTACTCTCGGTTCTCTTCATAACCTCTTTTATGCCTTCATCTAATTTCTGCCTTCTGCCTTTCCTTGAAATGTTGAAGTTCCCTAAAATTTTATTCTTGACTCTCTTTTATCCATCCCCAGTGCATCAACTACCCTCTACCTGCTAAATGTATATATCTTGCTCAATCTTTCTAGACTTATATTTCTCATCTTCTGTTGGGCATGTACCCCTGGTTGTTTTGTACTCACTGCTTAATATCTCAGAAATAGAATTTATTATCTTAGATATGAAACATGATCCTTTTTATGTATTTCTAGTCCCCACTTTTGGCATCATTCTCTGTCTAATTGTCTAATATTCTTTTTAGGCCCCTCTTTCCATTTCAACTCTCATATCCAACTGATCACCAAGATCTATCAGTTTTCTCTCTCAAATATCCACTCAGGTTGTCAACCACATATTTACTCTCCCTGCTTCTAGTCTTATCTCTTTTTCCTTAATACTCTATGTTAATACTAGAGTGATTTTTTTCTGAAAGTTAGTTGGACTACTTGCAAATGTGAATTTTCAGTCATACACTATTTAGTACGGGATAAGGTACAGAATCTTAAGTAGGGCACATAAGGCGCTTCAGAATCTGGCCCCTGATTACCTTAAGATCCTCATCTTCTCTTCCCACTTTCCATCTTCCCATGTCATGTGTCCACAGTAAACATTTTAATATGTAAAAATATTTACATATAGTAAATTATATTAACTCCTTTTGATGTACATTTCTATAAATTTTGACACATATGTACAGTTATTTAATCACAACAGTAATCATGATACAGGACATTTTCATCACTATCAAAAATTACTTCATATTGTCCTTTTGTAGTCAACCTCTGTCCCTGTCTCTAGATCCAGCTTTGGGGATCTGGTGACCTCTAATCTGGGTTTTGTCCCTACAGTTTTGCCTTTTCCGGAGTGCCGTTTTGAGTCTTGTTTCTTTCGCTTAGCATAATGTATTTAAAATTCACTCATATTGCTGTATATATCACTAGCTTTGAACCATTTATATTTACTTTAAGCAAGACAGTCTCTGTCTGTATCCTCTCATGTCTTCATGGCTTTGAGCAATCTTTATTTCTTGGAATGCCTCGTTAACCAGTTGAACATCTACCCATTTTTTAAAATTCGTCCATCTCCAACCCTTTTGTCAATACAACATGGCTATTTTAAGCATCATCTTTTCTATATTACTTACTACATTGCATTGAAATCAGGAAATTATGGTCATGGGCTACATTCAACAGCCCAAATTCCACAGTGCCTACCCCTGCATTTTTGTACACCCTGGAACTAAGAATGATTTTATATTTTTTCTTTTCAGAACAATTTTTTCTTAATTTTTATTTTATATTGGAGTACAGTTGATTTAAAGTGTTAAGTTAGTTTCAGGTATACATCAGTGATTCAGTTATACATATACACATATTCATTCTTTTTCCAAATAGATTATCATAGAATAGTGAGTAGAGTTCCCTGTGCTGTGGAGTGGGTACCTATTTTATATATATTGGTGTGTATATGTCAACCCAAGCTCCTAATTTAATCCCTTCCCTCTACCTTTCCCCTTTGGTAAGCATAAGTTTGTGTACTGAGTCTGTGAGTGTGTTTCTGTTTTGTAAATAAGTTCATTTGTATCATTTTTTATTTCACATATAAGTAATATCACATGATATTTGTTTTTGTTTGACTTAACTTCACTTAGTATGATAATCTCTAGGTCTATCCATATTGCTGTAAATAGAATTATTTCATTCTTTTTTATGGCTGAGTAATATTGCATTGTATATATATATATATATATATATATATATATATATATATATATATATATATATATATATATATACCACATCTTCTTTATCTATTTCTCTGCTGATGGAATTTAGGTTGCTTCCATGTCTTGGCTACTGTAAATAGTGCTGCAATGAACATAGGGATGCAAGTAACTTTTCATATTATAGTTCTGTTTGGATATATGTCCAGGAGTAGGATTACTGAATTATATGGTAGTTCTTCTTTTAGTCTTTTATAAGGAACCACCATACTGTTCTCCGTAATGGTTGTGCTAATTTACATTCCCTCCAAGAGTATAGGTGCACTCTTTTTTCCTCACACCCTCTCCAGAATTTATTGTTTGCAGACTTTTTGATGATGGCCATTCTGACTGGTGTTAGATGATGCCTCATAATAGTTTTGATTTGCATTTCTCTAGTAATTAGTGATGTTGAGCATCTTTTCATGTGCTTTTTGGTCATCTGTATGTCTTCATTGGAGAAATGTCCTTATAGATTTCTGCTCATATTTTTAATTGGATTTTTTTTTTAGAGAGAGCTGCATGAGCTGTTTGCATATTTTGGAAATTAATCCCTTGTTGATCTCTTCATTTGGAAATATATTTCCCATTCTACAGGTTGTCTTTTCATTTTGTTTATGGTTTCCTTTGCTGTACTAAAGCTTTTAAGTTTAACTTGGTTCCATTTGTTTTTGTTTTTTTGTTTTTGTTGTTTGTTTGCTTGCTTACTTTTTAGGGCCACACCTACAGCATGTGAAAGTTCCCAGGCTAGGGGTCAAATTGGAGCTGCAGCTACTGGCCTACACCACAACCACAGCAATGCTGGATAGAAGCCATGTCTGTGACCTATATCACAACTCACGGCAACACCAGATCCTTAACCCACTGAGCCAGGCCAGGGATCAAACCCACATCCTCATGTTACTAGTAGAGTTTGTAACCCACTGAACCACAATGGGAACTCCCTCCACTTGTCTATTTTTATTTTTATCTTCACGACTCTAGGAGATGGATCCAAAAAGATACTGCTGTGATTTATGCAAGGAGTGTTCTGCCTGATAGGTGCCTGAGTTTATTTCAGGCTTTCCATCCTGTTCCTTTGAGCTATACTTCTATTTTTGTGCCAGTACCATAATGTTTTAATGATTGTAGCTTTGTAGTATACTCTGAAGTCAGGGAGCCTGATTCCTCTAGCTCCATTTTTTCCTTCCTCGGGATTTCTTTGTGTTTGGGGTCTTTTGTGTTTCTATACAAATTTTAAAATGTTTCATTCTAGTTCTGTAAAAAATGCCATTTGGTAACTTGATAGGGATAGTGGTGAATCTGTAGATTACCTTCACCCATTTATGATAAAGATTCTCCAAAAAGTGTGCATAGAGGGAACCTGCCTCAACATAATAAAGGCCATATATGACAAGCCATAGCTAACATCATAACAGCAGTGAAAAACTGAAAGCATTTCCTCTAAGATCAGGAAAAAAACAAGGATGCCCACTCTTGCCACTTTTATATTCAACATAGTTTTGGAAGTCTTAGCCACAGCATTCAGGGAAGAAAAGGAAATAAAAGGAATCCAAATTGGAAAAGAAGAAGTAAAACTGTCACTGTTTGCAAATGACATGGTACTATACATAGGAAATCCTAAAGATGCTACCAGAAAACCACTAGAACTCATCAATAAGTTTGGTAAAATTGCAGGATACAAAATTAATACATAGAAATCTCTTGCATTTCTATACTCTAAGAACAAAAAATCAGTAAGAGAAGTTAAGTAAACAATTCCATTTACCATTGCATCAAAAAGAATACAACACCTAGGAATAAACCTACCTAAGAAGGCAAAAGACCTATACTCGGAAATAAGACATTGATAAAAGAAATGACACAAACATATGGAAAGATACAGCATGTTCTTGGAATGGAAGAATCAATATTGTCAAGTAGTTTACAATCTGCTGCTTTTATGCCAAGCTAGCAAGAGGCTGAAGTGTAAAAAATTAACTATGCCTTGAGGAATAATGTAGCAGTTGGTGAACAGAGATGACAGGGAAAGTCCCGAAAGAAGACAGTAAAGAATAAATTCAGCTTGGAGGATGGAAAGGGGATGGCTTCTTGGAGGAAATGGTTTATATGTTAGGCATTACAAAGGCTTTTAAAACTAAGAGAAGGTTGGAGGAAAATTCAATTGAAAGGAAAAATCAGGATCCATGTCACTGAGATGTGAATGCAAATGGCATTTTGGGGGAGTTAGTACAGTGTAGTTGTAACTTAAAGAATTTTTTCGTGTTAAAGTACTTAAGTTTCTAAAAATAAAAGAAATTTTATTTTCCAGTAAAACACATTAATTTACTTAAGTTCTTTGTATATACTTTATCTATAAACATCAGTGTAATACCACCCCACAATTCCATGATTAGAATTTGGGACAACTTTATTGCATATCCTAAAATATAAGTACTTAAATTGGCCCTTGGAAAAATTATGTAGCTCAGCATTAACTTTATACCAACACCATTTGTTAAAAGAGTAATATTTCTTGCCCCCTAACCCTTGCTCTCACCCCACATGCCACATTATATTCCAAAATCCAAGCTTGGGACATGCATGCACAGTACTTTACTCTTAATAGAGTTGTGCGAATCATGCTATGTTCTAGAGATCAAACTTGTCTTGAGGTTTCAGCTAACTAATTTCTCTATCAAATTTCATGTGCTGTATATACCAATCACGTTTTACATAGAAGGAGGAGTACATAAGAACATGGCCTCTTACTAAACTTTGTTTTAGTTTCCAGTTAAGCAGGAGGAATTATATTAGAATGAAGATTAAACAACACTCTTATTTTTAAATAAAGTGATGTACATAAGTCTGCCACAATTAGTTCCCAAAATTCAGTGTGACCTTTATGGCAGCTGGTGATACTCTAATATTTCTGAGTAGTACATAAAAGGTGAAAGGGCATATCTCCTTTCAATGTGCATATGTAACTGCAATAAGTATTAATAGGAATACATACTTGTGGATAATCCTGGAATGTATATCTGTATTTAAATTAGGAATAGTTATGTGAATTTGATATAAATATCTGTCATCAGTGGTGTTTGATTATCAGTTTCCCCTATACATTTTGCAAGATCTGTAAGCAGATGGTAGCCTACGATTAGGTTTTGTAACAGGTAATGGAGTGTTTAAAATTTGCAGTTGGAAAATCTGACAGAAATGTGTAAACCAGCTATAATGAAAAAATAAAAAAATAATCCAAAAAAATTTCTTTGAATTCTTTCCTGTGTAACAATATTTGTTCAGAACCCATAAATTTAAATGTAAGGATTTTTTTATTAGTTTTACTTTGCGAAATTATAGCAAATGATTAGACTAGGCATTGTAGAATTTCAAAATTAATTTTGTGTGAGAAGTTCAGTTCTTAACTATCTGTTTTTTGTAACCCCAGAAGAAACCTCAAGAGTAGAGTGTGGTTGTTTTATTGTATTCTGCTGTTCTTTGCACAGATTTGCCTTATTTTCTGTTTCCCTTAATTTCCCTTTCTTTGCTTAGCTTTTTAATTTTCCTTATTTCCTACCATATTGTTCAGTCATATATAATGATTAGTGAGGAGAAGTGAAAAGAAACATAAAAGTATGTTTGTGTGGAGAATTTTAGGTGATTTTTACTTTCCTCTTTATATTTTTCTATATTGCTTGTGGTATATAAGAATTAGAAAATGGAAAAAATGATTATTTGATTGCAAAACTAGCATTGATATTCTAGGATATTTAATGACTTAATCAGTAGGATTCTTTGGGGTGGGGGTGGGGAAACGATTTTTTTTGTTTTTGTCTTTTTAGGGCCTCAACTGCAGCATATGGAGGATAGAGGTCAAATCGGAGCTATAGCCAGCCTACGCCACAACTTCAATAATGTGAGATCCAAGTCGCATCTGCAGCCTACACCACAGCGCATTGCAACGCCGGATCCTTAACCCACTGAGCAAGGCCAGGGATCAAACCTGAGTCCTCATGGATTCTAGTCAGATTCGCTTCTACTGAGCCACGATGGGAACTCCTGTATTTATTGATCTCTGAAAATATTAATGATATATTGTTGAGCGGAAGAGCAGGATATAATACAGCATGTGTGGTATGATTCTAATATCAAGATTGGCAAACTTTTGGTAGAAGAGAGAAGGTAGTAAATATTTTAAGTTTTGTGGGTCAGTCTATCATGCTATCCAGGTCTCCTGTCATAGTGCAGAAGCAGCCATGAGCATGGCTGTGTTCCAATAAATCTTTGTTTACTGAAATAATCACCTTAGCTTACTGACCCCTTTGATATATGTAAAAGTGTGTTTGTATGTGTGTGTGTGGAGAGAGAAAGGGAGAGGAAGAATACATTTCTAGAAGAATGTTCACCCAAATGTTAACAGTACACCTCTGTAGGGGACATTCTAGATGGCTTTTACTTGCTATTTTTGTTTTCTCTATTGTTTAGGGTTTTATAGACTTTTTAATTTTATTTTGTTGTCTTTTTGTCTTTTTATCTTTTTAGGGCTGCACTTGGGGCATATGGGTTCCCAGGGTAGGGGTCTAATCAGAGCTGCAGCTGCCGGCCTATGCCACAGCCACAGCAACGTCAGATCCGAGCCGCGTCTGCGACCTACACCACAGCTCACAGCAAGTCTGGATCTTCAACCCACTGAGGGAGGCCAGGGATCAAACCCGCAACCTCATGTTTCCTAGTCAGATTCATTTCTGTTGTGCCATGACAGGAACTCCCATAGGCATTTTAAAAAATCATTTTTTTTTTTTTTTTTTTAGTTTTTAGGGCCACACCCATGGCATATGGAAGTTCCCAGGCTAGGGGTCGAATTGGGGCTGCAGTTGCCAGCCTACACCACAGCAAGGCAGGATCCAAACTGCATCCTCAACCTATGCTGTACCTTGTGGCAATGCTCGATCCTTAACCCACTGAGCAAGGCCAGGGATCAAACCTGCATCCTCACAGGTACTAGTCGGGTTCTTAACCCACTGAACTACAATAGGAATTCCCCCAAAGTTATTTATTTTTTCATTAAAGGAAAGACTATCCCTCAGAAAAACATGTTTATAAGATAACATGCCTGAGAGTTCTATTTCTAAGATCTCCCATGTTACATAGGTATATATCAAATACAGTAATACTTAAATATAGTTCACCATTTTATTTGGTACAAATGCAGGCATGGTACACCTCATGCTTGCATTATTGTGCTTGCTTCTTTAATATTGTACTTGCTTCATTATCCCTGATCTTTATAGTCCTTCTTCTTCCTAGCTTGTACACAAATGCCAGTTTTATGTAAGGATATATTTTTTAATCTATTTCTAGGCCTTCTAGAATCTATCAGAAGCAATACAGTTTTGTAATTAAAATAAATATACATACACACAAACACACTGTACTTTCTTGGCTCACTTCTTTCTCTTAATGTCAGCTTTATGTTTTTTCTTCCTATACCCTTAATATAGAGGTCTCCCAAGTTTCTGTCCTTATTCTCTTCTTTCACTACATTGTTTCCTTTGGCATTTTCATGGGTTCAGGTACTACCTGCATGGAAGGACTCATCTGGACATTTGTGGAAATAAGTGACATATAGCCAATTCTGTCGGGGGAATTTATTCAAACCCACACCTACTTAAAATACCAGTTCTTTCTAACACCTTTCAGTATCTCACACAGATTTTAGCTTCCCATCAAATTCCTTTGATAGATGTGTGAAATTTAGAAACTATGTCAGCTTTAACATCTGGCTCACCACAATATGCCTAGACTGTGAGCTGGATTTCCAATACCTGCCTTGGAAGAGGCACTTTGGTGCCTTCTGAATATGTGTTCAGAGACAGAGAGGTGTACAAGCAGAAAAACCAGTTAATCTTACCTGTAGTTGTCTAGGCAAAATATGATGGTGGCTTTGACTAGCTAGATTGCATGGAAATTAAAAAAGTAACTGGATTCTGGGATTTTAGGAGGAGTAGCAAGATTTAGTGAGGGAGTAGATTTGGAGTGGTGAAGAAGAATATCAATCAAGGGGGAGGGACACTAGCTGCCCTTTTCCTCATGACATAGAAAGTTATCATAATCTGCTAAGAGAGAAGAAAAGTGAGCTGTCAGAAGTTTGAGGATTTTGCCAGGCAGAGAGGGGATGGGTATTTCAGACAGAAGAAGTAATATTAGCAAGGCTTGAAGGTATGGAAATGATCAGTATTTCCTAGAAATTGTGTATTTTTGAGTATTCAATAGTATGAGGTGTGTAGTACGGAAAGTTGGCACAGAGAAGTAAGTCTAACAAAGCAAGGTAAAACCTGATTGTGAAAAATCCCCCCTTTTTTTCTTTTTAGGGTGGCACCTGCTGCATATGGGAGTCCCTGGGGCTAGCTGTGAATCAGAGCTGTGGCTGCCAGTCAGTTCCACAACCACAACATTGCCAGATCCAAGCCACATCTGCAACCTACACTGCAGCTTGTGGCAACACCAGATCCTTAACCCACAGGAGAGGTCTGGGATTAAACCTGCATCCTCATAGGTATTAGTCAGGTTCTTAACCCTCTGAGCCACAGTGGGAACTACAAGAATCTTTTTAAAAAATTTTATTGGAATATAGTTGACTTACAAAGTAGTGTTAATTGCAGGCGCACAGCAAAGTAAATCAGTTATACATATACATATATCCATTCCTTTTCAGATTCGTTTCTCATATAGGTTATTACACAGTATTGTGTAAAGTTCCCTGTGCTGTACGGTAGGTCCTTGTTATGCATATATTTTATATATAGTAATGTGTATGTATCAATCTCCACCCCCTAATTTATCCCTCCCCCACTCATGTTTCCCTTTTGATAAACATAAGTGGTTTTTGAAATCTTTGAGTCTTTTTCTGTTTTGTATGTTCTATTGTATCATTTTTAGTAGATTCCACATATTATTGATATCATATGATATTTGTCTTTCTGTTTGACTTACTTCCTGATTGTGAAGGATTTTTAATCTCTTACTAATTAGTTTTTACCTTATCCTTATAAATCAGCAGTCTTCAGATATTTAAATTCAGACTGCTGAAATTTTATATCCAATTTATGAGACCAACAAGAATTGCCTGATTTTATTTAGCACTGTAAAGTATTAAAACAATAATAAAACAACTATTTCCCGCTATGTTTTATTGTTTAGAGTTTTCTCTTAAGGAGATTTGAAAAACTGAACCCTAGATATTTTCTCACGTTTTAAAAATAGTACTAAAATTGACATAACTCTAAATTACATTATAAAGGAAGCTAAAGAACATATAAATCATGCCAAAAATACTTAGGATTGGGAGAACTGGATGCCTCAGGGAATTGGAAATTTGATCCAAAGCCTGTCACCTGTTAAAATTTATCCTGGGTCAGTAGTGACTGAAAATCATCACGACCTGACAGGTGTTCAGGATCGTGTGTAAAATGAAGTGGCAGACTCAGTATAGTTCCTATTTGACACGTGTATGCATTACTGAAACCACTGCAACATTAATTGATAACTATGCTGGCAATCTTGATTGAGGTGCCAAGGACTAACTGGCCTGAACTCTCTTCACCCCTACTAATGTGCCTTTTTAAATAGGCTCAAGTGTGCTTGTGTAGTAGAAAAGTGTCTTTGGGCCTGTTCCTTTGACTTGGTTTCTGTCCTCCTGAAATTGACCATATGTGATTTTTTTCTTTTTCACAGTGAATTCTTTTATTATTACATATGAGGTGAGGTTTTTTTTGTGTGAAATATTTGTTTCTGTACTTTGAGTCATCAAAGAATATGAAGCATCAAGTTGCTACTTCTTATCACCCACAGGGATTAGTAGACTCATTCGTCTTAATTTACTCTTTCCTTGGAATTTAATTTAGAAGCATCAGTATACTCTTAAATGTATAAGAATTTATACTCATAATTAAATATTACTGAAAAAATATTTTTCAATGTAGTTAATATTTGTCATTCAAAGATTATGCCTTTATATATTAGAGAATCATAAATAAAAGTAGCCCACTCAACTCTCCCTGGTAGTGGGTGAACGAGAGGGTATATAGTTTATTCTCAGTGGTATATAGTGAAAATAATTCTGTTTCCTCAATAAAGGATCATGATGGTACGTGGATCTATATACACGACTTTAGTCTTTCGTGCCAGCAACATTTTAGCCAGGTAGATCAAATAAGCTTATTTTAATAATAATCTAGTAATTTTATTAATTGCAAGCTTCTACTTTCATGATTATCACTTAGGAAGTGACTTACTCCTGCTCCTTGGTTAGTGGTTATGTTGTCTCCTAAATTTAACTAGCAAATTATTCCTCTCTTTCTACAACTCCTTCCAAAATGCTAAAGAAAGACTAAAAAGGGTGAATCTTAAATTCATGTATTTATAGGCAAAGTAATGATGGCATGAAGTTTAAATTGGGTTTCCAATAGAGGCAATAAATGTATATTCAGAGTCGTGCCTCACTGTTAGTAGCATACTGTATAGTCTAGCGTAAAGACTAGCTGAACCAGAGTTTTGGACATATCTTGTGACCATGGGACAAAACTACTTTTTCTAGTTGCGGAATAAATTCATTAGCAATATGCATTTATAAATTGCACAGTTCATGTACTTGACAGTAACAGATTGGGCTGATTATAAATGAATTATTTCAGTTATGCTTTGCTGCTTCTGTGTGATTACTCCAGGCAGTCCCCAAACATGCTTTGTACTTGTGCTCTCATATCTCCCTCGATTCTGCTTTTCTTTCTCCTTTCTTCCCTACCCTTCCATCTATACCCCTCTCCTAGCTAAGTAATTTTTTTTCTTTTTATTAAAGTATAGCTGATTTACAGTGTTGTGTCAATTTCTGCTCCAAGTAAACTTTTTTTTCTTTTTCATTTTTGGCCGCCCTGTGTCATATGGAGTTCCTTGGGCCAGAGATCAGACAGATCCTAGCCACAGTCACGACCTAAGCCTCAACTGTGGCAACACTGGATCCTTACCCAGGCCAGGGATGGAATCTGTGCCCCAGGCTCCCAAGATGCCCCAATCCCCTTGCACCACAGCAGAAACTCCTCCAGGTAAACTTCTAACTCATCTTTGTAGTTTTGAAGTATCTATAGATTTTTCTCCAGTCCTCTCACCATTCTTTTCCCAGCCATTTCCAATCTTCACTCTAAGGAACATTAATTTTTCTTTCCATTGCTTGGCAATTGTGTTGTCACTGGTTGTATTTGTATTTGTGGACTCCTTGAAGGAGAGAGTGTAATGTGTTTAACATGTAGCAGACACTTAAGAGCTATTTATTGAATGAAGGATTACATGAATAATTATAACTTCATCTTTTTCATTTTTGTTACATCTAAATAAGTTCTTATTTTTAGATAAATTCTAAAAGACCTGTAGATAGATTAAGGTAGCCTAAAAAAATGCAAAAGATCTGAAAATTGTAAGACTTTGATAAAAGAAATTGAAGAGTACACAAATAAGTGGGAAGATATACTGTGTTCTTGGATTAGGAGAATCAGTATTGTTAAAATGACCATCTACCCAAGGCAATCTAGAGATTCACTGTAATCCCTATCAGAAAAGCTTTTGCCCAGAAAAGGAAACTTTAAACAAAAAGAAAAGACAACCCGCAGAATGGGAGAAAGTATTAGCAAATGAATTGAACAACAGGGTTTAATCTCCAAAGTGTATACAAACAGCTCATGCGGCTCAATATCAAAAAACAAGCAACACAATGAAAAAATAGGCAGGAGATCTAAAAGGATATTTCTCAAAGAAGACATGCAGATGGCCAAAAAGCACATGAAAAGATGTTCAACATCTCTAATCATGAGAGAAATGCAAATCAAAACCACAACGAGGTATTACCTCACACCAATTAGAATTGGCCATCATCAAAATACAAGCAAGCAATAAATGCTGGAGAGGGTGTGGAGAAAAGGGAACCTCCTACACTGTTGTTGGGAAAGTAAATTGGTGTAGCCATTATCGAGAAGAATATGAATATTCCCTAAAAAGCTAAAGATAGAGTTGTCATGTGATGCAGCAATCCCACTTCTCGGCATATACCCAGAGAAAACTCTAATTTGAAAAGATACATGCACCCCAGTGTTCATAGCATCACTATTTACAATAGCTAGAACATGGAAGTAACCTAAACGTATATGGAAACTGTATATGTGTATATATATATATATATATACATATTTGTGTGTGTGTGTGTGTGTGTGTGTGTGTGTGTGTGTAGTAATAAAAGTAATATATATATATATCTTCATTCATCATTGATGGACATTTACACACACACAGGATATACTCAGCCATAAAAAAAAATGAAATAATGCTATTTGCAGCAACATGGATGGACCTAGAGATTATCATACTAAGTAAAGTAAGTCAGACAGAGAAAGACAAATATCATGTGATATTACTTATATGTAAAATTTAAAGAGGTATAAAAATGAACTTATTTGCAAAGCATAAACAAACTCACAGGCATAGAAAACAAACTTATGATTACCAAAGGGGAAAGAGGAGCAATGAATTAGGAACTGGGAATTAACAGATATGTACTATGTATACAACATAGATAACCAAACAAGGACCTACTGTATAGTACAGGGGACTATATTCAATATCTTGTAAAATCTATAACAGAAAAGATTCTGAAAAAGAATAGATAAATTTATGTACAATTGAATCACTTTTCTGAACACCTGAAACATTATAAATCAACTATACTCAATTAAAAATGTAAAAAGAAATGTACATTCCAATAAAACTTTTAAAATCAACTAACTTGAAAAAAATTTTAAAAAAGACCTATAGAGATATCTATAGAGGTGCATTCAAGTATTTCTGTTCCTGTTGTGACTCAGCAGGTTAAGTATCCAACATAGTGTCCTTGAGGATGTGGGTTCAATCCCTGGCCCTTGCTCAGTGGTTTAAGGATCCAGTGTTGCCATAAGCTGAGGAATGGGCCACAGCTGTAGCTTTGACCACTCTCCTGGGAAATTTGATATGCTGCAATTATGGCTGGAAAAAGGAAAAAAATAATCCTGACCATAATTTTATTGCCTATGACTTTTAAGACAGTTTTTTTTTTTTTTGCAATTTCAGAATGCTGTTTAGTTTTTTAGTATAGTGACTTAAAATGTTGTATAAGATTCAGGTGTATAGCAAGGTGAATCAGATATATATATATATATAAATCCATTCTTTTTTCCCATATAGGTCATTACAAACTATTGAGTAGATTTTCCTGTGCTATACTATAGGTTCTTGTTAATTATCTATTTTAAACAGCAGTGCATATATGTTATTGTAGTTTTCATGGTTGTTAATTTGTATATATGTTGTAAAAGTAGCTAATGGACTTTTTCTTTAGTCAACTGTATGAAGTTCCAAAAGTTTTATACTTTTGCCAGGGAAAAGTGGGGCAAGATGATTAGAGGACTGTAAATTACACAAGCCTAGCAGTCCGTGGTGCAAAAAAAATTCAACTGTTAATTGTGGAAAAGTTTAAACATATTCAGAAGTCAAAAGAATAGTTGAGTGAATCTTCAGTGACCTATTACCCAGATTTAATCACGTTAGCCCACGGCCATTCTTGTTTCATCTATTTCCAACTCATCGTGCCACCTCCAGATTTTCTTAAAGGCAGATTTGTTGAGGTCTTATTTACATAAAATAAATATACGGTTTTAAAGAATAAAGTGTGGAGACTTGGGACATACATACACACTTGCAGGTATGTTTAAGATATAGAATATTTCCATTAGCAGAGAAATTCCCTCATGCTACTTCATAGTCATCTCTTTACCCACCCTCACCTACTGGTAACCACTTATTTGTTTCTGTTCCTAAAGTATTGTCATATAAGCAGATTTAAGCCATATGGAGCCTTTTGTGTCTGTCTTCTTCCATTAACCATAAGGTTTTGGAGATTCTTCCATGTTGTTGCTTGTATCAATAATTGTTCAGCTTTTCTCTGTTTTACGGATGTACCACAATTAGTTTATCCTTTCAGCAGGTGATGGAAATTGAGCGCGTTTCCTGTTTCAGGCTATTATGAGTGAGACAACTTTGAACATTCACAACTGGGCTTTTCTATGGATATATGTATTTCTTTTGGGTAAATATACAAGCATAGAATTTCTAGATTATATGATGAATATGTTTACTTTTATAAGAAATGTCCAAACCTTTTCCCAAAGTCGGCACACCATTGAAGTGAAAATCTTAGTGCATTTCAGTGCAAAATTTTAAACTAAGAAAACAGTCTGGTTTTTTGAGTTTTAAATTCTCTTACTAATAAATCTTTGATCGAAAGTGCTTGGTTATTTTTATTACTCCAAGCAATAAGACTCACTGAGGCAACTATCAACACATATTGCTGCTTACTGCTGGCAAGATTCTGGCTAGAGTTGTCTTGGACACACCACGGTGCAGCCTGGCCAAATATGTGCTCCAAAAATCACAATGTGGCTGTGGGCCATGGTGCAGTACAGCTGACATGATCTTTGTAGCGTATTTGGATTTAGGAAAGTCAGGGCTTAAATCAGGCTATATCTTACAAGACTGCAGGATCTAGAAGATTCGTTTTTCTGGCTAAATGAAGCTGCCACTGAAGAAATGATCCTTATTTGCAGAGTTAAAAGTTTCTTTTTATTTTTGAAAAATATAATTTCCATTAAGTATTTTGGAAAGTGTAAACAATGGCATCCTAGCTTATTATCCTTTAACTTGGTGAAATAATTTGTTTATTTTTTTTTGTCATCAGAGTTTTAAAAGGCCCTGGATTTAAGACTATGACATATTTTCAATTTTATTAGAAAATTAAAAGTGCTCTGTTTAGTTATTTGTTATGGTATAAAATGTATTTAGATATATTATCAACCTTTCATTTTCAACTACTATTAATTGAATACTGCAGACAGTAAGTCCCTATGCTAGATCTATATCTAGTGCACCTTCTAAACATATCAGATAAACTTAAAGCTGTTGAAACAGCAAGATGCAAGTATTATCTAAACTGTGGTGTAAATGCACAGGAATTACTCTATGCTATTAAATAAAAGTTGGCAATTTATAAAAGAAAACATTTATATATTGTAACTGTCTTTGAAATTGATAGCACAGCACAACAGATAAACTATCAACCAAGGTGTAAGGTCTCATTTTATTTTAAGAGATTGCCAAATAGCTTCTTGATAATGATGTTGTGGATGATTCCTTGATCTGGGAGAAAGTTCCAGTGAGACCTGAAATGACTCAATCCCCAGGGATCAGACATCTTTGAAGTCTACCCACAGGGTAATCAGACTTGATTTCTTTTGGCTTTCTAAGACTTGATCTGATTCTTTGCCATAGCTACCCAGACTGGAAGATGGACACGGTCCCACAGTAATATTTATTTGCACCAAATGCTGTAGTCATTCAGAACCTGTCTAGGATGTCCAGGATTTTAGACAGTCTACACCTGCAACATAGAGTGATTATAAATCTTAAGAGATCCAGTCAGTCAGAAGCCAGGACCAGAAACTAGGGGTGGGGGGAGGGAGTGCTATGTGGAACTTGGAAGAGGATGCTCCTTTGCTTAGACTCTGAATTTTCAAAGTTTTGAGACTTTTCAGAGGGGGAAGACAGAGACAACTAAAGTCTTAAGTACAATGAAGTGGGGCATATTTATGGAATGAACTCCAAAGCCAGGGTAGGCAAGTACCTGCAGCTAATAATGTGGGAGTTAAGAACAGAAAAGCATAGCTGAGCTGTTTTAGCTTCACAGGACATATGATTTAGCTGGTATTCATGCTGCTCTTGAACCTGAGAGTCAAGCTTCAGAGTCTACTGACTCACTTTCTTCCTTAAGGTCAGTGCTGTGACCCCACATCTAGTGGGGTTGAATTGTAATAGTCATAAACTGATTGAAGACAAGTAACTTTCTTAGTTTTCTTCAACTGATCTCACCTTGCTTTCAAATTTCCTCTCCCTCTAATGATGGAAAATGCTTGAGCTTGCCAATCAAAGTTAGCTGTTTTCCAGAGAAAATTTTAGGCTTTTTAAAGATAAGTGCTGTATGATTCCACTTATATGAGGTGTCTAAAGTACTCAAACTCATAGAAACAGAAAGCATAAAGGTGTTAGCCAGAGGTTGCAGGTTGCAGGTGGTAGTGGTGGGAAGGGGGATGGAAATAGGGAGTTGTTCAATGTGTATATGTTACTACCCAGGGTTGTTGGCTTTCTTAATCAATAGAAGTTGGTAAGAGGCCAGACACGAAAATTCAGGCAAGGCTTTATTGGGGCCCTTGCTGCAACAGGAGGAAGCAAAAACAAACAGCAGGTTCCTTTGCTTGCTCTGTCACAGAGGAGAGACAGGCTGGTTCCTTATATGGGGTGAGGGTAGGGGAGAGTCCAGGGATCGGGCAAGAAGGGTGGCTTAGGTGGTCTGCCCACTCCTTTGGTGATTTGTATGCAGCGGGCATGCATGGTACCTCACTCGCTTTTGCTCCCAGTTCTTCAGATGGTTGGGTTTTTAGCTTGTTTTTTTTTTTTTTTTATCTTCTTGCCCCTAATTTGCCCCAACTGCTGCATGTATCAGTTTTTTTAGTCCCTTATAGTTTCTTTGAATTTTTTTGCCCAATGAGATGTTTGTCCAGGTGCAAGCATTGCAGCCACTGCAGCAAAGGGTCCCAGGTCCCAGGTCCCTGCCTATGTTGTATAGAGTTTCTGTTTTAGGAGATTAAAAAAAGTTCTAGAGATCCGTTCCACAACTATATGAATATAGTCAAACTTACTGAAATGCACACTTAGAAATGCTAAGATGGGAATTCCGCTCTGGTACAATGGGTTAATGATGCGGCTTGTCTCTGTGGAGGTACTCAGACCCAGCATGTGGGTTAAGGATCTGGCATTGCTGCAGCTGTGTCATAGGTTGCAGATCTGGCTCAGTTTCAGCCTCTGGCCCAGGAACTTCCAAATGCCACAGGGGTGGCTGAAAAAGAAAGGAAAACAAATGCTAAATTTTATGTGGGTTGTTTTTTTAATTACAATTTTTAAAGTAAAATAAATCAGCCATTACGAAAAATTTAGAATTTGGAGGAGGGGTTATTAATTTTTCAGTATTTCTCACTTGAGAAAGGCTTTCTTCCTTCCCCTCTATTCTGCTTCTCCAAATGAATCTGAGCAGAGAGGCTCACCTTTTTGCAGAAGGGTTTTCTGGTCCTTCCTCCAAGCCTTCTTCTTCACTTGGTTTGTATTGCTTGACCTCAGAATCTCATCCTTTTCTCTGCTTTAACTTAGCTGGGTTCCCTGGTGACTGAGTGTTCTGTACCCATAACCACTGATATTCACCTGGTTTTTCTAGCATTGTGCTGATACCTGCTATTGATGACAATGCTATTGCTTCCAGTTCTGAGGTCCCTGTAAATTATCATCCTCATCTAAACCCAACAGCGAATCCAGCAGTGCATTCAATAAGCTATTCCTCTTTGGTGACTTGGTGGTTCTTTGATACTTTCTCAGACACTATCTGGAGGGATTAGGAACCATTGTGGATGCTCTTAATCTCAGCACCTTCTCAGTCATTAACAGCTTCAACAGTTCTGAGGTCATATTATATGTCAAGGACTGTGTCAAGCAGAATTCTTTTAAAGCTTTTTGACTTTCCATGCTATTTACATAGGAATCAGGGCACTAGCCTCAATGTTCTTTGATTCTCTCAGATTTGTCTGGATTTTTCTACACTATTTACCTCTTTCAGCCAAGTTTGACACCTAAAAGGGAGCAAGAATGTCTGCATATGATTTCTCCCTTTCTCATCCCATTTCCCTCTCCTTCTTTGGTCCAAAAATAATAATAGTAATAATATACTCCAATTTACTAGTTAGTATTTTCTCTAATTTTCCAAGGGCAATATACCTCAGCCTCATGGTTAACCCTTAATGACTAAATGGGGGAGTAGAGGGAAGAACTACCAAAAAGGAAAAAAATTGGGGGCAAATATTTTTATAATATCCCGACTTTACCTAGACTTCTTTGTGGATTCTGCTGTCTACCTGCTTCTTCATGTCCGGTTCACCCTGTTTTCCACATGCATCTCATATACTCTTAACCACTCTTTCTGCCCCAGTAGTGAATAAGATTTAAGTTCTGGAGCCAAACTATCCCAGTTCAAAATCTGGTACTGCCATTTGCTAGCTGTGTATACTGAATAAAATTTCTTAATGCTCTATGCTTCAGTCTCTTTGCCTGTAAAATATAGGTAATAATATCCTGAGCTCTGCAGATGAGATAACCATATAAAGCACTTTGAACTGTGCCTGGAATATAGTAGTTGCCCAGTTATTAGCTATTAATACTCAGACCATCATCACTTTTCCTCTATACTAATAGGTTTCTAACTGAATGCATTGTCCCTATTTCCGTCACTAGGCTCCTTCATCTCTACTTATTATTTAGAATTCAGAGGATCTGAGAATTTGATGGGAAAATTACATCTTTATTTTAGCTCACATTTAATTGAAACTGGCATTTGTTTCCATTCTGAATATGGGCTTGAAAGCACAAAAGTATAATATCTGTGACCATATCACCAACAGAAATCACAAATATTTCATATCAAGTTGTATCTGTTGCATGTATCTAATATATGTTCATCACTACCCTTAATTGTATTTATTACTTTATTTTTATTGAAGTATAGCCAATTTATAATATTCTATTAGTTTCAGTTGTACTACATAGTGATTCAGTATTTCTATAGATTAAGCTCCATTTAAAGTTATAAAATATTTGGCTGTATTCCCTGTGCTGTACCTTGCAACTTATTTTTTGATAAATAGTAGTTTGTACCTCTTAATCCTTTACCTCTTTCTTGACTCTCCCCACTTTCCTCTCTACCCTGGTAACCACTAGTTTTTTCTCTATATCTGTGAGTCTGTTTCTATTTTGTTATATTCATTTATTTTATTTCTTAGAGTCCATATACAAGTGATGACATGCAATGTTTGTTTTTCTCTGTCTGACTTACTTCACTAAGCATAATGCCCTCCAGATCCATCCATATTGTTGCAAATGGCAAAATTTCATTTTGTATGGGTAATATTCCATTTATATGTATGTATGTATGTGTGTGTGTGTGTGTGTGTGTGTGTGTGTGTGTATATGTATATCACATCTTTTTATCCATTCATCTATTGGTAGACACTTAGATTGCTTCCATATCTTGGCTATTGTAAATAATGTTGCTATGAACATTGGGTACATGCATTTTTGAATTAGCGTTTTCATTTTCTTTGTATACATACCCAGGAATGGAATTACTAGTCATATTTTTAGTTCTATTTTTAGTTTTTTTGATATCTCCATACTTTTTCCCATAGTGGCTGCACCAACTTACATTCCCATCAACAGTGTACAAAGGTTTTCTTCTCTCCACATCCTCATGAACACTTGTTTGTGGCCTTTTTGATGATAGCCATTCTGATATCTCATTGTGAGGTAATATCTCACTGTGGTTTTGTTTTTTGTTTTTTCTATCCTTTTAGGGCTGCACCCATGGCATATGGAGGTTCCCAGGCTAGGGGTCCAGTTGGAGCTACAGCTGCTGGCCTGTGCCACAGCCACACTAATGCCAAAACCCAGCCACGTCTGCAAACTACACTGGATCCTTAACCCACTGAGTGAGACCAGGGATCCAACCTGTGCCCTCATGGATACTAGTCAGATTCATTTCCGCTGAGCCATGATGGGAACTCACTGTGATTTTGATTTGCATTTCTTGGATGATTAGTGATGTTTACCATTTCTTCATGTGCCTCTTGACCATCTGTATATCTTCTTTGGAAAATACCTATCTATTTATTATTTATTTATTTAGGCCACCCTGCAGTATATGGAGTTCCCTGGCCAAAGAGCAGATCTGAGCCACAATTATGACCTACACCCAGGTGCAACAACACTGGATGCTTAACCCACTGTGCCAGGCCAGGGATTGAACCTATGTCCTAGTGCTTCAGAGATACCACCAATCCCATTGCACCACAGCATGTGCTCCTGGAAAATGCTGATTTTTTAAATCAGGTTTTTCTTTTATTTTTCAAGGTTGTTTTTTTGATATTGAGCTGTAGGAGCTCTTTGTATATTTGGGTTATTAAGCCTTTTCATTCATATCACTACTTTTAAATTGCGATAGTTATTCAACTCAGTACTAGATATTGTTATTTATTTTAGCAAATTTCTATGCTATCAGATTTTATTATATGAAAACTTTAAAATATTTCATAATTATAATATACACAATATATATTATAATTTAAACCACTTATATAATTTAAAATAATTTAAATTATTATTTTGAGAGTAGGCTTCATCAGACATCAAAAGAGAAGGAACCAAAAAAATTAAAATGCCTTATTTAAAGTGTTTTTCTAAAAAACATTACCTCTAACCATGTTGCTTCCTACTTAAAACATTTCACTTGTCGCTGCCCAAGGCTGTATCCTCCAACCATTCTGAAATACTCGCAGGACCTGGAAGGAATCATGTTCTTTCATGCCTACACTCATGAGTATTTGTGTTGGAGTGGATCAAGGGAAGCGTTGTTTTGGAAAGCCAGTCTGCCTTTCTTCCTCATTTATTTTTTCTCCTTACTCATCCATCAAACTGTTGTTCATTAGTAAAAACATCACTAATGTCATCTTCTCTTTTAAGTCTTAAGTGTACTTTCAGTGTGACACAGATGACTGTCCTTTTCTCTCCCACAGCATCCTGTGTAAACCATTTGTCACATTTTATTAAAGCTGACTGTGTGCTTTTCTGCTCTCAGTAAACTGTGAGTTCCTTGAAAGAGAACTTTGATTTATTTTTCTTCTCTCCCCTCTCTAAAGTTCCTGCAGTAGTATCTAGAACTCAATAAATTGATAACAGATGACAGGATATCACACAAATATGAACAGAATTAGTATGTCATTTCAGAGGCAAAGTTCCGGAGTCATTCTTGGGCAAGATAATTTTCTTACCATCTTCTTCTGGTGACAGTGGAGGGAAAATATTGTTCTTTGGAAATCTGAATGATATACTGGGTGGCGTGATTGAAAATTTTTTGTGGTTTTGGGGGAGGAGAGATGTGTAATTTTTTTCCTCCAGAGTTGTGGGAGAAACAGATCTTAACTTCAATAGAGGTGAGAGACACTGTCCTGGGAGGACTTGGTTGTTGTGAGCTAAATGTCTCATACCTTAAGTGAAACTGGGATTAAAATACAACAATAGTAGACTCTTAAATTTTTTGATGTAATAAATTCATGAATATGAATATGCAGGCACACGTCTGGTAATTCCTAACTGGACAGAAACCCTGTTATCATCAGTGATTTCTGTTTTAACATTGATCTTTATTGATTATAGTTAGATTTCAAGAGGTGACTGATTTGACCCTAGGCATCCTATATTATTGCTCAATCCTATGAAAATGACTTTTAGGCCCTAAGAATCCGTGTAGTCAGGCCAAGTGTCCACTAAGCACCATTCCACATTTCAAGTCACCAGAGGAAAGATAATATTATAAATGGTGACAACTAAATAGTCATATGAAGAAAAATAAATTGGATTCCCATCTCATACTATGATAAAATAGATGTAAGATTAATTAAAGATTTTGAAGGTAAATAACAAATTGTGAAAGTATTAGAAGAAAATATACGTGAAAAATATAAACATATAGAGTAAGACTCTTAATTATGAGTCTACATAAATTGGAAGCCATAAAAAGACTAAAATATGTAATGTAATACAAATATTCTAAATTCTGCTTTAAAAAATGGGAAACCACAAAGTCAAAGACAAATCAAAATCTGGGAAGAAATAGTTGTAGCTAATTTCTTAAGTTTATAGGTTTCATTTTAGTAACAGCAATGTAATGAAAAAATAAGAAAAGGATAAAAGCAGTTAATAGAAAAAGAAGTACAAATAATTCTTAAACATAAAAAGATTAGTAACCTCACTCATAATAAGAGAAATACTATTAAAATCATGATCAGATATCACTTTTCACCTATCAGACTAGAAATAAGAATGATGAAGATGTGGGAAAATAGAGAACCTCGTACATTGTTAATGGAAGTATAAATTGGTAAATCTCTAGAGAGTACAAATTGGCAATATCTATTAAAATTAAAGATAATAATATATACCTGATATACGTGTACATACATGCTATACAAATATTTATTTATCTAGCCATAATTTCAGCTGTAAATAACTGAAACCCAATTCAAATATGACTTAAGCAGTAGAAAAAATGTATTATCTCATATAACTGTAAGTCCAAATGTAAGGCAGTTCTAGGTACAGCAAGATCAGTAGCTCAATAATATTGGTGAAGACTTAGATTCTTTCGACCTTTCCCTCTGGATTCCTATAGTGCTTACTGGGCCCTTAGGTTGTCTTTAAATTTTAATATGCTGTTATTATCTATGATAATCAATGTAACCATTCCTTATTGTTGGATATATTATTTCCAATTTTAAAAAAGGAGTTCCCATCATGGCTCAGTGGTTAATGAATCTGACTAGGAGCCATGAGGTTGCGGGTTCGAATCCCTGGCCTCACTCAGTGGGTTAACAATCCGCCATTGCCGTGAGCTGTGGTGTAGGTTGCAGACGCGGCTCAGATCCCGCTTTGCTGTGGCTGTGGTGTAGGCCGTCGGCTACAGCTTCCATTAGACCCCTAGCCTGGGAACCTCCATATGCCGCAAGTGAGGCCCTAAAAAAAGGCAAAAAGACAAAACAAACATAGTGATAACATTGTGATTTTACATAAATATTTGCATCTTTGTTTTCTTTGGATAAAACTTTAGAAGTAAAGTCACTGTATAGAACCTTTCAGTATCTTGTTAAATATTGGAAGGCAATGGCTCAGAGTGTTTCTATAGGCAATGTATAAAGTGTTCATTGCTGATCAACATACTAGTAACAGTAGATAGTAACAAAAATTGAGTGCATTTGTAGGTTAAAGGATAATCTGTCATTTTAATTTATATTTTATTATTAGAATGAACACATTACAAATAAAATTTAAAAGTTACATTTATTAAAAGGTTACATTTTTATTTATTAAAAAGTTTATTTAAAATGTTACATTTTTCTAAAAGGTATTTTTCAGATCAGAATTAAAAAAAGATAGTATTTAGCAAACTTTTAAGTTCAAGATCTAGGGTTCAGGTATGAAATACAGAGTGTTAGTAAATACATCCAGGTAGCCAGAACCTATGCCTGTATCTTCTCACATAAAGATGTCATGATAGGAGCTTATGATAGGAGTGAATTTGATGGGAAGAGGGAAGCTTCAGACAGTGGTCTTTTTTAGTGTCCTACTTCAGAGGCTGAACTGGACATAAGGAAGAGAGCTGTTATAGTCCTCCTGTTTGAAGACTTGAGAGTAGGGAGATACTATTCATCATTTTCTGGGTGAGTTCCATGGAGATGACAAGCATTATAGGAGCAGTTCCCACTGACATCACAGTGCCTCTATAAAGTATAAATGGTGATATAGCACGAGGGGGCTTGAGATAAAAACTGTTTTCAGTTCTTCACGATTAGAAAAGTATAGGAGTTCTCTTGTAGCACAGTAGGTTAAGGATCTGGTGTTGTCACTGCAGCAGCTTGGGTGGTTGCTGTGTTTTGGGTTTGATCCGTGGCCTGGGAACTTCCACATGATGTGAGTGTGGCAAAAAAAAGACAATTAAAAAATAAAATTATATTTTTCACATCTGAACTAATAGCTGAAAAACTGTACTTCTACATTTGTATTTGTATTTCTCCCAAATCATCTATTCCCTGTCTTAGTTACTTAGTCACAAACATCTCTGAACCTCAGCTGCTTCATTCTAAAAATGGAAATACTAATACCTATCTAATGTACTTTTCCCTCATAAGTAAATGCTCCTGCTTCCCGTCCAAGACATTATGGGTAGTTTATTTCTTCCAAGTTGAACAGGTTTAGGAGGTCCGAGCACCCTAACCAGGGAATGTACCTGATTAACAGGTACATTGTTGTGTGAACACTATACATGTTGTGTAAACAGATAGGAGTCAAAACCCAGGCTTTGGTACAGATTCTACCCTGAAATGACACTGGTCTCTTTGGCCAGTACCAGAATTCTTTAGTCAGACATCTGGCCAAGCGAGGTGAAACTCACCCTCAGAGTCCACTCACCTCTATCAGCAAATGAAAGAGCTGCTGGCAATGCAGTTGCAGGACTATTCTCCCACGGAAGTCCCAGTTGGTGCAAGTTATTTCAGTCATACACATCCTAGCCTGTGTATTTGTGGAAATTCAGCTAGCTTCCTATCAGCCTAATGCAACTTTCTTGGAATTTTGTATGACTGTGGAGCTACAAGAAATTTAAATTCAAAAATTCATAAGACATGGGTCCTGATAGATTCTAGACTTTGGGACAGATTTACTTGCTTCCAGGGAACATCCTCAAGTAGGAAGAAGCACTCTCTTTTTTGCTGTAATTTCTATCCCATGGCACCTGGACCGGTTCAAAGCCCAAGATGGCCAAGTTTCCTCTTAGAATCCTTTACTTATGGGGCAGGCAGCCACATAACTCACGAAGTTTCTTGAGTTGCTGAGAAGTACGCAGCTTTTCAGGAAGATATTCTTGAGGCCCAAGCCAAGCATTTGCCTCAATGACTGCCTGATTGTTTCCATTTAATAGTTTGGGTTTTCTCCCACAGTAATGTCAGTGTGCTCAGTAAATTGGTGTTTTATGCTTCATTTTCACTTTCAGAATTCTATCTCAGCATTATGAGGATCTGATGTCATGATGTAGGCAAATGTTCCTGTATTGACATGTTTTGTTTTTGGCTAGTGGAGAGGTAATGCCAAAATTCTGAGTTCCATGGGAATAGAGCCAAGAGACACTTGGCTTCTTAGTCAGAGTTAGTGTCCGTGGGAGCGGATCTGGGAAAGTCTTGTGGAGGATCCATGGCCAAAACCGCATAATCAGATTTTGTTCTGAATGGGGTCCTTCATAAGATGTTAGAAAAGAAAAGAACATAACATTATAGGAAAAAATTTTCTTAATAGAATAATCTTGATTAGGAGAAGAAATTAAATATGTGATTTATTAGGTTAATCTCTTTATATTTTTGTTTTAAAGCTTACCTTTAATATTAATTGAATCAAATTTATCTACTGCCTTTCTCAGGGGACCTCTCCAACAGATCTCCTTAGGATCAGAGTCTGGGGATGTGTTTTAGATCTCTGTAAGTCAATTCCAGTGAATGATGTTTTGCCCATAGTGCATATATAGGACTAATAAAAGAAAATTTTATTAAAGTCAGTTTTTTAACAAAGTGAATATGTGTGTTTAATAAAGTCACCTTTATTATAGAGCAGAAATAATAGCATTATACTGTTAAAAAAAAAAACTTCTCTTACAGTAATCCAAAACAGGAATCAGATAAAACTGAGTGTATGTCTTTGCTTTATTGCTAACCTATGTATTTCTTTATCAGGAATACTTAATGTAATGTTAAGCCATTGCTGAAGTAAATTACTCAACCATTCTAAGAGATTGTTAGGGAGTTTTCTACCATTATTATACGTACATTTTATTTATTTTTATTTTTTGTCTTATAATGATTTTTATTTTTTCCATTATAGCTGGTTTACAGTGTTCTGTTAATTTTCTACTGCCCAGGAAGGTGACACAGTCACACATACATGTATATATTCTTTTTTCTCACATTATCATGCTCCATCATAACTGACTAGATATAGTTCCCAGTGCCATACAACAGGATCTCATTGCTTATCCATTCCAAAGGCAGTAGTTTGCATCTATTAACCCCAAATTCCCAATCCATCCTGCTCCCTCCCCTTCCCTCTTGGCAACCACCAGTGTTCTCCATGTCCATAATTTTCTTTTCTGTGGAAAGGTTCTTTTGTGTCATATATTAGGTTCCAGATATATCATTTAGTATTTGTCTTTCTCTTTCTGACTTACTTCACTTAGTATGAGAGTCTTTAGTTCTATCCATGTCGCTACAGATGGCATTATTTTATACTTGACAGATAAAATTGACAGCATAAAATAAATCAAGGAGTTCCTGTTGTGGCTCAGTGGAAACGAATCTGACTAGTATCCATGATTATGCAGGCTTGATCCCTGGCTTAGCTCAGCAGGTTAAGGATCCGCATTGCCGTGAGCTGTGGCGTAGTTTGCAGATGCGCCTTGGATCTGGCGTTGCTGTGGCAGCAGCTACAGCTACAGCTCCAATTCGACCCCAAGCCTGGAAACCTTCATATGCCTCCATATGCCTTGGGTGCAGCCATAAAAAGATTTTAAAAAATTAAAAAATAAAATAAAATCAAGAAAATCCTGTATTCTCGTTAGGATGTGATGTTCACCAAGGTCTTTTGATAGGTAATCTAGTAAAAATATATGTAAACATTCCCTCTATCTAGTGTTTTAAGTGGTAACAAAGATAAGCTTGCTATAAATGAATGCAATCTAATAAAAATGTATAAATTTTTCAAAGACTCCCTCTGCAAAATTCTGTCTAGGCATGAATGAACTAAATTTAGTACCACTTTGCATTGCTTGACATCATGCTAAGGGATAAACAAAATTAGTATAGTTTACTTTGATATGTTTTGCAGTGTGTAAACTGGAACTGAATGACCATGCAAATGAAATTTCAACACTATACATCACATGCCAGGCAGGTTATGACTTGCATATCACATTTTAGGCTATGGTTTAATTTCTTAGTTATGTTACTGAATAGTATTCATATGTCTTATTTTTTAAAGTGATCGTTTGATATTTTAAATGGATTTCTTTTGTCATGGTACATTTTTAATCAGTATTATTGTAATGAATGATTAAACAAGTGTAACTTATTTGATTTAGATTTCCTTTTTAATTTAACAATATTGAAGTTCATTTTAATAAAAAAAAAAATACCTCCCCAGTACTATTACCACATTCTGGACACTGTTGTTCCATGATATGTTTTTTTCTTTTCCATTGCTTAATGAATTTTATTACAATTATAGGGATACAAAAATCATCACAATTCAATTTGATAGCGTTTCTATCCCAAACCCTCAATGCATACCCTCACCCCCCAGATTGTCTCATTTGGAAACCATAGGTTTGCCAAAGTCTGTGAGTCATTATCTGTTCTGCAAAGAAGTTCATTGTGTCTTTTTAGTTTCCACATGTAAGCAGTAGCATTGAATGTTGCTGTCTAATTGTCTGACTGGTTTTACTATGCATGATAATTTTTAGGTCCATCCATGTTGCTATAAATGTTGTTATTTTTTCCTTTTAATGGCTGAGTAATATTCCATTGTGTGTATGTACCATATCTTCCCTATCCACTCCTCTGTCGATGGGCATTTAGGTTGTTTCCATGACCTGGCTATTGCATAGAGTGCTGCAGTGAACACTGGAGTACATGCGTCTTTTCGAGTCACGGTTTCCTCTGGATAGATGCCCAGGAGTGGGATTGCTGGATCAAATGGTAATTCTATTTTGAGTTTTCTGAGGAATCTGCATACTGTTTTCCACAGTGGTTGCACCAATTTGCATTCCCACCAGCAGTCTAATAGGGATCCTTTTTCTCCACACCCTCTCTAGCACTTATTGTTTGTAGACTTTTGATAATGGCCATTCTGGCTGGTGTAAGGTGGTACCTCATAGAGGTTTTGATTTGCATTTCTCTAATAGTGAGTGATGTTGAACATCTTTTCGCGTGTTTTTTTTTTTTTTTGCCATCTATATGTCTTCTTTGGAGAATTGTCTGTTTAGATCTTCTGCCCATTTTTTGATAGGGTTTGTTTGTTTGTTTGTTTGTTTGTTTGTTTTGGTATTAAGCTGTAAGAGGTATTTGTAAATTTTAGAGATTAATTCCTTGTCAGTCGATTACATTTCAAATATTTTCTCCCATTCTGTGAGCTGTCTTTTCGTTTTGTTTAGGGTTTCTTTTGAAGTGCAGAACCTTTGAAATTTAATTGAGTCCCATTTGTTTATTTCTCTTTTTATTGTCATTACTCTGACAGATAGTCTGAGAAGATGTTGCTATCATTTATGTCCAAGAGTGTTTGGCCTATGTTTTCCTCTAAGAGTTTTATGGTATCTGGTCTTATACCTAGGTCTTTAATCCATTTTGAGTTTATTTTTGTGCATGGTGTTAGGAAGTATTCTAGTTTCATTTTTTTATATGTAGCTGTCCAGTTTTCCAAGCACCACTTATTGAGGAGGCTGTCTTTTTTTCCAATGTATATTCTTGCCTCCTTTGTCATAGATTAGTTGACTATAGATGCATGGGTTTAATTCTGGGGTTTCTATTCTGTTCCAGTGATCTATATTTCTGTCTTTGTGCCAGCACCATATGGTTTTGATGACTGTAGCTTTGTAGTAGAGTCTGAAGTCAGAGCGCCTGATTCCTCCAGCTCTGTTTTTCTTTTTCAGGATGTCTTTGGCTGTTCTGGGGTTTTTTGTGCTTCCAAACAAACTTTAAACTATTTTGTTCTAGTTCTGTGAAAAAGGTCCTTGGTAATTTGATAGAGATTGCATTGAATCTGTAGATTGCCTTGGGTAGTATAGTCATTTTGATAATATTGACTCTTCCAATCCAAGAGCATGGTATGTCTTTCTATCTGTTCATGTCATCCTTGATTTCTTTCATCAGCATCTTATAGTTTTCAGAGTACAGGTTTTGTCTCTTTAGGTAGGTTTATTCCTAAGTATTTGATTCTTTTTGATGCGATGGTAAATGGGATTGCTTCCCTAATTTCTCTTTCTGATCTTTCATTGTTAGTCTATAGAAATGCAGTTGATTTCTGTGTATTAATTTTGTGTCCTGCGACTTTCCCAAATTCATTGCTGAGCTCTAACAGTTTTCTGGTAGAGTCTTTAGTATTCTCTAGGTATACTATCATGTCATCTGCAAATAGTGATAGTTTGACTTTTTGCTTTCAATTTGGATTTCTTTTATTTCTTTTACTTCTCTGATTGCTGTAGCTAGGACTTCCAGAACTATGTTGAATAGTAGTGGTGAGAGTGGACATCCCTGTCTGTTCCTGATCTCAGTGGGAATTCTTTCAGCTTTTCACCACTGAGAATGATGTGAGCTCTGGGTTTGTCATAGATGGCCTTTATTATGTTTAGGTAGGTTCCCCCTATGCCCACTTTCTGAAGGGTTTTTATCAGAAATGAGTGTTGGATTTTGTCAAAGGCTTTTTCTGCATCTGTGGAGAGGATCAGACGGTTTTTATTCTTCAGTTTGTTAACGTGGTGTATCACACTGATTGATTTGTGGATATTGAAGAATCCTTGTATCCCTGGGATATCCAACTTGATCATGATGTACAATCCTTTTAATGTATTGTTGGATTCGGTTGGCTAGTGTTTTGTTGAGAATTTTTGCATCTATGTTCATCAGTGAGATTGGCTTGTAGTTTTCTTTTTTTGTGTGATATCTTTGTCTGCTTTTGGTATCAGGGTGATGGTTGCTTCATAGAATGAGTTTGGGAGTGTCCCTTCCTCTGCAATTTTTTGGAAGAGTTTCAGAAGGATAGGCGTTAGCTCTTCTCTAAATGTTTGATAGAATTCACCTGTGAAACCATCTGGTCCTGGACTTTTGTTTGTTGGAAGTTTTTTAATCACAGTTTCAATTTCAGAACTTGTGATTGGTCTGTTCTTTTTTTCTATTTCATCTTGGTTTAGTCTTGGAAGATTGTACTTTTCTAAGAATTTGTCCATTTCTTCTAGGTTTTCCATTTTATTTCCATATAGTTGTATATAGTAGTCTCTTTGATCCTTTGTGTTTCTGTGATGTCTGTTGTTACTTCTCCTTTTTCATTTCAAATTTTATTGATTTGTGTCCTCTCTTTTTGTCTTGAAAAGTCTCGCTAAAGGTTTATCAATTTTTTGATCTTTTCAAAGAACCAGCTTTTAGTTTCATTGATCTTTTCTATGGTTTTCTTCATTTCTTTTTTTTTCTGGATTGAGCAGTTGCTTTATTTATTTTTTTATAACAATAAATTTTATTTCAATTATAGGTGTACAAAAAATCATCACAAGTCAATTTGATAGATTTTGTGTCCCAGACCCACTATTTTCTTCATTTCTATTTCATTGATTTCTGCTCTGGTCTTTATGATTTCTTTTCTTCTACTAACTTTAGGTCTTGTCTGTTCTTCCCTCTCTAGTTGCTTTAGATGTGAAGTTAGGTTGTTCATTTGAGCTTTTTCTTGTTTCCTGAGGTAGACTTGTATTACTATAAACTTTCCTCTTAGAACTGCTTTTGCTGCATCCCAGAGGTTTTGGAGTGTCATATCTTTGTTGTCACTTGCTTCTAGGTATTTTTTAATTTCCTCTTTGATTTCTTCAGTGATTCATTGGTTGTTTGGTAGCATGTTGTTTATTCTCCACATGTTTGTGTTTTTTGCCATTTTTTTCTTGTTGTTGATTTCCAGTCATATAGCGTTGTGGTCAGAAAAGATGCTTGATATGATTTCAGTTTTCTTGAAATTACCAAGACTTGATTTGTAGCCCAGGATGTGATCAATCTTAGAGAATGTTCCATGCACACTTGAGAAGAATGTGTATTCTGTTGCTTTTGGATGGAATGTCCTATAAATATCTATTAAGTCCATCTGATCTAATGCTTCATTCAGGGTCTGTGTTTCCTTATTGATTTTCTGTCTGGATGACCTGTCCATTGCTGTAAGTGGGGTGTTAAAGTTGATTTCTATGATGGTGTTATTGTTGATTTCTCCTTTTAAGGTTGTTAGCAGTTGCCTTATCTATTGTGGTGATCCTATGTTGGGTGCATAGATATTTAAAATGGTTATATCTTCTTCTTGGATTGATCCTTTGATCATTATGTAGTGCCCTTCCTTGTCTCTTAAAATATTCTTCATTTTAAAGTCTATTTTGTTTGATAGGAGTATTGCTAGTCCAGCTTTCTTTTGATACCCATTTGCATGGAATATTTTCTTCCATCCTCTCACTTTCAATTTTATGTGTCCCTATGAGTGAAGTGGGTCTCTTGAAGACAACATATATAGGTCTTGTTTTTGTATCCATTCAGGTAGTGTATGTCTTTTGGTTGGGGCATTCAGTCCATTAACATTTAAAGTAATTATTGATATATATGTTCTTATTGCCATTTTATTAACTGTTTTTCTTCCTTTATTCTCTTGTTTTCTCTTCTCACAAGATGACTATCTTTAATGTATTTGAGTTGATTTTTCTTATTTGTTTGCGTATCAGTGCTATTTTTTTGGTTTGCGGTTACCCTGAAGTTTTGATATAGGAGTCTATATATAAATGAGATTGTTTTAAGTTGTTGGTCTCTGAATTGCAAGTGTGTCTCCAGTGTCCTGCATTTGTGCTCTCTTCTCACAATTTCTGATTTTGGTAGCATAGTTGTGCATGGATGATTTAGTATCTTTACTGTATACATGACTTTACTGGTGAGCTTTGTCATTTGTGGTGTTTTTGTTTCTTATTGTGGCCTTTTCTTTTCTGCCTAGAGAAGTTCCTTTAGGATTTGTTGTAAAGCCATCATTCTCAATGGTGAAAAGCTGAAAGAATTCCCACTGAGATCAGGAACAAGACAGGGATGTCCACTCTCGCCACTACTATTCAACATAGTTCTGGAAGTCCTAGCTACAGCAATCAGAGAAGAAAAAGAAATAAAAGGAATCCAAATTGGGAAAGAAGAAGTAAAACTATCACTTTTTGCAGA
>PVHT020000143.1:1348002-1375678 GCA_004024745.2 Catagonus wagneri
TGCTTATGGTTTTCTTTTTCTGTGGGTTTGGGGAAGCCAGCCTATAGTCTTGTAAGGCTGCTTCTAGGCAGGAGCACCCCCCCCTTTTTTTTTGGTGAAGTTACTATTTATTTTTGGTGTGGGAGTTTGAATATTTGGTGTCTCTTTCTTCGGAGTGAGCAGGCTGTTATCTCAATGGTGCTCTGAGTGTTTTTTGGGAGAATGAAGCAATGGCTAGGGCCAACAGTTGGTGTCTAGTCTCTGGGCTCTCAACTGCAGTAAGGACCTGCACAAATGTGGCGCTGACTACTCCTAGTTGCCAGGCCCTGGGAAGTGGTAATGAGCTCTAGGCAGATCTAGAAGTTGTCCAGAGCAATTGGTAGTAGCAGCAGCAGGAAGTATGATTTTCCAGGGGAGTGAGAGCCACAACAGCTAGTGTTTGATTGCAAAGTCCACCTTTGAGGTGATTTGAACCACAGGAGGTACCTGTTCAGGGACTTCTAGTGGAAGCAGGCCGTTGTCTTCTCTAGAGCCAGTGATAACTGTGGTGGTTTGCCCCCTCCACCTGTAGTCCATGCATGAAGCAACCCATCTCACTTATCCCACATAAGAGGTGCTGTACAGCTGCTTCTTAGTTGCAGGGTCCTGGGGAGTGATAGAGATCAGGCATATGGGTACTACCCAGAGCACTCAGCAGTGGGAGCAGCAGGGTTTGTGTGTTCCCAGGAGTGAACAGTCTCTGGTGCTTGGCAGGCCCCATGTGGCACTTAGCCCCCTGATGCCCTTGACACATGCTTTCAGGCTGCTGGGGGCCCACACCCGATCTGTCCTGCCCCCTCTGCTGGCTCTGCAGGCTCTGTGGCTCAGGCTCCACCCTGCCACTGCCACTGGCTCCGCAGCCTCTGTGGCATGGGCTCCATCCCACTGCCACCGCTGGCTCTGCAGGTTCTGCCCCACCACAGCTGCCACTGACTCTGCAGGCTCCACAGTGTGGGCTCTGCCCCGCTGCTGCCATTGCCTCCTCTGGCTCCCTCTCGCTGTTGCTGCAGTCTCCATGGCACGGGCTCTGCCCCGTCCTCCATGCTAGTTCAAGGTGCTTCTTATGGCATTCAGATCCTCCTCCCCAACAATGGAGGCTTGCCTCCCCTGCGGGACCAGACTTCCCTGTTCCCTCTGTCCTGGCATTACACTCCACAGCCCATAGGGTATTGCTGTCCCAACTGTGGTGCACTGCTCCCTAACCAGCTAGGCTGTCTCCGCACCACCGACCCCAGCCTTCTCCCGGGGACTAAGCTCCGGAGCCTAAGTCTCAGCTCCTAGCCCCCACCTGGTGCCTCAGGCTGTGGTGTCTGTGCTGGTGTTCAGATGATCTGTGTGTGAGTCTCTAACTCCGCTTTGCCATTCTCAATCCAGCTGCTGCATTTTTTTCAGGCTTTGAGGTCCCTCTAGCTCAGTTGATTGTTGGTTAGGTGGCTTCCCAGGGTATTGGTTCCTTTTTTTTCTTCACAGCTCCCTCCCTGGGGCACTGGTGCCATCCTGATTCCTTTTCTCTCTCTCTCTCTTTGTTTTTTTCTGTTGTTCTACCCAGCTGTGTCAAGAGTTTCTTGCAGTTTTTGGAGGTTTAAATTCAGCATTCAGATGATGTTTTGTCCAAGTTGTTTTATATTTAGATGTGTTTTTTTTTTTATGTGTTTGTGGGAGAGGATGTGCACGACCTCTTACTCCTCTGCCATCTTGCCGCCGACCCATTGCAATAAGGTTTTAATACCTAGCATGCTTGTTGGGAGCTGATCACATCAGTATTTCCTCTCGCTCCTTCAAGGATCCCCAACTTGCCATCTATCAGCATCCAAACAGGCTCTCTTCTCTCCAGTATACACACACATGGAGTACCAGAAAGGGAAGTGGATTGGTAGAATTGCTGATCCCTGGTGTATCATAAGAGGATATAACTCAGGAACAACCATATGGAAGAGATGCCTCGGGCAAGGTATGTGGGAAGCACCTATCTTAAAAATTTTGACATCCATCCTAAGGGCATTGTAAACTAGGTTCTAAGAATGAATTTTAGGAAGATCCTAAACTCCATGAAATTGCAAGTTTTATTTTCCTCGTGAGAGTGTCTCACGTTTTCAATAGACCCAAAAGGATCATTGATATTCTAAAATGAGTGTATGGTGATATAAAGGAAATAAATATATTTTCATTTTGGGGATAGAATAATTGAGTTCTAATATAGCTGCTTTCAATGCTTTTATTTTAAGAAAATTAAGTTCTATACAGAAGTGCAAAAACCAACTTGAATACAAAAAGAACCATAGAGTTTGAAAGGGTTTTTTGTTTGTTTTTACTTTTATTGCTTTTTTTAAACTAAAAGGGGTTTGTGGAAAGTATTACAAAACATTCAGAATATTAAAACCAATATACTACATTGAACTTTACATAATGTTTTCTGAAAATCTCAGGGATTGATATTACATATCACAGGTGAGTATTATTGGGGTGCTGAAAATGAAATTGATGTTTCCATAGGCAGACTGTCAGGGTGTCTTTGCAATTCCTAGGACCTAGGCAAAATAGAAAAAGAAATGCCTCGGTCTTGTCAACCAAAGAAATTGGTCCTGATGCTTTCTTTTGTGGTCATAGGGGTTTTGTCTCCCAAAAGAAGAGGTTGATGTTGTGATACTGGGGCTCCATGGTAAGGACGAGCATAAAGACTAGGGAGTCCTTTGACTGGCTCCTTGGAAATTGAGGTTGTTCCTTTTTCACACTCCCCAGTCACAGTCTCTTAGTCACAAACATCTCTGAACCTCAGCTTCTTCCTTCTAAAAATGGAAATACTAATACCTATCTAATGTTCTTTTCCCTCATAAGTAAATGCTCATGCTTCCCATATGAGACATTATGGGTAGTTTACTTCTTCCAAGCTGACCAAGATATAGGAGGCCCAAGTACATTAACCAGGAAATATACCTGGTTAACAGGTACATTTTTGAGTCAACACTATATATGTTGGGTCAACAGATAGAAAACAAAATCCAGCCTTTGGTACAGATTCAACCCTGAAATGACACTGGTCTCTTTGGCCAGTACCAGGATTCTTTAGTCAGACATGAAGTTCCTCTGTTAGAGATCAAGGACCTTTGTTATTTGTATCCCAGAGCCAAGGTGTGTAAATGGGCCTGCTAACCCAGACTTTTAGGTCATGTGTATTCATGGCCCTGGAAGAAGTAGGTTCTGATATGTGCAGCTGAGAAGTGGCCTCACCCCATCACCACAGTTGGGCCCTTTCCCCACAAGGGCAACTCTCTTACAGCTCCAGCATCGTCAGTATTAAGTACATATTAAAATTAGAAGTACAACACTTTATATGAGTGTAAATTGTCATAATACCATTCATGGTTAAAAATTATATTTATAATAATTATAAATTATTTAACAACCATAACACTAGATAGAATTTTAATCACCTCCCCTATTAGGTTGAGTCACTGCTTTAGAGCTAAGTTACTAAACAGATGAAGGGTGGAGAACAGAGCTCATTTTGAAGACATTTATGTACTGTGTTGCACTTAAAGGATTTGTAGGCACTTTATAATCATTTTTCAATTCAATTTGAAAATTGGTGCCCCCAAACTCAGATAAATGTGCCAGTATCATTAAGTGCTAGAAAAAAGGTGCAGTTTCTCCATGTCCCTGTGGCTTAGTAGAACTTGTAACTCTAGGACTATATACCCTTGCCAACTGCAATGCATTTGGAAATTGAACCTATGAAAACATATAAATAGTTTTCAGGTCAAGATAAAGAGAAATGAAACAGATGTAACTACTCTTTGCATTTGTATGTTTAAAGCAACTTAACCAGAACCAATTTAACAGGAATTTCACTCATGAGAACTAGAGTAGCAAACTTAAAAATTTCTAAACCAAACTTTTGTGCTAAATCATTAAACTTTTATAATAAAGTAAAAACCAAAAATTCAGAATTAATTATTGTGACATAAAACTGTTGTGTCTTTCAAAAAAGGTGAAAACACTTTAATATAATTTATATTGTTTCTACACATTAGATGTAAGAAATAATTTCACTTTAGTCATAAGTACAATGTATTTGATTAACAAAATCCTAATTTACAAAATAGAAGTAAATATATGCCGAAATATATTCATTATCGAATTATAAAATTAAATTAACAATTCTTAAGATAGCATCAGTTTATTATTATGGTTTCAGATAATAGAGTTAAATTGTTTTGGTATGCTTACTTATAAGTATTAAACTAATGGAACGTTGAGATTTGAATACAATGACAGTAAACCATTGAAATTTCACATTATATAGCCATAATGAATCCATAAGTGAATGTTAATAATGTAAAAAAATATAAAATGACTGTAATATAACCATCTAACCATTGGCATATGGAGTTTTAAGACCACTATTTAATCAGCTAATTTGCTCCGAAATATAAGCATTTGCTTTTCTGTCATACATGACATGTATTTGTGCCTTAATACTTAATTTGAAATATCCTTACATAAAAATATACCAAAGTAAATAAAAAATGAGACATTTATTTACAAAACAATATTGTATACATATTATATAAATGCAATTGTTTCAAAGTCTTTTTATACAATATTGATAGAATCAGTCATTGCCATTATTTTATCATAAAAACTGCAGTGTTACAAAGGCAGGCTATAATTTTGAAATTTTGATAAAAGTGAATACTTATTGGCTGCCTTTTAAATGCAGTTTCTCCAAGTATGCTACAGAATTGAATGCAGACCTCTAGAAAAATGATTTTTCTTTCATTAAAGAAAATCCATTCTCCATTTGAAGGAGTATGAAAATGCACCTGAAGAAAGGAGAACTGTTACTTTACTGAATGTTTTTATTTGATAAACCTGATAACACCAGCCATTCAGCCTATTGTATTAGCACCACTGGCATGAATTGTCAATGTACTGTATCAATCAGAATAGGAATGGGAACTTGCATATGGTGTACCATCCCCTATTTTTGTGGAATCTTCTCTTACCAAGTATGCTATCATACGATATAATTCAAGTGTTTAAGGATGACTCAAATAATGGTATATAACAATCCTACATCTTACCAATACTACATATAGATTTTTCTGTATATATTAAGTGAAAATGTAAAGAAATAGACTTTAAAGCATACTCCTTTAATTCACCGGAACACAAGGAGAATTGCTTTCATTTACCTGTATATGTTGTAATATATATGAACATAAATGGAATTTGATCTCCTCGTTCAAAAACTCTGGAAATCATGAAAACTTTTTATTGTATTGTTTATTTTGATGGTTAAATGCCAACCATGGAGTATATTCTCTCTTTTATTTCATATACTGTAGCTTGTGCTTAAGTGACTGTAGCATACTCCAGGCATATAGCCTGTGGTACATAATTTCACAGTTTCAAAATTATTGAGGGGAAAACCTTCCATGTTTTAGGAAGTAATGAACCAAATATAAATCTCATGAGCACCCACAGCGATCTACTACCATGGCTGGAATTTTCCCATATATTATTTGTTCTTTGCCATTAAAATATAGCATATTAATTGGAGACATCTTTGTGGGAGTACAGCAGGGGCCTGCTGAACCTCTGGGGTTTGCTTGGTGCACAAGATGAGTATGAGGATATTTTTGTAAAAATACAAATTCACACTCTCCAGAGCAGTAATTGGCCTTATATCTTTTAGGTGCAATAATCCAGTCCCATCCAAATGCTTCAAAATCCACAGTTAGAGGGTAACGGCAGCATCGAGATTCTGTTGAGTGCTCATCACAGTCGAGTCCAAAATCTCTCCTGGATCTTTTTGGTGTGTCTGTTACCTTGACTTCTAAAAAGGGATTCTGTGTGAAAACGAAAGAAGAGTTAATAGTAGCAATAGATCCTGAATCACTTTCCTACCTTAAGGACTTACTATTGAAGAAATAAAACTATTTTGCTTATACCATATTTGTTTGTAAAAGGCACAGCATTAAGGAATTTTAATTTACGCTGGGCTCAAAAGAATATAACAACAATATAAATTTCCCAGTGGTCTTTGCCTTTTTTTTTTCTTGTTTCCTCCAGTTTGAGTAGCCCAATGCCTGGCCCATAAGAGGTCCTCTCAAAATATTGATGGGAAGAAATGGAGAGAGGACAGAGAAGAGAGAGAAGTGGGAGGAAAGGGAGGGGAGAGGCTAGCTTCCTTTCTTCCTGCTTGTTGATTAAGTTTGGTGGCTAAATATGTCTGATGACTCCTGGAGGGGTAGGTATGCTCATCCTTCCTCCATTCACTAGGTCTTACTCAGGGAAACTTGGATATTAACACCAAAACAAAATAGTTACCACCCAACACATAAGGACAGTAATGGGAAAGAGTGTGATGAAGGGAGTGGTAGGTATATTGGGTTGAAAAGACAAACTCCAGGAGAGGGAGGGAAAGATTCAGATGATACAATCATTCTTCCTTTATCCTTTCACTGCAGAATCCTCCTATTCAGATATTTAAATAATAATTTACTAATCCCCCCACCCCAATAATGCATGTTAAGTCATTTTTCCTTTCGTATGGAAAAATATGAGGAATATATCATATTAATTATCTGTTTAATAATCAAAACCTCAGTCACATCACCAACTTTGATCATTAAAATGGTACATAGAAAAAAGAACACATTCTTAAGTAATTAGTAGTAGTTTTTATCCTATATCAAAATCAGAATAGACCTGGTAATTATTGGTATTTAAGATTATAAAAAACCATATCATCACTTTGGGAGGTAACATTTTATGCAGCATATTTTCAAAAAACAGATCACTTGGAAAAGTGTATAATCTCTTAAAGAATATGTTTTTATTTAAAGTAGCTATGACTTACTAACTATATATTCTTTACAAACAAGACCATTTCAAAGTTAAAAAGATAACATTTATTGCTTGCAAGTATAATATCTTGCTGTAAATTATATCAATAAATGGAGGTGAAGAATATGGTCACATTAAGTAAGTTTTTGAAAACAAAAGTAAACAGAAGAGATAAGCCAGAAGAACAAGTACCTTTAAATTTATATTAGGTTTTAAAACGGTTTATGTTAGTTTTTGTAATATATAGGGCATTGTCATTTTTTTGGCCTTGGAATAAATTAGTTGACATTACTTAAGTAAATTCTTGCAAAAGAACAGTGAGATAGTTCAGAATTAAGTTGAGGTTTACAGGTTAACTAGCCTGAAAATTTAAGTTTTATTAAGAACAATTCACAAAGTAATCTACATACATATCATTGCATCAACAGCCTACAAAATAATGAACATATTTATCATGAGGGGGTCATAAATATATTATATTTAATAAGTCTAAACATAGTGTAGTTAATTGCTATAAATAAAAGCATTTCATTTTTAATTATGATTTTTAGAGTTTATTTTTTTCTGCTTTATTAAACCAAAAGGTTTTAACACACTTGGCACTCTTCTAGGGGAAAAAAAAAAATGTTTGCTTGGGTATGTACTAGAATACAATATGAAGATTTCATGTTTCATTCATATAATCATATGGCATATCAATGAAAAGCAATTTGTGCTTCATTCCCAATTCAAAAGAATTTCCTAAGGACTATAGTAAAACTTTTTTCTTCTAAATCCTCATGCAAAGTAAAAGTATCAAGAAGGTGTTTCATAGGATATGAAACTGAACACCTACTTTTATTGGGTACAGGGCTACCATTGGGGTAAGATGCCTTTGTCTAGCTTAGGCAACTGGTAGTTAAATTTCCACTACTACTCATTCACATTATGAATAAAAACATAACAAGGTTTTTAGAATATTATTTTCAGTAAACTCTTACCAGCCCATCTTCCCCTGGTCCTGGGAAGGTTACAGCAAGATCATGACCATTCTCATCTAAAGCTTTGATTTCAATGCCTAAGTTGGATTCAGGTTGTTTGAGCCAATTTTGCAACACTGTCTTCACATCAATGCTCTGCCAAATACCAGTGCCTGGGTTCATGTCAAGTTTCAGAGATCGGATTCCAGTATACCTTGTACCGTCTTTCATGGGTTTGATGAGTCTCAGGATTTGCACAAACACTGTTGTAGGAGTCTTGACGGGTCTCAGATATATCCACAGTTGGGCCTTTACTACTTTATTGTATTGTATTTTAGAGCTAAATTTAAAGAAGCAACATTTGGGTTTTCCTTCCACTTGCATTAGAAGATCAGCTAAAAATGAATAAAAAAAGAGAAGAGTTATTGAAATTATCTTTCATGAAAAATGAACAAACTCCTGTATATTAATCAGTGAGCATTTTTTTCTGTTGGAATAAAGTATGCATATTTAGTCTTTTAAAATTAAAAATTGTAGAATTTCATTCATAATTCAAAAAATAACAAAATAATTACTATAGCTTTCAGATTTTTTTCAGTATATGTTTTCTCAGCTGTTTATGAGAAACCTACTTCCTTTCCAGAAAACTGTGGACTAAAAAAAATTCTATGAAGGAATGAACGGTGGATGAAATTTTAAAATGATGATGATTAGAGAGAACAAGAGACACTGTGGAGGAACATCCACTTAGAATTCTTTGGGAATCTGAGTAGTTACACTTACTGAGCAGCTGTACCAATCAGTCTGGAAGAAGGAACCCTTCCCCCAGGCCTGAATTACCTGGGGACGAGACACACTGAGCAACTAACTGAGCCTCGGGAATTAGTAGAAAATATAGTACATCTGTTATGTTTTGGCACTGGGATAGCTTTTTTAAAGGAACAAAACTAGAAGGCAGTTAGCAGCAGAATTTAAATGTTGCATTCAGGCTATCTCAAAACTTAGAAAACATTGTTAAGGCCATGCTGTCATTGTAAGCAGAAACACTTAGAAACCACTTTCCTTTTGGTTTTCCAAGATTGTTTATAAATAAGGCAAATCTACTCTAGGATTATCTGATAGCACAGTCTTCAAGAAAAATTATTTGTTGCATCATAGCCTAATTACTTAATAAGAAGAACAATATTTCCAAACTGTTTTGATTCCAGTTTAAAGTGGATAAAGCACTGTATAAAGCAAGATCACAGACACGTGGCACAAAAATCTTTCTTGTCATGCCTTCTCTGTTAAGGTGCCAGTCTCCCTTTCCTTGTGTATAGTTTTGAACTGATTGCAATAGGAATGGTATGAAATATATTGTCTTTCAGAAGCAATGTGGATACTACAGGTAATAGTTCTCCCTCCTATGAAAAAGAAAATAATATTTTAGAGCTTATTAAGCATGTGCCTGCCTGGAAATATGCAGACAGGGTAGTCTCAACAATAGTACCATGGTCAAGGTATAAGCAGGACTTTGTAAGCCATAACCTACTTGATAAAATGTTTATTTCTTGGCATTTTCTGATAATTAGCTCATAATTACCATTATGCTATATTTACTTCATCATTTCTCTTAACAATACATTAAATTTTTTAAAAATATTTTTTCATACTTTCCAGTATAGTAGATTTCAAAATTAGATATTTTAATTTGTGAAGAATGTAGAAACACTGTGAGAAATAGTTCTGAATAACATAAGTCATTCTAGGGGTTCAGCAAATGCCCAAATAGGGTTCAATATTTGTAAATTTACATCTTCATTTCTCTATTATTAGTAAAAAAAAAGCTATTATTACAAATGCATATTTCAGACAACCAACCCTTTTTTCCACATTGCTTGTAGTAACTCCTAATTCTTGCCTTGGTGGTATTAAGCTGTGAAAGCTTAAGCATGTTATATTTGTCTTATTAAACTATATAACATTAATACTATGCAGGCATTTTAGTTTTTATTTTCAGCTTTTTAGCTAAGGAAAACAGTAATGCAGCAGCTTTCAGTCTCATTAGTTTATTTCTCATGAAATCTTGAAAAAAGAAACTCTTTTCCCTCCTACTTACATACAAGCCAACAGCTTGTTAAAAGAGCCTGAAAATAGATCTGTTTCTCATAAACACTGGAACAACAGTCAGCAGAATTGTTGATATACACTAATAGGACTACTTACACTCTGTAGGCATGGTAATGATCGTTTCCGTCGTAGCGTGATAATCATCATCTTCCAAGGAGCCATCACTGCTGTCATCTCTCTGGACATCGTACTGATCAATCAGTTCCCGGAGTGGAGGAGCTTTGGGCAAAAGTTGTCTTATAGCATCTTTGCTAATGTTAGGAGCTGTTTCCAGGCGAAGTTTACTGAGGATTTGAATTTTTATGGCTTCTAGTCTTGAAGATTTAGTGTTTTGTCTCCACATACATGCATTACACAGCCCCTCTTTTTCCACATTTTCCTTTTGCTCGCTGTTCTCATTCAGATCCACGGGACCAGCAACAATCAGCATAAACAGGTAAATATAAACATAGATTTGCAGTTTTTGCATGATTTTAAAATCAATACAATCTTTCTCCTTGTTCTTATTTCTTTCTTTTGCTTTTGAGTAACGCCACGCAAAATTTTAATGCCTGCACTGTGTGACAGACAACTTGCCACACCAGTGAATCTTTTATACTGTATTCCAAGTGGCTTTTTATATTCCACTTGATGAGACAAGTGTCGTCAGGATCTATGATTGGCTCTTGCTCCACAATGAATCTCGCTGTCAGAGGTTAAAACCCTGTCTGTCACAAGTCACCAAACAGTATTTTGTTACAGTCAAGGGTGAGCTGATTCATTTGACTACTTCATAAAAGAAATAAATCTACAAATAATGAAAGATATATGTGACATCTGAAAAATTAAAATCTATTTTAACAGTAATACAAACTACATTTAAATATTATTAATCTTTATTAGTGAAACTTTAAAATTGCAATTTAAATAAGTAAAATCTTAATTTACACTTCATACCTAAAAAGTTGAAGTGTCTTTTTCCTCAAAAAATAAAATGATTTTACATTATTTAGACAAACATTTGAAGTAGAAAGAATTTTATTTGCTGTTTTTAATCATTTTTATCCCTGTGTAACTAGGGAAATACAGATTTAAATTAGGAAGACCTGAATTAAAATTTAAGATTGTGATACTAGTAAAATATATTCAGCTATAATTTGAGGAACTTATCTTCCTGACTAAATCCCTAGTACACAATGAAAATCATACTTATTCTAATGTTATATTACACATGGAATTATTTTTAAATAATATTTTTATTCATATGAAAATCATGCTCAGTTTTCAACTGATTTTTCCTGTCCTAAAGTTGCAGATTAATATTGCTCAGAAGATGTTGTTTTTTCATTGTTTATTACCAAGAGGATAATGTCAGCTATCTGAGCTTAGAATAAGCTTAAAATAACTTAGAATAGGAAGATAATGAATTTTATGACTGGTAATGCTGTTTGCCTCAGATTTCCAGTGGTAAAAGTAAAAAATATAGTATCTATTCTCTGTAAATTATGCCCAAGTATTGCGAACACATAAAAGAGAAGGAGCACCATAATGAAGGGTGCCCATTTTTCTGTTTCCCAATTCTGTGCTAGGTTTGCACCCCTTTGCCAGTTTCTCATTTGACCAGAGGGCAGACACCTGGCAGGGATTTGGGGTAAGGTCTAGGAGCAGAGAATAGAGCTTTTTGTTCTCTAAATTTAAGGGGCCTCTGTAGAGCTCAAACTCTCAACCTTAGCTTTAGGAGCCACAAGATCTAATCAAATGAACTATTAAAGAGCTAAACAAACATAGCCAGTGAGAAACAGAAGCTGTTTCCAGGCCACAGGAGATTTATTCTTCCTACTCCTTTTGGGGAAGCTAAGGACTCCTAAGAGAGTTAATCCATTACCTTTTTTTTTTTTTCCCAAGAGAATGCAGTGGTTCATATCAAATATTTATTTTTTAGGTCACTACTTTTGCACATTGTACACTCATTTACTGCCTCAGTGCACTAAAATGCAACTCAGTAGCCTGAAAAGTTAATGCATTTTCATCAAATTCTTAGGAGGTATCTACATCTCTTGAGAAAAAATGGCCTTACATAATGCATTAGACTTGCTCATCATTAAAGATTAAGGAAAAACAGACACAAACCAGATGCCCTGAAGGATTTCAGAAATTCTTTGTTGTGGAGAAATATTAGATCAGGCTTATAAAGGTTTTATTTTTTGTAAATTTATTTTTCAACATATAATCTTTGTAATATTAGAATAATTGTAACATATGCTCCTATACACTTCTGAGTAGATCAGATCTTTTTTTTTTTTTAAACTTGAATAGAATTGCAAAGCAGTTGGGAAATAAGGCTCTGGAATCAGATAGACCTGAGTTCAAATTCAACTTTGCCACTTCTAACAATGTAATAATGGATGAGATACTTAGCTTCTCTGACCTTCAGTTCCCTCATAGAGTTTTGGGGGGATGTAATTCAATAATACATGTAAATTGCTGAGTATAGTGCCTGTCACATAATAAGTGATTGATAACTGGTACTTGAGTGTTTGGTCTTTGTTTCATGCAGAGGTGTTTGAGATTATGCTTAATTTTATCCTCCACGTGAACAAGAACTGCTTCAGGTTGTAGCTGCCAACCAATTCACATAGGCTAGCTCTCTAGGCCTCTGAGGCAAGTAAAATATTTCAAGGCAACCCTATCACAAGGCACGTTTCAGCTCTTTATTCTTACTACCTGCAGTAAAGGAAACAAAGTTGTCATTCCCATATGGCTAATGCTCATTATTCGTGGATTCCATGTATGAAAATTTGCCTACTTGCTGATATTTATTTTTAACTCCAGAATCAATACTCATGGCACTCTGATAGTCATTCAGACACCTGGACAAAACAGCAAAAATTTTGAGGACACAGGGTCCCAGTTGAGGTCAAACAAGGCAATTCTCTGCCTTGTTTCAGCTCTCATATTTAAGCAAGTGCTCTTTTTGCAATGTGTATAGTGCCATGTTTTTCACATTTTTATTTGCTTTTGGGGGATGATTCTGCTGTTTAAAATGGTCTCAAAGTATAGTGCTTAAGTGCTGTGCTCCTACACACAGGAAGGCTGTGATGGAAAGTAGAATGGTGGTTACCAGGGGCTGGAGGAGAGGTGGGGTGGGATGGAGGAAAGCTACTGTTCAAGAGAGAAAAACAAAATTTTCAATTTGGGAAGGTCAAAAAGTTCTGGAGATGAGTATTGAGCATGGTTGTACACAATATAAATGTATTTAATGCCACTGAACTGTACAGTTGAAAATAAATACTCAGTCTTATGTATATCTTACCACAATTTTTAAAAAAGAAGGCTGTGATATGAAAGGGAAAATAACTTCTTCATGGAAAAATATGTGTATTATATAAGCATAAATCAGGCTTGAGTTATAGTGCTTTTGCCTGTGAATCCAATGTTAGTAAATCATTAATATATATTAAATAAGATATTTTAAAACAAATGAACATAAAACAAGGTTATATATTGATTGGTTGGTGAAAATGTGACCAGAGGCTGACAGGAATCTAACTTTATATTTCCTCTCGGATCAATGGCTCAGTGATCACTCGTTCAACGTTGGCAGTGATTTGATAGAACACAACTTCTAAGGATAATGAGAATCAACTGAATCTAATCAACTTCTCTAGAGGTCAGTATTGAATGAATTAATAGGTACTCAAGAAATTTTGAGAACATATATTCCTTCTCCAGTGTCAGTGATTGCAATCTTCCCAAAGCCCCAGAGAAGGAAGGTTCACCAGCCATAGGAACCATCACTGTGGTGTGACTGGTGGGGGTCTAGCCTTGGCTGCATTCCTAAAGAATAGACTGTGTCATCAGAATAAGTGAGTAGAGAATTCCTTCTAGTTGATTGGGAGGGCATAGTCCACCAGCTTGTTGGCTTTGTCTTATGAGTCAATTTAGGTGGCCAGCACAGCTCTTAACAAGACTTGTCTTTTTCCGTCCCCCGCTCTTCTTTATAGTGGGTGAGGGCGTTAAATTTCTATAACAGTAAGGTAGCAAGGAACTTCTCTCCCTTCTCTTACAAATGCCAGGGGGTGTTTCAAAATGACTTTGAAAATATAAAGCCTATTTCCCAGGGAGTTCTCTTGTGGCATAGCCAGTTAAGGTTCCAGTGTTGACACTGAAGTGGCCCTTGTCACTGCTATGGTGTGGATTCAATCCCTGGCCCAGGAACTCCCACATGTTGTGGGTGTGGCCAAAAAAAAAAAAGTGTATTTCTCTGAAAAACATTTATGGCTTTATTCTTTATAGTCTGGGAACTACTAAGTGCATTAACATACAAGCTTGTCAGAGGTTTAATGATGTGGCCAAAGAAAGAAAGATTAGACTATTAGAATAAGGATAAATCATGAAAAATTCAACTTGTGAGAAAAACCCAGAAAATTATATTTTACCTGATCATTTTTGCCATTTTCTTGGTTTTTGTCTTTTCAAGCTCAATTCTTTTTTAGTTGACGTATATTTGATTTACAGTGTTTGTTAATTTCTGCTATATAACAAAGTGATTCAGTTATACATATATATATTGTTTTTTTAATATTCTTTTCCATTATGGTTTATCATAGGACATGAATATAGTTCTCTGTACTAGACCTTGTTGTTTATACCCTTCATGTGTAAGAGCTTACATCTGCTAACCCCAGCCTCCCACTCCACGCTTCCCCAAATCCCCTCCCCACTGGCAACCACAAGTCTGTTCTCCTTGCCCATGAGTCTGTTTTTGTTTTGTGGATAGGTTCATTTGTGTAATATTTTAGTTTCCATGTAAAAGTGATATGCTATTGTATTTGTCTTTCTCTTTCTGACTTATTTCACTTAGTATGATAATCTCTAGTTGCGTCCAGGTTGCTGGGAGCCCTTTCTTTCTAATGGCACCCCTTTGATGTTACACTGTTATGATTACGCTTAAGGCCAGGAAAAAAAAAAAAAAATTGGGTGGTGCTCAACTCACATAACAGTTTGAGAAGTAGTCATTCCACATTGGCAATATCTGATTATCCATACTTTCAATAGATTACAGAACAAAAATTAACAAAAACAAAAAGATCCTTAAGCCAGGGGAAAACAGTGTGGGAATAGAAAATAGGAGATCTGGAATTTAGTTCTAGGTTTGTTGCTGACATTTTATGTGACCTTGAATGAGTCAGTTGGCAAAGTCTTCATTTTGGAATGCAGGTATGTATGTATGTATGGCGGACCTTTGAACAACATGGGTTTGACGTGCTTGGGTCCGTTTATATGCACATTTTTTGCTAAGCATATACTACAGTACTATACCATCTGCAGTTGCTTGACTCCTCCAATGCAGAACCTTGGATACAGAGGGATGACTGTAAAATTATATGCGGATTTTCAACTTGGAGGACAGTTGGTACTCCTAAGCCCTGCACTGTTTGAATGTCAACTGTACTAACTTATTTATTATTTTATGAAGTATTCTCATGCCTACTGTGTCCCCGGCACTGTGGTAGATTCTGAGGAGAAAACAGTGAGCCAGACAGAAACAGTCACTGTCTTCATGAAACCTGTAGTCTAGTTCTTCCATGTGAAATAGGAAATTTGATGAGATGTGCACTTTCACTTGAGACATACCTCCTAAAGTAGTAGTTTTCAAACTTTTTGGCCTCAGGATCCCTTTACTATGAAGTTATTTAGGATCATCAAAAGATTTTGTTTGTGTGGGTCACATCTATCAATATTTAATGTCATATAAATTAAAACAATTTTTTGCCTTTTTTTAGGATCGCTCATGCAGCATATGGAGGTTCCTAGACTAGAGGTCAAATTGGAGCTGCAGATGCCACCCTACACCACAGCCACAGCAATGCTGGATCCTTTACCCACTGAGTGGGGTCAGGGATTGAATCCATGTCCTCATGGATACCAGTTGGGTTCGTTACCACTGAGTCACAATAGGAACTCCCAAAACAAGTTATTTTAGAATATAGACATATGCAAGCATATATTCTATTTGCTGACAGAGTGATTATGTCATTACGTATCACAGAGCATCTGGAAACCCCAACTGTACATGGAAGAAAGAATGAGAGTAGCAAAAAAAAAAAAATCTTAGCATTGTGAAAATAGTTTTTTCCACAGTATCTCTGAAAGGGTCTTCATACCAGGGATCCCCAGACCACACTTTGAGAATCATGCCCCAAAGTAATAATTTTTATATTACTTTAGTTGAATTTTTTTCCCTCTAATTTGAAGTCCCCTCCTTCTAATACCTGTTGCTTTGCTTTTAATGAGACATCAAATATGGCCATTTTTAAATGTATATTTATTTGCTGATATGTAATTATTGCCAAGAGTATAAATATAAATATTACTGTTTTATAATCAACAACTGTTAACTTGAGGTTATTTAGAGGACATTTGTGCATTTGTCAGTTCTAGAGCATAGACTGAAATCTGGTCTTGAGGGATTTCTTTTATGGTTTTCAGGTCAGTTTTGAGATGATAATTTCATATTATGACAATGCATCATAATAATGTCTAGTTCACAAACTTTTGCATTCCACTGTCCTGTAGAGGTAGTATTAATTCAAAACAATTTTAAGTGTGATTTCTACCTTCCTTCCTTTCCAAAGTGGGAACTCTATTCATTTACACATTTGAAATACAAAAAACAAAAATTAAGTTATAATTTAGCTTCCTCATTTTTCCATTGAAAAAAGATACTAGACTTAGTGTTAAAATTATATGGACTTAGTGTTAAAATTATATGGATTTAGTGTTAAAATTATATGGATTGTTACAGTTCTCAATGTCTGCTTTTGTTTCCTTACTTGTCTTTCCATATCTCCCCCCCAAAATACTATGAATTATTGTGTTCATTTTTGTCCCCTCAGGTCTTGGTCTAAACCTGGTACAAAAGGGTGTTTACTGATAATTGAACCAACAAATAAATAATGTCTCCTTAAGTAAAAGAAAGTTCAACTTTCTAATTTTTCAATAGATGTACTTTTATATTTATAGGCTTTTGAAGTGAATCTGTTGTGTTTTTAGTTTGTGCTGTGATTTACAGCATTTCTACAGGGGTCTTTCTTACCCAGGCTGGTAGGGAGTACCACTACTGGTGGATCCCTGTGTCCTTGTGTGCTCTCACAGTTCTGTGGTAGACCGAGCACTTGAGCTTTTGCATTTAGTGATCTTTGTTGCTCTTAACATGACCTTGCTAGGGAGTGACCGCGCTTGCTGTGATACAGCTAGACTACCAGAGCCCTTACCCAACACAGGTCCTATTTAGGTCAAACTGAGTTTGAGGAGCAACAGAGGTAGCCAGAAAGGAGAAAAGAAATCTCAAAAGGGTTTTGTGTGTGTGTGTGTGTGTGTGTGTGTGTAGGCATAACAATCTTCTTTGCTTTCACCCAGTGGGGAGAAAAGTGAACCGATTATATGTTACAGTCTTCTCCTTTTCCATGTTCTTTTTTGTAAATTACTTCTCTCCCTTTTCTCCTCATATCAGCAGGAAGGTATTTTCCCCCAAAACTCAGACCGAGTTTATCACCTCAGTTTACCCCAAGGCATAGCTGTTTAAATAGCCAGCCCAGGTGGGCCAGAAATCAACCTATTTCCCAGAATACGCTCTCCACCTAAGTTCTTAGCTCTCCAGAAGCAATTATGTGAGTTCCATAAGTAATTTCATAAAATTTAGTTCTTCATGGGATCATCCAGATAACCACCTTACATATTCAATGTCTTCATTTTTTTATGTCTACAAATATGTCTACAGTGTGTGTGTGTATATTTGCTGACACTATAGATTATTGAAGTATAGTTGATTTACAATGTTGTGTTAATTTCTGCTGTATAGCAAAATGATTCAATTATATATATATATGCATTTTTTCATATTCTTTTCTATTATGGTTCATCACAGGATATTCAATATAGTTACCTATACCATACAGTAGAATCTTATTATTTATCCATTCTATATATAATAGTTTGAATCTGCTAATTCCAAATTCCCAATCCATCCCTCCCCACAGTCCCTCTTCCTTGGCAACCACAAGTCTGTTCTCTATGTCTGTGAGTCTTTCTGTTTGATACATAAGTTCATTTGTGTCATATTTTAGATTGCAAATATAAGTGATATCATACAGTATTTTTCTTTTTCTGACTTAGTTCACTTGGTTCGATAATCCCTAGGTCCATCTGTGTTGGTGCAAATAGCATGATTTCATTCTTTTTTATGATTAAGTAATGTTCCAGTGTATATATGTACCATATCTTTTTATCTGTGCTTCTGTCACTGGACATTTAGGTTGCTTCCACATCTTGGCTATTGTAAATAGTGCTGCTGTGAACATAGGGGTACATGTATGTTTTTGAATTAGAGTTTTGTCTGAATATATGCTGAAGAGCCAGATTGCTAGATCATATGGTGACTCTATTTTTAGTTTTTTGAGGAACGACCTTACTGTTTTCCGTAGTAGTTGCACCAATTCACCTTCAAACAGTGCAGCAGCATTGCTTTTATCCACACCCTTTCTAGCATTTATTGTTTGTGGACTTTTAAATGATTTCTATTCTGATTGGTGTAAGGTGTAATACATGTAGTTTTGATTTGCATTTCTCTGATAATTAGCAATGTTGAGCAAGATTTAGATTTTAAATTTGAAGACTCGAAACCCTTAAAAAAATTAACTTCCTCTTTACTCAGCTGGTGACTTGGAAATAGTAAGAGCCAGAAAAGAATTCAGTTCTTGCCAAGAATATTCAGGAAATATTTTCCTATTTCCTTGGAATTGCCTAAAGCATTGTTTTTCATAATTCACAGAAGATTGGCTTTCAGAGGCATTCTGTTTCCAAATTCTTTTGTAAATTCCTAGAAAGAATTCTCTAAAAATGTACTAATTTATTTGTTTATTCATTGCACTTACTGAGCACCTGGTCTGTGAGAGAGACTATGCCAAGTACTAAAGACAAGGGGAAAAATGATACTTTTTGTCTAGGGGGGAGAAATTGAATTTTAGGAGTATTAGAATTTTAAGATGATCATATCTAATCTACTCATGAACAGGTGGAGAAACTGAGGCCCAGACAGCTTATATGACTTAAATTAGAATTAAATTAAGAACAGTTTATTTGACTTACAAAGGCAATTTGCATTGAAACACTTTTGAAACACCAGTACTTCATTTATATTGAGTTAAGAATTTTTTTTTAATGCTCTAAAATTAACAAATAAGGTCAGTGCTCAATTTCCTGGGTCAGTGCCACAGTGGTGCCCTTTGTCCTTGGAACCAGTCCATGGTCTGGCTTGGCAAATGAAAGACCCAATGACCTGAGTTTGGCAATTAGTATAGTGGTTTTTGTGTCTACTGACTAAATGCACTTTGGATACCTATTTGCTCAGATATTGGGAATCAGCCTTTTGTTACAGAACATCGCTATTTCTGTTAAGCTCATTTTTCAATATTTTGCATTATAGATTTACATTCTTCAAAATTTAAATTAACAAGTCAGAAGTTTCTAGTAATTTTAACTATAAAAAGTTCTGACTTTCGTATTGGTTTAAGAATAGAAACAATCTTGAATTATAGTAAAAATATTTTCATTTAATTAGATTTAACATGAACATTCTGGCCCCTGCTGGGAACTCTAAGAACTACATCACTGTACCACCAACTTTTCTAAGTTCATAGGGACTTAAGGTTAAACCTTGAATTCAGTTTTACATATGTTCTTTTTTTCTTTTTCTTTTTTTTTTGGTTTACACAGAAAATTTTTAAATAAAATCTGTAAGGTATTACTTTTATTAAGGTTCAATATCTGTTAAATATTGCACATTTTTGCATGATATAATGAATTTAATCCACTGTAATAAAATCAAATTTCACCTTCATTTTAAATATGAATAAATCTAATATTTTTTGTGTTCACTCAGACCTAAAGGAGAAATCTGATGGAAGAGCAGGTGAAATTTAAATACTTGGTAAAATGTGGAAAAGACTCTACTTAGATATTTTTTTTTAATATTCACTGTTTGGTTGTGGCCAGGTATCGAGTATATTTATATACAGCATTGCCCTACCCCTAGAGAGGAGTGTATAATAGTTATAAAACAGCATTTGAACAAGTCAAAGTTTTGGGACGGAGTAGGCACTATGGGACAAACCAACACTTTCTTAGTTGTAGCTGGAATGGTGTATACACAGGATACTTATGTGTGGAGTGGAGAACAAATTCGAGACTAGAAATAATATTATAAAACCTTCCCTCTCCAAAACCTATGAATAATAAACACTTTTGCCAGCTAGTATCTATGAGCTCTCTGACTCTGGACAAATTAGGAACTTTCACTTCCTCATCTGCAAAGTGAAAATATTAGTCAAGTTGTGAGGACTAAATGAGATAATAATGAGATAATAATGTAAAGTACCAAGAACAGAGCCTGGTGCCAAGTAAATGCTTAATAAATATTAAATATTAAAATCATTGTCAACATCTAACAAACAGTAATACCAGTAGTACCTAACAATTTTTATATCACTGATATTAATTTGTATTAGAAATCTTTTTAAATTGAAAATATATAAATTTAACTTTTGTAAAGAGAGGAATGAGTATATATGACATACTGAGAGGAAGATCTAAAGCAAAATGACGGGAAAATTATAAAGAAAATAGTGGGAAAATATCTTTCAGGCAAATGCTCACAAAAGGAAAGCTGCGGTCATGATATTAGGATAAAATTTAAGGCAGAAGGTATAATACAAGATGAAGGAGGAAATCTTATGATGACAGAAGCTCTACAGAGAGGGTATACATTTCATAAACCTTAAATCATTGAATAATATGATAATAATAATACATAAAACTGCAGAACTGTAAGGAAAGATGGTCAGAAAGTAGTACTAGTCTACTTTAGTTCACTTTATGGATTAAGCTGTCAAAATGGGTAAGGGTATATTTGAATGATGAAGTCAATGAGGTTGATGAAATAGATGAAGTAGATATCCTGTTATCTGGAAAACAATCTTATTTTTAAAAGTTCATGAAACATTTACCAAATTGACTCTACATTAGCCTGCATATGCACACAGAAATCTCTCAGTTAATTCCAAAAATTAGAACTAATTCAGACTACATTCTCTGATAACTATGCAATTCAACAAAAAATGAGTGAACAGAATAAAAATGAACATTATATTTTAAATGTAAATACTATTTAAAACAACCTTTGATACAAAAAGGAAATAAAGCTGTTATTGCAGAATGTGTACAAAATAATAATTAAAGCATTACCCACCAAAACCTATAGAATACAACTACCACTGTGTTCAGCAGATAGTTATGGTTTCAAACAGGAATACAAGAAAGAAGAAAAACGGCATACTGTGTAACTCAAAAAAGTAGAAAATGAGAAACTCTCCCATGGCACACCAGGTTAAGGATCTAGCGTTACCGTAGCTGTGGTGCAGGTCTCAACTGCTGTGCGGATTTGATCCCTGGCCAGGAACTTCATGCAGCCAGGGGGTGCAGCCAAAAAAAGAGGTAGAAAATGAACTACCAGACAGACTAAAATTAAACCTTAAAAAGCAGAAGAGAATGGTAAAAGCAAAAACAGCAAAGCATAAATCAACTATAATTCAATAAAAGTAAAAAATAAAGTACATATTTAAAAAAAACAGCAAAGCAGTAGAACTGATACTATAAATTACAATATAAATCTATGACCTGTTTGCTTAAGGAGAAAAATAAAATCCAATATACTAGCTAACCTAATCAATATAAAGATGGCATAGATAGTCTATATATTCTATTATATTTTGCAAATAAATTTGAAGACCTGGAATTCCCATCGTGGCTCAGCAGAAACAAATCTGATTAGTATCCATGAAGATGCAGTTTCGATCCCTGGCCTTACTTAGTGGGTTAAGGATCTGGTGTTGTCATGAGCTGTGGTGTAGGTCATAGACGCAGCTTGGATCTGGCATTGCTGTGGCTGTGGTGTAGGCCAGTGGCTATAGCTCCGTTTCCTCCCTTAGCCTGGGGTGAAATTCAAAAACTTGGAGACCTACATGAAATTAAGATGATATATGTCTTTTATTTTTTTTCTTCTTCTTCTCTCTTTTTTTTTTCTTTTTAGGGCCCCACCTGTGCAATATGGAAGTTCCCAGGCTATGGGTCAAATCAGAGCTGCAGCTGCCAGCCTACACTACAGCCACAACAATGCCAGAACTGAGCTGCATCTGCAACCTACGTTGCAGCTTGAGGCAATGCTGGAAAATTAACCCACTGGGCAAGGCCAGGGATTTTTTTGTTGTTGCTTGTTTGTTTGTTTGTTTGTTTGGCTTTTTTACAGCTGCATCTGTGGCATATGGAAGTTCCTGGGCTGTGGGTCTAATTGGAGTTGCAGCTGCGAGCCTATGCCACAGCAACGCAGGTTCCAAGTTGTGTCTGCAACCTACACCACAGCTCACAGCAACATGGGATCCTTAACATACTGAGTGAGGACAGGGGTGGACCACATCCTCATGGATACTAGTTGGGTTCGTTACTGCTAAGCTACAACTGGAACTCCCAACTAGTCAGATTCTTAACCAGCTGAGCCACAGTGGGAATTCCCAAGATGATATACGTTGTCCAGAAAAAACACAAGCAAGGAAAATAATGGAATAATTCCTGGAGAGCTACTCTTTGAAAAATACCAGTTTATAGGTGATCCTTTCAAATCCTCAAATAACATACAATATTTTTCAAAACAGTGGTTTTGAGCTGAGCATTTTTTTAACTGAAATAGAATAGTACAGAGTGAGTGCATGCTCATAGAACAAGTATTATGATGTGAAACTTTGGTTACAGTGCTTATTTTAAGCCAGGTCTCCTTTTAAGGCTTCATTTTTTACTCTGGGTCACAATCAAAATACTCTGAAAGCCACCACTCTAAAATTTTAATAAATTAAAGAATAAAAATAAATTAATACAGAAAGTTTAGCAAAAAAAATATAAGCTCCAAAATATTGATGCTAACACATGGCAATGAGCAAAACAAGAATATTGATCCAAATTTTGAAGTTAAATATTAGTGGAGTTCCCGCTGTGGTGCAACAAGATTGGTAGTGTCTTGGGAAAGCTGGGACAAAGGTTCGATCCCTGGTCTGGCATAGTGGGTTAAGGATCCAGCACTGGTGTGGCTATGGCTGTGACTCAGATCTGATCGCTGGCCCAGGAACTCCACATGCCGCAGGGTAGCCAAAATAGAAAAAATTAAACTAAATTAAATATTAGCAGAGTTCCCATCGTGGCTCAGTGGTTAATGACTCCAACTAGGAACCATGAGGTTGTGGGTTCGATACCTGGCCTTGCTCAGTGGGTTAAGGATCCGGCATTTCCGTGAGCTGTGGTGTAGGTTGCAGACATGGCTCGGATCCTGCGTTGCTGTGGCTGTGGTGTAGGCTGGCGGCTACAGCTCCCATTAGACCCCTAGCCTGGGAACCTCCATATGCTGCGGGTACAGCCCTAAAATGAAAAAAGACAAAAAAATTAATAAAAAGTAATAAAATAATTAAATATTAGCAAAGAGAATTCTGTAGTACATTAAAAGAACAATATCCTGTGACGGAGCCCAGTCAATCCAGCAGCACAAACATGGTTCAATATCTGAAATCTGTTAATATCTTTTAAAATATTAATAGGTAAAAGAAGGGGGAAAGCATGATCATCTTTATTCCTCTAAAGCACTTAACAGAATTTAAATAGTAGTCCTTTAGAAAGCCCAGAAATAAACCCACGCACCTATAATCAACTAATCTGTGACAAAGGAAGAAAGAATATACAATGGAAAAAAGATACTCTTCAATAAGTGGTGCCAGGAAAACTGGACAACTATATGTAAAAGAATGAAATTAGAACACTTTCTAGCACCACACACAAAAATAAACTCAAAATGGATTAAAGACCTAAGTATAAGATTGGATCGTATAAATGTTTAGAGGAAAACATAAGCAGAACACCATCTGACATAGACTGAAGCAGTATCTTTTCAGATCCACCTCCTAGAATAATGAAAATAAAAACAAAAATAAACAAATGGGACTTAATTAAATGTAAACGTTTTTGCATGGCAAAGGAAATCATCAGCAAAACGAAAAGACAACCCACAGAATGCGAGAGAAAAGTTTTTTACAAATGAAGTGACTGACAAGGGATTAATCTCCAAAATATACAAACAACTCATGCAGCTCAATATCTAAAAAGCAACCAACCCAATCAAGAAATGGATAGAACACCTAAATAGACATTTCTCCAAAGAAGACATATAGATGCCCCCCCAAAAATGAAAAGATGCTCAACATTGCTAATTATTAGAGAAATGCAAATCAAAACTACTATGAGGTACCACCTTACACCAGCCACAATAGCCATCATCAAAAATCTGCAAACAGTAAATGCTGAAGAGGGTGTGGAGTAAAGGGAACCCTTCTACACTGTTGGTGGGAATGTAAATTGGTACAACCACTATGGAAAACCATATGGAGGTTCCTCAGAAATCTAAATATAGAACTACCCTACAATCCAGCAATCCCACCCCTGAGCATGTATCAGAACAAAACTATAATTCGAAAAGAGACATACACCATTATGTTCATTATAGCACTGTTCACAATAGCCAAGACATGAAAGCAACCTAAATGTCCATCAACAAAAGATGGATTAAGAAGATGTGGTACATATATACAATGAAATGTTACTTGGCTATAAAAACAATGAAATAATGCCATTTGCAGCAACATGGGTGGACCGAAATTATCATTCTAGTGAAGTTAGTCAGACAGTGAAATACAAACATCATATGATACCACTTATATGTGGAATCTAAAAAAATGATACAGGAGTTCCTATTGTGGAGCAGCGGAAATGAATCTGACTAGTATCCATGGGGACACAGGTTCAATCCCTGGCCTCCCTCAGTTGGTTAAGGATCCGGCATTGCTGTGAGCTGTGGTGCAGATCACAGACGCAGTTCAGATCCCACATTGCTGTGGCCGTGGTGTAGGCCAGCAGCTACAGCTCTGATTAGACCCCTAGCCTGGGAACCTTCATATGCTGTGGGTGCAGCCCTAAAAAGGCTAAAATAAAATAAAGTATACAAATGAATTTATTTGCACAACAGAAACAGACTCACACACAGACTTGAAAACAGACCAAGGGAGATAGGTGGGGGGAGAGGGATGGACTGGGGTTTTGGGACTGGCATATGCACGCTGTGGTATATGGAATGACTGGCCAATGCTATATAGCACAGGGAACTCTACCCAGTATTCTGTGATAATCTGTATGGGGAAAGAATCTGAAAAAGACTGGATATGTGTATAACTGAATCATTTTGTTCTATAGCAGAAAATGTCACAACATTGTAAATCAAGTATACTTCAAGAAAACTTTATAAAATGAAAAAATAAATAGGAGTCCTTTAATTAGGACAGTTCCTTACTAAAAAACCTTTAGTAAAATTTGAGTAGATGGATATTTTCTTGGGTGATAAACCAGAATTATGCTTAACGATGAAACACTATACATATTCTCATTTTAATGAGAATAAATTAAGAATAGCCTTAACAACTATTACTTGTTATTTTTATGGAGCTATTAGCCAACACTAGACAATATGGAATAAGTATTAAATATAGGACAAGAAAAAACAAAGTTGTCATTATTCTTGCAGATTATATCACTTAATGCCTATAAAAATATAAAGAGTTGACTGAAAATATGTATATAAAATAAATTCTGTAAGGTGTCATGTTACAAAATTAATACACTCTGAAATCATAGGTTTTCTTTGTGCAAAAAGTAATCAATTAGAAAATATAATGAACAAAAAAGATGCCATTTAAAATAATAACTCAAGCTAAGCCAAGGCAAGTTAAAAATACCTAAGGAGAACTCAACTCTAAGTATGCAGTCCCTACACTGGTAGTTCTTAATCCTGACTGGGGTTAAGCTCTTAATAAATACACAACTCTTGTGCTTTATGCCAAACTAATTAAGCCTTTGGTGATGGGGCCAAAACATCTGTTATTTTTTTTTAAACCATCTAAGTGATTGTAATGTACAACCAGGGTGAAATAACAATGGTTCCATATAAAGAAAATATTAAAACTCAATAAATGGAAAGATATACCCTATTCTTGTATAGAAAGACTCAGTAATGTATAAATGTCATTCTCTTCAGTCTATAGATACAATGGAATTTCCAATTAAAACATTGATCAATTTTAAAATGTAACAATAATTTAGAATAGCTAGGTAACTTTTGATAAGGAAGAGGGATTAGAGGGGACTAGCATTAATGGATATGAAAACATTTTAACTGGTAATTTAAAGTAGCATGGTATTGATAGAATAATAAAAAGAGAAGTGAAACAGAAAAAAGATTGAAAAAGTAGATACAAGCATGTAAGAAAACTACTTGTGATACAAGTGTTGCTTTAAGTTAAGCCATTAAATAAATGGATTATGTGTATCTGTTGGTATTAAGGCAGATATAGCTGCATAGACCCCTAGCCACTAGACTGTAACCTCTGGGAAGACAAGGACAATTTCATATTCATCAACTATTTAAATCTCAAAAATGAAACTTGCAAAGTATGAGAAGAAAATATGAGTGGTTTTTAAATACTGTGATGTAAACTTAGGATCATACATCCTAAGCATGTGTATGTCCATGAATTTGAGGTTTTCTTTGCCGTGCTGAAATTTAAAATTAATGAGGAACATTTTTCAATCAATTCTATTGTAGCTTGGTAAATGCACCCAGATAAAAATTTTAAATTTTAACGTGGCAAAGAAAACATCAAAGTAAAACACAATATAAACTAGTTTCTAATTTTTCTTATTTCTTTGACCTGATGATTATTTAGTATATTGCTTCGTTTCCAAATATTGGGAGATTTTCTAGATGTTTTTGTTACTGATTTCTAATTTAATTCTGTTCTAATCAGAAAACATGCTCTGTATGATTTCGATCCAGTTATATTCATTGTAGCTGGTTTTATGGCCCAGCAGGTGGTCTATCTGGGTGAATGTTACAGGAACATTTGATAAGAACATATATCCCGTTGTTAAGTGTATGATTCAAGGTGTCAGTTAAATGGAGTAAGGTTAAGTTATAAATCTCTTTACTATCTACTTCTTCTGTCAATTACCAGGAGAGAAGTGTTGAAGCCTCCAGCTATAATGATGGGTTTGACTATCTCTATTTTTAGTTCTGTTGGTTTTTGCTTCATGTATTTTGAAGCTTTGAAATTAGATGCATACATATCTACAATTGTTATGCTTTTGTAATTAATTAAATTGACTTTTCTGTATAAGTACCGCACGCTAACCAATTGCACCATGACCCAGCAATCCCACTCTTGGGCATATACCCAGACAAAACTTTCCTTGAAAAAGACACCTGCACACACATGTTCATTGCAGCACTATTCACAATAGCTGAGACATGGAAACAACCCAAATGTCCATCAACAGATGATTGGATTAGGAAGATGTGGTGTATATACACAATGGAATACTACTCAGCCATAAAAAAGAATAAAATAATGTCATTTGCAGCAACATGGATGGAATTAGAGACCCTCATACTGAGTGAAGTAAGTCAGAAGGAGAAAGACAGATACCATATGATATCACTAATAACTGGAATCTAATATACTGCACAAATGAACCTTTATGCAGAAAAGAAAATCAAGGAC
>PVHT020000143.1:1375778-1453651 GCA_004024745.2 Catagonus wagneri
GGGTTGCCAAAATGGTGGGGGAGGGAATGGGATGGTAGGGGGGTCTGGGGTTAATAATTGTAGACTGTTGCCTCTGGGCCAGAAAAACAAGGAGATCCTACTGTATAGCACTGGGAACTATGTCTAACCACTTGTGATGTGTAACCCTGTCACCACGCTGTACAGCTGGGTATAATATAAAAAATAAAAAAATAAATTTAAAAAAATAAAAATTGACTTTTCTGTGGTTTTGAAATGTTCCTCTTTATCTCTGGTAATATTCCCTGTCCTCAACTTGTTGTCATTATTTTTGGCTTTTCTGGATCTTTGGGGTTTTAGTTTTCATCAATTTTGGAAAAAGTTTAAGCATTATTTATTCAACTATTTTTTTCTTCTTCATTCCTTTCTGGGACTATAATTGTGCATATATTAATAAGATAATTTGATATTGTCCCACAGGTCACAGAGGCTCCATTAATATTATTTTTCACTCTTTTTTTTTCCTCTGTGTGCTTCGTTTTGACAGCTATTTGCTCCTTATTTCTGGCTTATTGATTTTTTCCTGCAGTGTCTAATCAGATATTTATCTCAAGGGAAATTTTCATTTCAGATATTGTATTTCATCCCTAGAAAATCCATTTGGTTCTTTTTTATATCTTCAGTTTCTTTCCTTATTATGCTCATGTTTTCTTTTAAAGCTTTGTGCATACTTATAATGACTTTTAAAATCCTTGTCTGCAAATTCCATCATCAATGTCTTTTTTGTATGTCTATATTGACTGTTTTTTCTCCTGATTATGAGTCACATTTTTTTTGCTCATTTGTCTTCTAATTTTTTATTGAGTGTAGGGAATTGTAATTGTAAATGTTATATTGTAGAGAGTCTAAATTGCATTGTCTTCCTTTAATATGCATTGAAGTTGGTTTAGATAAGGAGATAAGTTATTTGTAGATCAGCTTGATGTTTTTGAGCTTAACTTTCAAATTTGCTAGGGTGAATCTACAGTGGCCTTTACTTCAGGACTAGTTTATGCTAAATATGAACATATGATCTTTCTGAGGTCATTTAAGGCCCTGGATACTCAACAGATCTTTTACTCTGACTGATCAGAACTTGGAGCCCTTTGTGACCTTGAAGAGGTATTCAACTTAGAATTCTCCAGTGTTCTTTGCCTGGCTCATAAAGTTTCACTCTATCCATTTGTAGCCTATTTCTGATTCAAGGGAACCCTGTGCATGTTTTTGGAGTCTTTCTTTGAATAGATTCCTCCTATCTTGCCCCCTGTCCCGCAATATCCAGTGTTCTCAACTTCCCCGATTTCTGATCTCTGTTCTCTCAACTTAGCAAGATTATTGTACTCTGCTTGGCTTTCCCTTCTCTGCAGTGTGATCCAAAATGTGCCTCCAGGGCAATTCCTTTTTTTCTTTTTCTTTTTATGCCGCAACTGCGGCACATGGACGTTCCCAGGCTAGGGGTCAAATCGGAGCTGCAGCCGCAGGCTTATGTCACAGCTACAGCAACTCTGGATCCAAGCTGCATCTGTGACCTATGATGCAGCTTGCAGCAACGCTGGATCCTTAACCCACTGAAGAGGCCAGGGATCAAACCCACATCCTTGCAGACACTGTGTCTGGTTTTTAACCCACTGAGCCACAATGGGAACTTTAAAGTCCAGGTCAATTCTATGGATCATTCATTAGTTTCCCTTCTCTTAGGGATCACAGTCTTATGCTGTCTGTGTCCAGTTTCTGAAAGAGTTGTTTTGTATATTTTATCCTGTTTTCTAATTGTTTATAGCAGAAAGGCAAGTACAATACCAGGTAATCAAGTGTGGTCTGAGGTAGAACTCTCTTTGGAAGACAAACATTACAAAGAGAGGAAAGTGATGTGGTGCAGCAGAAACTAATCCAATTAGTAACCATGAGGTTGCAGGTTCGATCCCTGGCCTCAGTGGGTTAAGGATCTGGTGTTGCCATGCGCTGTGGTGTAGATTGTAAACACGGCTCAGATCCTGTGTTGCTGTGGCTGTGGCATAGCCTGGCAGCTGTGGGGCTGATTAGACCCCTAGTCTGGGAACTTCCATATGCTGTGGGTATGCCCCCCGCCCAAAAAAAAAAGAGAGGAAAAGAGAAAAAACTTATGATGGGAAAAGGCTAAATTTATTTTACCTTCAATCCAGAACCCCTAAGAATAAGAAAAAGGTCAATTCAGTAGAAAAATAGCAAAAAAGAACACAAATTTCCAATAAACCTATGAAAAGATGTTCAACCTCAATGAGTAAGACTAACATTAAAATATCACTGAAATACCATTTCTCATTCAAGCATTATAATAAGCACTGAAAAATAACTTTTTTTTTACTTCCCTCTTGGTAAGAGTATAAATTTTAATTTTTATCCATTTTGTAGGGTATTTTGGCATTCACTTTCAGAATTTTAAATATGCCGTTCCCTTTGACCCAGCAATTCTATTTCGTAGAATTTTCCCCTCAGATCAACTTGCACCGACTCTCAAAAATATTTAGAGTTGATAATGTTGAAAAGTTGAAAACATACTACATGTCCAACAATTAGAAATAAATTATAGTATCTCCATACAAGTCTGTATGTGTATACTGACTTAGATGAATATAATATACTAAGTAGAAAAAGCAAATTTTAGGATGGAATAGATTTTATAATTATGTGGAAAAAAAAGTTACATTCATTATATGTATGCTTTTTCCATAGATATTTCATTCAGTCCTTCTGACCTTAAGTATTTGCTGGTATTTGCTCCAGACTCATATTCAGCAGTCTACCTTACATCCCTTTTGGATAGTTAATGCGAATTTCCAGTTTAACATGGCCAAGACAGAACTTTAATTTACTAATCCTCTCTTCCCTACCCAGTGCTCTCCACTTTATTACATGGCACCGTCATTCAACCACTTGCTCATATCAAACATCTGGGAATTGAGGAATTTTTCTTGATAAGTTTCACAGTGTTCAATGGGAATAAAGGAGTCAAAAAGCTGGAGGGTTACTAGGCTATTTCCTGGTTATGGGATAATAAAATAGCTACCACTTTCTTTTTAGCTGACAATAAATTAGCCACTGTATCACATACTTCATGTATATTATTTCATTTAATCCTCGAGAAATCAATAAGGCAAGTGTTATTTCCCCATTTTATTATTAGCGTTTAAGATTTCAGGTGATAATGTTTTAGTGGAAAATGAGGGATGTGTATGTGTATGGGTGTCTATGTATAAATCTTCTCACGTTTCTTTTTCTTTGTTGCAATGCATAGGTCCTGCCAGAAGACGGCTGCCAGGTACTATAGATATCCTGAGAGCAACAGTTTAGCCCCAAGGTAGGTGCTAGTGGAATCATGTCAGGCACTTCCAGTGAGATGTTGTTCTCACAGCTGATATGTGGAGAAAGGCCTCAGATCCCACTCTTCACCAGTTCAAATTCTGACACAGAATTCATTCTTCCTCAGTTATATCAAAGTTGTCCTTCCTCAGTTATGTAAAAATATTAGCTGCTGCTTTTATGTGTAGGATGTCATTTTTTAAAATAAATGTAATTTTCAGTGTGATGTTATTTAGCAGAATTGCAAGCAAGTTTAGAAAATTAATTTCATCAGAAGCTAGGTACTAGTAACAAAAAAGTAATAAAGATATGATGCCCCTGATGACCTCACATTCCAGCTGGGGAGACAAACTTGTAAACAGATATGTTAAAGTAGAAGGTGGTAAGTGCTCCTCTGAAGATTGAGCAAAGCGCTGTCAGTTTAAAAGCACAGGGGACTCTGCCTCAGGGACTCAAGAAGGTTTAACAAAATAGGTGACATTTGAGCTAGATCTTGAAGGATGGGTAAGCGTTTGCCAGATGAATGAGATGATCTCTATATAAAGTGCCTAGTACAGGGCCAGGCAGTTGGTAAGACCCAATAAATGTTAACATCTAGTTCCAGTCGAAAAAGTGTTCCAGGCAGAGGACACAGGTCAGTTCAATTCAAGGAACACTTATTGAGTACCTTGTTTAGGTCAGGCCCTGTTCCAGATTTCTTAGTCCTTTGTGCCAGGCACATCCTGTGAAGATAGATAATTACACAAGGGTCTGGTGTGAGCCCTGTCCAGATCTACTATTTATAGACTTTGTTCTCAAGATGGAGCAGGGATGTTTGTTTTAACACTGCTGACGCATTCCATCTTGATTGCAACCCCCTACAGCAGCACTGACAGCATGGAGACAGAAGCGGCTAAAAACTGTTCTAGACTCAATTTTAGGAAGGCAGTGGTTAACAGTCTAACCTGGATTCCCCCTGTGTTTGGGGCCACTTTGATCTGTACTTGGGTCAGGTCTGGAACAGCATGGTTGGAAGAGTCCAGATGCTGGAGTTTCTGTCCCAGCTCATTGACCCAGAGTCCAATAAGCCCCTTTATCATACTCAGTCATTAAATCTTTTTTTTTTCCAGATCATAAAATCCTTTTATTTTTCTTTTTAGGGCCACACTCACAGCTATGGAAGTTCCCAGGCTAGGGATCAAATTGGAGCTACAGCTGCTCGCCTATGCTACAGCCACAGCAAAACCAGATCTTAGCTGCATCTTCAACCTACACCACAGCTCACTGCAACGCCAGATCCCCAACCTACTGATTAAGGCCAGGGATCGAACCCTCATCTTCATGGATACTAATTGGATTTGTTTCTGCTGCACCATGACGGGAACACCCCCAATCATAAAATCTTGATGCTTTATTCCATAGTAAGGTAAGGGATAGTATAGAATAAATAGAATCTGTACTGTTACTTGAATTTCTCATGCTAAACTCAGAACCTATACATTTCCACATTTAAAACAGAGCATTTCTAAATGTGAGGAACATTCATTCTATAACTGATTTCAATAGCTCTTTTACTAACATAACTGAGTTAACAAACAATACAAGGAATGTGCCAGGTGTTTCACAATCGTTCTATTTAATTATCACAATAATTCTATGAGATGGGAATTATTCTAACTATTACACAAATTAGGAAATTAAGCCACAGCGTATTTAACTTACAAAAGACTAAAAATAGTAACACTGGGATTTGAAATCAGGTCTCTGACTCCAACCCCAATTTCTTTTCACTATAGAAGTGTCCAGTTTTACTGCTACCATTTATTGTGTTTCTACAACCTGGCGGACACAATGTAAAATGTTCAAATACATTCTCTTTAATCTGCATGAATTTTCTTTAATATGATGCTAAGTACCTTACTAACACATATTATAGCTCTCAACTTCAAGCCTAGGTCTGAGACTCAGATCTCAGGGGTTCTCAACCCTGGGAGTGCACTGGAACCAAATAGAAAACTTAAAAAAAAAAAAAAAAAAAAAGCCCTACCCCAAGAGAGTCTAATTTAACTGGTCTGGAGTAGAGCCCAGGTGATTTTAAAGCTTCCAGGTGGTTTTAATTTGCTGCCTGCTTTGAGACCATAGTTCTCAAAAGTGAATAGGAAGCTGGAGGTAAGGCACATTTTCACTTATCAGGATAAAAATAATGGTGGAAAATAGCACTTGTGGACTATTTTTATAGTGATTGTATTTTCCTTGAAAGTACTGAAGAAAGTAGAGGAAGGAATGTGGGTCTTGGAGTAAGAGAGACCTGACTTTAATACCTTAGCTTTGATACTTTCCTGCTGAGTGTCCTTTGGCAAGTTATTTAGCATTTTGTTAAGTATTGGTTCCGAAAGAAGTAGAAGGTGTCTTTGAGAAGAGGATTCTATCTTGGAACAAATGGAGTGAATGCTGACTCCGGTGGTCTTTACTGAGGAACAGTCTGCACACAGTGCATTGAGAAGGCCGTTTTCTGCCTCCCGGGAGAAGTGACCCTGAGGGGAGATTCCCCTTTAGCCTCAGATGCCAGAGTATGGATGTATGCTCAGGTGAGAAGGAAAGGGAAAAAATATTTTTAGAATATTATATTGTATCTGAAAAATGTTTTACTATAGAAGCAATGGATGATAATTAGGCTTCCTCATTATTCATTTAAAGCTTATTTATAATTATGGCAGAAAACATACTGGATTTTGTATACAAATAGCACTGTATTTCAGTAACCTTTTGAGGCCGATAGGCCTTGAGGATTTAGTGTGGAAATATAACCAGCATTTACAACATTGTTTTTATGAGAAATATAGGGTTACTACTTGGAACTCCAAGAAACTGCTTGTTTCTTCTCTAACTCAGCAAATGTAGTGCCTACCAGTCATTTAGTGCAGAGAGAATGAGGCAGCTTAAAGAATGCTGTTTGCTCTCTGGAGTTTAGCAGAACTTTTTTAGCTAGTGATGATAAGATCACAACATGCTTGAGGTCGGGGCCCATTTCTTTCCTTCATTTGTATGCTCTTTGCTCCCAAGCAACCAAGCACGTAATATGTGCATATAGTGGACATTAATATATACATAGATTAGATTTGAAATCAGTAGTGATCTCATTGTTGGTGGAAGATAGGATACTGATAGTCCATGACCGTGCAACGTTCCTCAAATTATCACATTATTTCCTGGAATCAGGTGCCTTTTGATGACAAGAATTTAGGAGACTTAGTAGCTGTTACAGTAAAATGTCATGGTGGAAATTATGCTGTGGGGTGGTTCTGATTGCTCTAGAAGGCATACCTAAAGAAAATGTTAAACTCAGATATTGACATTTTTAACTCAGGACACTGTCAGAGAATCAGAAACTTTCTTGGCTACCTAAAAATGTCTTATTTCTTGTACCAGTGGGGCTGAGGTACCCAAAAAAACAAACCTAAGTTTGACTCTACAGCTTTATGCATTACAAGACACGCTTTGTAGGCATTGATAAGAAGAGTGGGAGCCTGAGAATGGAAATATTTGGATAGGTTCTCACATATCCAGCTATCTTGAACCCTCAATTCCACTGATTCTTAGTCATTAGTGGAAGCAACCCTTCCTCTGTTGATAATCTTAGTCTCTCTCTACCTGATAACCTGTTCTGGTATAACCTGAGGTAGTTGATTTGTCAGATGATAAGGAATATCTTCAAGGTCAAATCCACTACTTCTCTTTGCTTCCAGACCCAGGCCTATTCCATAATTAGATTCAGATCCTGGAAGACCTCAGGAAAGAGCAGAAGAAGAAAAAAATTGGAAGATATGCGCAATGGTTTCTACACAGTTTATGGGGCATAGTTGGTATTTGCAACTCCTTTCTTCCACTGTCTTTCTCCTCTTCCCTTTGTCTTCAGTTAATACTTTAGCTAGTCATGATTATCTATCAGTTAGGGCAACATGAAGTTTCATCTCTGAAAAGGCTGAACCATTAGTGGTTCTCGTTTGTCTCAGGTTGCTTTCATCTTCCAGTAGAGTTTACCATGGACATGAGACTACTAAGAAAAGCCCTAGGCTTCCAGACATAGTCCTCCCTCCCTTTGCTGTGTAGAACTAACCTAATTTTATAATTATGATCAATTGCCTGAGCCAATACAGTAATCCCCATCTTTGCTTGTTGGTTTGGTGGCATGAAGAACTCAAGTGACTGATGTGGTAGCATCAGCTCCCATTCAGTGGAACCCTTCTGGTGTTTCCTAGAGGAAGTATTCCTCCTTTGGAAACTATGAGCATAACATTGTGGGGATGGAGATAAAAGTTATGTAGTAGGTCATTAGCAACTATAATGAAGGGGCCACCCCTCTTTATAATTCTGGTTATGGGAGAAATAGCATCATCTATTGGTTGCTGGCTCAGAGAACTTGTGGGACAACTCCTCAGTCCCACAGGTGGCAACATAAATGAGTTATCAGTAGATCATTCCATCATTCTCTCAAGCCAGCTTCTTCCTGTGGACATGAAACCCTGTCTTCAATTCCTATCCTTATTAATGGAGTTCCTTAGTCAAAAGAAATATTTTATGTGAGTCCATGAGAATAAACAAAGCAGCCCCTTGGTTCTTGGATAGTGGTGCTAAGCAGAAACATTATAGGCAAAGAAGGCAGATTCAAATCCAGATTAAGTATCTTTCCTCCATGATGACAGAGGCTCGGTGTAATCCATCTGCCTTTGGGTGACTGACAAGTCCTGGAATTGATGCCATTTTAGGAGCTCAGTGTGGATTTCTGATGTTGATGACATAGACACTCATCAGTGCAAGAAGCCAGGTCAGCCTTGGTGAACAGAAGCCTATGTTCTTAAGCCCATGCTCTTGCCAGGCTCATTGTCAAGAATCAGGGTGGCTGGGGAAGACAGCTAACTGACATCCATAAGATTGTCACACTGTTTACTTGATGACTGAGAATCGTTTCCAATGGATATTTTTTTTTTTGCAAGCTTTCATATAGGACACAAATATCCTCAACTCTGCCCACTCTGAAAGTCCCATCCATATAACTCTTATTCAGACCTCCTTTAAACCGATCACCTAATCCTGTTTCTTCAAGCTGCTGACTCCTTGGCCAAATAGCACTTACCCATGGATCGACAGAGATCTCTACTTCTGTCTATCTCTATACCAAGCAAAGTACAGTCAGGTTTTAATATTTACATTATGAAGGCTTCTACCTTGAGGTCTCGCCAACTTTCTCAGAGGCATCCTCAAGCGCAGGTTATACAGTGTGAAAGCAATAAACCCTTATAACCTTTCTAGTTTGAATGGGACAAACTTCTATCTTATTTTCATTCCCCTTTCCTTCCTTCTACAGGGTTCCTAGCATCTTCTTTTCTATAAAAGAGAAAAATACATTTTTAAACTCATATGGCTTAAGTTTCTCCCATGCAAAAAATTCCACAAGCAAAGAAATAGAAAATAATCTGGCTACCTGCTTGACTAGTTGGAGAGGAAGAAAATTACAAAGAAAATAATAAACATAATATCCCAGAAACTATCCTATGCATCATTCTTTCTATTTTTTGAAGTTCTTTCTAATAGTTCATCTTATTGGAACCTCACTGAAACACTGTGAAGTTAATATAGCCAGTACTGTGCTCATTTAAAGATCACAGAACTGAATATACATTCTAAGAATATAAGCAGGGACTGGGACCTTGCCTTCTGATTTATGGAGTAGAGAGAGATGGTGGTTGATGAAAGAATAGTGAAGAAGCAGAGCACGCAGGAACGGGTGACCCTGGGGCACTGAGCAGAGGGTAAGAGTAAGAGTCAAGCTTTCCAGGAAATCCCAGTATAACAACCATTCCCATTTGTGTCTTTTTTTTTTTTTTTTTGGTCTTTTTAGGGGCTGCACTCACAGCATATGGAGGTTCCCAGGCTAGGGGTCTAATTGGAGCTGTAGCCACTGGCCTACGCCAGAGCCATAGCAATGTGGGATCCGAGCCACTTCTGCTACCTACACCACAGCTCACAGCAATGCTGGATCCTTAATTAACCCACTGAGTGAAGTCAGGGATTGAACCTGCGTCCTCATGGGTGCTAGTCACGTTCTTTAACCACTGAACCACGAGAGGAACTCCTGTCATTTTGTTTTTGTCCTTTTTCTTAGTGCAACATCAAAGGATTTTTACAGGTGAACAATGGGGAAGGATATAAAAAGCGTACCCAAGCCCAAAGAAATATTTCAAAAGGATCAAAACAGCAAGCTGAGGAACATAAGTAACCTAACGAATAACTGAACATTCCAAAAATAAATCTAGTTCTGATATGACATTGTATAAGCTCACAAAGACCAAAGAGGAAGGAAAAAAGAGGTTTCATGGTAGTACGGGTTAGAAATTTCTCTTTTTCAGCAAAATTGAGTCCTAGTTAACCAAATCAAGTGAATAGTTTATTTTAAAATCAGTTTAAATTCCTGAAGTATTTCTTGGCCTCCTCATTTTGTGTATCATAGATACTTTTATTTGTTGTGACAGGAAAACTCCACCTGTGTAAACAGGCCTAAGAACTGGGCCGACGTCTTTATTTCCTGGTAATCCCAGGTCTGTGACCTAAAGCAAGTCTTTTAAACTCAGTGGGATAAAGACCTATTTCATCAGTTATGAAATAAAGAGAGAAATGTTAAATGAACTCTAAGCCTTATCCCAACTTTCAAACTCAGTTATTCTGTGAAAATTGTAATTATGGTTACACAGGCCCGGACTTAGGTTCCTGAGTTTAAAGATAAAAAGATAGCCTCCAGCAGAGGTCACTATAGTCCCACGTAGCCCTCAGTCTGACTCCCATGAAGTTGACTTTGAACATCACAGCTGCCCTTTGTCTTGATTTACTGTCTGAGACCACACAGACCCTCTCTGCACCCAGGTGTTATCTGAATTGACCTTCAAGTGTACTCAGAAAACCCACTGCAAGTGTTTTCTTGTTCTATTTCTTTTCCTCCATTTTATTTACTTATTTTCCTATCATAAGAGATCGTTTGCCTCCACTGACTTGGAGGTGCTTCAGAAGAATTTATTTCAATTAGCTATGTTAGATTTTTCACCTTTTAAAATTGCGATGAATCTAAAATAGTGTATATTCCTTTAAATATGAAATTATATTAAAATAAAACACACAAAAGTCAATCCTATGTTTTGAAAAATCTATGAACAACTAAAAAAAAAAAAATGCATTCACCTCCTCCAGAACACATCCATCCATAAGAATTCTCAAATTTTATTAATTGCTTATACTCTCCCATAGTTATTTTGCTCAATACATAAAAGGACCAGTTCATATATGAAAGAACTAGGGTAAGGATTTCAATGACAATTCTAATTTCAAGTACCCTGTTCATTGTCAAATTGTATCACATGTTTTTGCTCTGAAAACATAATGTTTGTACATATAACACTGAGAGTCTGTGATGCTAAAAGGCAGGCAGCCAACAAAGTGCCACTCCCAAGAGTCATAGGACTTTCCAGAGTCCAAAGTTTTAGAAATGAGTCCTTAGTCTTAAATCCCAAATCTTATGACTCCTTAGAACTATGATTCAATCTATGACTACTCTAGAGGGGTTCAGTCTGTCCTGAAGCCTCTCCTCAAATTCCATGTGCTTATACAAAACCTGACAATTGCTCCAAAGGAAGTTAATTTCTTATACCATGAAAAGCAATACCTCTGGTCCTTTGGCATGATGTAAATGGCACCTCTGTCATGACACTGCTTATCCCAAAGTAGTAACAGGTGTATAGTGGGCACATTTGATCTCATCCCCCCCTTCCCTCCTTATATATGTTGACTTGCCCTTTGAGAGAGATTGATATTGCCCCCTTTTAGAGGCAGCACTAGCTGCTGCTACCATTTCCAACATTATTAAAGTCCTAGTCTAAGCAGATGATTGGGTTTCTTTCCAATTATTAATAAATAAGGAAAGCCTTCCATAGTCTCTTCCACAGTGAATCAGGGATGGCCTGGTGACAAACACAGAGAAAGCGAGAGTGTGTGTTTGTGATTTCTCCAACAAAGTCATAGAAAGTCTTATAGCTTCTGCCCAGATCTTGGATTGCTCGCTGTGGGGGAAGCCAGCTGCCATTCCTCAAGCAGTGCTCTGGAGGGGAACTGAAGTCTCCTGACAACAGCCAGCGCCAACTCCCCAGCCACATTAGCGAGCCATCTTGGAAGCAATTCTTCCCAAGTGGACTGAGTCTACTACTTTCTCCAGGCTTCTGCAGGGCAGCCTTCTTTTATCTGTCTATATATAACCTGGAACCACCACCCTGATTCTGATTTTACATGATCATATGGATTCAACTGTCACAGCTAACTGATAAAAATTCCCTTGGGAAGAGTTTCAGTCTGGGTCAAGTATGTATCTCTTGTCTAGGCATCAGTGGCTGGGATTGGAGATACACAGTACAGACAAGGCTGGGATGCAAAGTAGAAGGTAATGCTCAGGGAAAGATGTGTGAGCTAAACAGGTCCTCTGCAAATGGTTTCTACCAGTGTCCCATCGTACTTTCCTAGCACTAGTACTTCTATTTCCCTAGTACTTCTCTTAGCATATTACTTAACTCACTACAATAGTACTTAACTCACTACAATCTACTTGCCTGCTTATTTTTAAGAATACACTCTGCTGGGAGTTCCCTTTGTGGCTCAGTGATTAATGAATCCGACTAAGAACCATGAGGTTGCGGATTCGATCCCTGGCCTTGCTCAGTGGGTTAAGGATCCGGCGTTGCTGTGAGCTGTGATGTAGTTTGCAGACGCGGCTCGGATCCCACGTTGCTGTGGCTGTGGCGAAGGCCGGCAGCTACAGCTCCTGTTAGACCCCTAGCCTGGGAACCTCCATATGCCATGGGTGCGGCTCTACATAAAAAGCCAAAAGCCAAAAAAAAAAAAAAAAAAGAATACACTCTGCTCTATAGGCTCCTCAGGGTCAGGGACCCAGCTGCATGTATCCCCAGCCTCTGGCATAGAACCTGGCATATAGGTAAAAATTAAATTGAGTAATAAAGTATATCCTTTGTGAAAAACATTGAGTATCTTTACTGTACAGTTGCTACCACATTAATAGAAGAACCACGCACATAATTTGAGAACTGAATTTTTGCCTCGTGCTTCCAAGAATGAAAAATGCCTGTGAGTTCAATCATGTATTGTGTTTAAAAAGAAATCTTTTAATGCCATGTAAATCAGATAACCTCTCAGTGGTACATGTTTGCATTAAGGAACAGAAATAGAAATTCATTTTAGGGAGTTCCTGTTGTGACTCAGCAGTAGTGAACCCAGGTAATATCCATGAGGATGCAGGTTCCATCCCGCTAAATAGGTTAAGGATCTGGCGTTTCTGTGAGCTGCAGTGTAGGTCGCAGATGCAGCTTGGATCTAGTGTTGCTGTTGCTGTGATTGTGGGGTAGGCCAGCAGTTGCAGCTCTGATTCAACCTCTAGCTTGGAAAGTTCCGTATGCCATGGATGTGAACCAAAAAAAGAAAAAAAAATCATTTTAAGTTTAATTCTAAAAGACAAAACTCCGTTATTACCAGAATTTTCAGTTTGATATCATATATGAATTTATTTCAGAAAGTCTGTTATTTCATAGGAATCCTCACACTGTGATATTTTTTTGGCCACGCCCACAGCATGTAGACGTTCCCAGGCCAGGGATCAAACCCACGCTACAGCAGTGACTGGAGCTGCTACAGTGACAATGCTAGATCCTTAACCTGCTGTGCCATAAGAGAACTCCAATATTTTGATAACAATACAAAGGAATTTATTAAAGCTATAGTGAAATATGTCCCGAGTGACCTACTATCAAAGGTAAGAAATTATTTCCTCTGTCTCTTAAAGTAAAAGATAATTTATTTTTATCCAACTAGTAGAGTTTATTTTCTTTTATTTAAAAAAAATCACAAATGGCCCAAGTGAAATGATTTTAAGGACTAAAGGGATCGTAACTTATACTAGTGATTACAAAAGCCTAATCAATGATGTAAATTATGTCTCTTAAAATTCTAGAGGCCAAATGTTGTTTGTACCAGACTATCACTGTGATCCTTTTCAACTGTGAAATTTCATGATTCTAATAATAAATGCATATATAAATATAATCCATAAATTCATTTTCATAATTCATTTTATAGCTTATGTGTCTATGAACAAATTTCATAAATATAAGTATGCTTAAAATTCTGAGTTTCTAAAATAGTTTTTAATACCTGGCAGAATATGATTATAAATTAATACATATTCATCATGGAAAATTTATAAAACATAGAAAGTACAATGATAAAACTAAATTTAGGAATAATTGCTGTTAACATGTTGGTTTATATATACAGTAATAAACTAGAATTAACTGCTACATGTGAATATTTTCCTGTCATTAAATATTTTTTACTTATTACTGTTTAATTATTATACATATTATGTCATACTATCATTTGACAATTTAATCGATAATTTACTGCAGGACATTTAGGTTCTTTCAAATTTCTGTCATAATAACACTTCAAAATTTTTTGTTAATCCACATATATGTATTTTTGTTGTTGTCTTTTTAGGGCCACACCCATGGCATATGGAGGTTCCCAGTCTAGGGGTCGAATCAGAGCTGCAGCTGGTGGCCTACACCACAGCCACAGCAATGCCAGATCTGAGCCACACCTGTGACCTACACCACATTTCACAGCAATGCCAGATTCTTAACCCACTGAGCGAGGCCAGGGATCGAACCTTCATCCTCATGGATGCTGGTCAGATTCGTTTCTGTTAAGCCGTGACAGGAACTCCACACATATATGTATTTTTAATAAATTTTACTTTTAAGAATTTGATTCATTTTTCCCAATTATCCTTTAGAAAGCTGTATTGATTTAGGTATCTAGCAGAAGTATTCAAAAGCACCTTTAAAGCAGTGCTTGTCCATCTGATCTGTGAAAACTGTTATCTCCTTATTCTGGGGATAGTTTTGTCCTGGATCAGAGGAAAGGACTGGCTATTAAAACCAGAGTTTTGTTGTCTAATTCTAACTTCTGTAAATAGAATTTCACTTACATGGGCTCATTGCTAGAAGAAGAAGAAAAGGAAGGTGCTACAAATGCTGTGTTTTCAATTTTTCACTTTTAAGACTGTAACAACATCTCTATTCATAACAGTGATGCTCTTCTGAGACACATCTATAGAAACCTCAGTCCATAGGTAGAAATGTATAGGTAGTACAGATATGTATTTCAGGGCAAAGGATGACTGTTTTCAGCTTTTAAAAAGTTGTTAGGAGTTCCCATTGTGGCTTAGTGGTTAATGAACCTGACTAGTATCCATGAAGATGTGGGTTCGATCCCTGGCCTCGCTCAGTGGGTTAAGGATCCAGTGTTGCCATGAGTGGTGGTATACGTGGCATTGTGCCTCAGATCCCGCATTGCTGTGGCCATGGTATAGGCCAGCAAGTACAGCTCCAATTTGACCCCTAGCCTGGGAACCTCTAATATGTCTTTTTAGGTGTCCAGCCCTAAAAAGGCAAAAAAAAATTGTGTTAAATTCTAACGTAAAAATAATAAGAATTCATGTCACAAGAATAGGAAAATAAATATTCATGCATGTCTTGTACCATAAGTAGGGGGGGAAAGAGAGTTTTGTTTAAGGTTATAGAAGTAAAGATTTGTACCCTTGGCCCCAGAATTTTTAAAACTATTGTTTATAACAGGATAATATTTCATTTTCATGTCTTCCCTTCTTCATTCATAATTTCACTTCATTTGGGGGTTATTATTTGTGTGATCTCTTCATTTTCATTCAGTCTTTGGGGGATAAGTTTCCTGTAATTTTGAGGTCAAATTTGAACCTGTGTGTAATTGTTATAATGTAGTTAATAGATTCCAAACACAGCTGTCAGTGTATTTTCATCTTGGGAATTCCTTAGCTTCATAATCTGACCATGGGAACCTACAGAAGGTAGGGAAACAGCTGGCGGCATTCAGAAAGGAAAGCAATCTACTTGCCCACTCACCTCCAAATTGGGCCAGGAAGGGCCTGCCCTCTTTTTGCGCTCCTCTCTCTCGTGACTCAACACTTAATGCAGCTACTGAAGCAACAGCTCTCTGAATAAGGACCAGAGTCCTGCTTTCGCTAAGGCTCCAGAACTCCTGCCAAGAGCCTCCATCTTCTCACAGCCACGAAGAGGGTGAGCTCCTACGTTGCTTTAGTTTGACCTCAGATCCTATAGGCAAATTTTAGGCTAGTGTTGCTCTTGCGGCTGGTAAGAAAGTAAGATGTGTAGGCTTGAGCTATTAGAAAGTATATATGTACCAATCTGTACAGATTCTCATTTCCAGAGATATATATTTTTAAAGGTATTAACAAAGGGATGCACGTGCTGTTTGGGGTGTTTAATAATAATTGACAGTGACCCCTAGTGCCTTTTATGTGTCAGAAGTTTTACATATTATTTCTAATCTTTTCTTCAATCCCATGAGACTGGTACTATTACTGCCATTTTGTAGATAAGAAAATAGAGTTTCTGAAAGTTAAATCATCAGTTTAAAAATCAGAGAGCAACAGAATACAAAAACTGTGATTTCAACACCAGCCTATCTTACTATCACATCCTGCACTCTTTCCATTAGGTTAATGTTTTGCTTAAAAGGGGGCCTGGGGACTGGAGTTCTAAGTTTGCAAGTGTTTGTTCTTATGAAGCAGGATTACTTCATTTTTTATTTTAAACCATGTTTTCCAGCAATCAAAGGGATTGATTACAGGATGTTTTCCTGCCAGCCAAGTCTATTGAGCTGAATCATAAATATTGCCTTGCCTTCTGTCACTATTCATCATTTATTCATGGATCACTGGTTCCTTATTAGCATTATATCCATTATGTATTTTGAACGATCTTTTCAAGGCTTTGGAGAGGATGTTAGAGGAAAGGTGAGGGGAGGCATATTAAAGATAGCTTTAAGTAGCAACAAAGGATTGCTTTATCTTGAATGAGTCGTTCACATTCTCCTGGCCCAAGAAAAATAATATTCAGAGAAAGTGAGGGACAAGTTAAAAAAGTAAATGACCAGGATAATAATCCATGAGAGACACGGAATATAATTCCTACAAATCACAGAAATTGAAAATAATTTTTGGTAATATCAGAAACAAATATAATGGAAACAAAAGTTCAGAGGAACAGGGTGTATGTATACATATACATTATCTTATATCATATTCAAGGGATTTATAACATGGGTTTGACCTTGCATGATAGGGGAGCTCGTTAAGCAGTATCTGTAAGGCTGTTGTCTTCACATCTGATCCTGGAGCCTGAAGTCCATGGTAGGCAGTGGGGAAGGAAAGATGGATATAATACAGGAAAGAGCAAGACCCAGTTAGAACACACAGGATGGAGCTGGAGCCCACAGGATGGACTGAAACCTGCCTCAGTTCTTGTTGCCACTGCCCCTGGTGGGTGAGCAGCCTGCAGAAGCTAGATCTTTGTTCACAGAGCTAAACATCCACACCTGGTGCGGGAGTCAGACGTGGAAGGAGAATCGTGGGAAGACAAGGCAGTTTCAACAGCGCCTACTGCCTCACAGATGAGGAAAGCCAGTAGGTAAGTGACCACATGGTTCAGCTGCTTCTTCCCGCCACCCTCCACATCCCTCACAAGAGTCTCTCTTGAAGTCCACCGTAGCCTACTGGAAAGGAAAACCAAGAAATTCAGTTCAGGCCAGCCAGATTAACATTTTACAAAGTCACCACACTAAAAAAAAAAAAAAATAGTTTGAGTATAGCCCTGAAAAAAAAAGTGGACCAAGTACTCTTAGCCAAAATAAAATGAACTCTTTATGAGGCGAATTAAGGTGCTTCTGATTAACACAGCCCATAGCTATTCTCCGTGAGGGTCTTACAGTTGCCCGTTTTACCACCTATGAAAGCACAGATTGGACGATCCTGTTTTAGGAGGTTTTTTTTGCCATCCAATCCTGTTTCAGGAGTTTTTTTGCCTGCCTGTATGTTGGCTCAGACAGCAGTGTCTTGGGCTTTTTTTTTTTTTTTTTTGATCTTTTTTAGGGCCACACCTGCAGCGCATGGAAGTTCCCAGACTAGGGGTCAAATCAGAACTGCAGCTGCTGACTTACACGACAGCCACAGCAATGCGGGATCCTTAAGCCACTGAGTGAGGCCAGGGATCAAACCCACATCTTCATGGATACTAGTTGGGGTTCCTTACCACTGAGCTACGATGGGAACTTCCTGTCTTGGGCTTTTTTTTTCTCTATTAACTAATCTCCATGTTCTGTTCATGCTTCTGCTCTGATATGACTTGATTTTTCCACTTCCCAGATAATTACCTCCTCAGACTTACACTTCTCAAAACTTTTGTTGTGCCCTTTGTATTAGTTTCTTACTACTGCTGTAATGTACTACTGCAATTTAGTGGCTTACAACAACACAAATTTATCCTGCAGTTCTAGAGTTCAGAAGTCTGAATTGCCTCTCTCTGGACTAAAATCAGGTTCTTGGCAGATCTGTGTTTCCTCTGAGGACTCTAGGAGAGAAGGCATTTCTTTCCCTTTTCCAGCTTCTAAAGATTTAACCACATGTCTTGGTTCGTGGCCTTCTTCCATCTTCAAAGCCAGTGATGGCCAGTCAAGTCTTTTCATGCTATGTTAACTCGGACACTAACTCTTACTTTTCTGCTCCTCTTCCATATGCAAAGATTCTTACAATGACATTTAAATCTCCTCAATTTAAAGTGAGCTGATTAGTAATTTTCATTCCTCTACAGTCTTATTTCCCTCTTCCAGTGTAGCGTGCCACATTCACAGGTTCTGGGGTTAGGACATGGGTATCTTTGGGGAGGGGCATTGCTCTACCTGTCACACCTTTCCTTCTTGTCAGAGCCTAGGCTTTTTGTAGACTAGAATTTTCGAGTAGTGTTTCAGGTCCTTTGCTTTCCACTTTGCCACAATCCTTAATTGAGGCAATGAGCACAAACTGGCTCTTCATAGGGACAGATGCAACAAGGGAGAGATAAATACAAGGAAAGATCAATTAATGTCCAGAAATAATTCCCACCACCCAAAAAACATTCTGTATTTATGAAAATCAGCTGTATGGCACAAGGTGGAAGAGGGACAGGGCTAGGGATCTCTCTGGAGTCTCTTTTATAAGAACCCTAATTCCATCCATGATGCACCCACCCTCATGACGTAAATACCTCCTAATACCAGCATCCTTAAGGGGTTAGGAGTTCAACATATGAATTTTAGCAGGGCATACACATTCACACCTAGCACTATTCTTCTTTCTCTCATCATCTCTCTATATGTAGTTTCCTCCCTTATCCAGTGTATATTCTATAGGCCATCATTTTAGCCAGTTTCCTATCAACATTTTAATTTACCTTGCCTCATTGTCTTTTTGTAGCAACAGTCTGTCAAAGCCCCAATCTGACAAAGTCCAAGCTAGAAGAACCCAGATACCCACCTTCTCCATGTTTGTACCGAGGCTGACGAGCAGTAATAGAAAAGAATCATATGAACTAACAGATTTCTGAGCTTTCAACTTTGCCCGGAAAGCCCAGTGTGTCTTTAGAATTAGCTCAGGCTTGAACTCTCCTCAAGCCTCTGTCTTTCTGCCTACCCTAATCCATGAAGCAGTGAACTCACCTTCTGCTTTACACAGAAAGTAACAACACTGTCAGAGAACTACCACAGTCTTTCAAAGATCAATTCTACAAACTGTCCTTGACGGTACCCATCCTGTCTTCTTTCCCTCGTATGATGCTGCCCACCCCCCATTAAAGACCAATCCTTCTACCTCTGCCCTTAATCTCTATCCTCTTCTAACTTCTCAGGAACTTTATGTTGGCAGTTGTCCTTCCTCTCTATAATGACGTTAGTCTTTCTCTTTGGCGTCCTTCCTATCATCAAATATTCTTAATCCATTCCTTCTTAAGGAAAAAAAAGTCACCCTTGATATAACACTTTCTTCCAGCTGTTCTTTTCTTGGCTCTTCTTTACATCTACCCAACCATTAAGTGATGTAATTCCTTAAGGTGGATTACAAGCCCTCTTCTCTTTCCAGTCTACTCTCTCTCTCTTTTTTTTTGTTTATTTTTTTATTAAAGTGTATTTGATTTACAATATTATATTAATTTCAGGGGTACAGCATACTGATTCAGTGGTTTTGTAGATTATACTCCATTAAAAGTTATTACAAGATAATGGCTATAATTCGCTGTGGTTCTACAATATATCTGTTGCTTATCTCTTTTATACATAGTAGTTTGTACCTCTTAATCCCATATATCTAGCTTCCCCTCCTCCCTTACCTCTGGTAGCCACTGGTACCACTGGTAGCAACTAGTTTGTTTTCCATATCTATGAGTCTGTTCTGTTTTGCCATATATATTCGTTTATTTTTTAAATTCCACATATAAGTGGCAACATACAGTATTGTCTTTCTCTTATTTCATTAAGAATATTCTCTAGGATCATTTATGCTTCTGCAAATGGCAGAATTTCATTCTTTTTTATGGCTGAGTAATATTTCAGTGTGTGTGTGTGTGTGTGTGTGTGTGTGTGTGTGTGTGTAAAATATATGTATATCACATCTTTTTATCCATTTGTCTGCTGATAGACACGGCTTGCTTCCATATCCTGGCTATTGTAAAATAATGCCGCTGTAAACATTGGGATGCATGTATCTTTTCAAATTAGCATTTTCATTTTTTTTCCCAAATATATGCCCAGGAGTAGAATTGGTGGATTATTTGGTAGAATTTAGTATTTTGAGAAATCTCCACACTGTTTTCCATAGTGGCTGTACCAAGTTACATTCCCATCAACTGTATATGTGAGTTCCCTTTTCTCTACATCCCTGGCAACATTTGTTATTTGTAGACTTTTGAATGATAGCCATTCTACCAGGTGTGAGGTGATATCTTGTTTTGATTTGCATTTTTCTAATAATTGGCAATGTTGAGCATCTCTTCATGTCCCTTTTCGTCATCTGTACATATTCTTTGGAAAAATGTCTGTTCAGATCTTGTGCCCATATTTTGATTCATTTGTTTTTCTGATATTGAGTTGTATGAGCTGTTTATAAACTTTGGATATTAACCCCTTGTTGGTCATATCATTTGGAAATATTTTCTCCTACTCTGTAGGTTGTCTTTCATTTTTGTCAGTGATTTCCTTTGTTGTGCAAAAATGTTTAAGGCCCACTTGTTTATTTTTGCTTTTATTTATTTTGCCTTAGGAGACAGATCTGAAAAAAATATTGCTGCAGTTTATGTCAAAGAATGTTCTGCCTTTGTCTCTTGTAGGAGTCTTATGATTTCAGGTCTTACAGTTTTTTAATCCATTTTAGGTTTATTTTTGTATATGGTGTGAGGAAATGTTCTAATCTCATTGTTTTATATGTAGCTGTCCAGTTTTCCCAGCACCACTTATTGAAGAGACTGCCCTTTTTTCTTTCTTTCTTTCTTTTTGGATGCTCTATGCCATATGGATTCCCCAGTCAGGGATCAAATCTGAGCTACAGCTGTGACCTTATGCCAGAGCTATGTCAATGCCAGATCCTTAACCCACTGTACCACAGTGGGAACTCCCTGAAGAGACTGTCTTATCTCCATTCTATTTTCTTGCCTCCTAGTCATAGCTTAAATGACCATAAGTGCATGAGTTTATTTCTGGGCTCTCTATTCTGTTCCATTGTTCTGCATGTCTGTTTCTGTGCCAGTACCATGCTGTTCTGATTACTCTAGCTTTGTCATATACTCTGAAATCTGGGAAGCTGATACCTCCAGCTTTATTCTTTTTTTTCTCAAGATTGCATTGACAACTTGGGATCTTTTGTGGTTCCATATGAATTTTAGGATCACTCTACCCCACCTCTTCAGGAAACCTCATCTACTTCAAAAAATTCAATTTTCTTTTTATTTTCAGCTTAGACTTATGCCTGAGTCTCCATTCCAAATAGCCTACTGTTGGACTTCCCATGTGGCTCACACCAAATAGCCTGCTGTTTACTTGATATCTCCACTGGGCTGTTTGGTACCTAAAAAGTCAACATGCCCAAAAACGAATTTGAGATATCTGTCATCAAATTTGCTCCTTCTCTTTGTACTCTATGTCTCATTAAATGCTATTAACGACCACTCATATACTCAAGCCAAGCCCTGGGGAGTAATATTTGGCTTATCTCTATCCCTTCTGCAATTAAGTCCATAGGGAAGTATTACTAAATCAATTACCATAATATCTCTTAAGTCCATTCACTGTCCTGTTCAAGCCATCATCACTCACTGAATCTCTGAATACTTCCTGCCACATCTGTTCTTTTTGGGCTCTCGTCCATTCTTCACTCTGTGTTTTAAAAATGCAAACATATTTTAAAATCTTTCAAAGCTGCTCATTTACTCTGAAGAAAAATCCAGACTCCTAACATAATTTGCACAACTCTATCTCATTCTTTAACCTTATCTCATGCCCCTCTTCCCTTACTTTTTACCCTTCAGTCCTGTAATACTCAGAATGTCATAGTGCTCCATAAGTGTTTTTTGGATAACAAATACATTTTTAAAACAGCTTCTCAAATTTACCATATTATAACATGAGCTGATACCAAAGAATTCTTTACTCTTTTGCTCTCAACACAGAATAAAATATGGCTAAAAATTAAGTATGTAGCTGAGCTTGAAATCAAAAAAGAAGGTCCCTCAAGTGTTAGAATTAAAGAAGAAATTTCAAGTCCGGGTGCTAAGCAGACTCTTATGCCCAAACAGCTTGTAAAATTCTTGCAACCAGATATAGGCCTTAGAAGCTGCCATTGGTTCTAACCACTAATTCCTCTGGAAGGAGGGTCCAAGTTCTAGACCCTAGGAGGAAAGCTTGAACTGAGCTACTTTGATAAATCTGGGTACAAAGACTTGTGATGATTTTGAAATGAAGACTAAGGTAACTCTGTCTATCAGCCCAGATAAACAACAAAAAGGTTTACAATATCCCTGGATCACAAATGAGAAAATATCACCTGCAAGAAGTCGGGATCCCAAGTCTGAACCCCCTGCAGACAGAGTCTAAAATCACATCCCCTGTGTGGAGGGACCAGAAGCGGGGAATTCACCCTGAAAAGAAATTAGATCCTTTTGCCCAAGTTGAGACAGATAATAGCACTTTGTAGACTTCTTCCCCACAGAGAACTCTCTACTAATAGCTTATAGTAACAAATTGCAAATCCTACCATGAAACAAACTACTATCCATGAGAGTCAGCAGATGAAAAAAGTGGGAGCCAAAGCTTGAATGAGTAGAACAATCTGAATTAATTGTTTACAAAGTGTATTTAAAATGTTCAAAATGGGAGTTCCCGGGTGGCCTAGCAGTTAAAAATCTGGCCATTATCACTGCTGTGGTATAGGTTTCATCCCTGGCCCAGGAACTTCTTTATGCTGCCAGCATGGCTCAAAAAAAAAAAAGAAAAGAAAAGAAATTCAAAGTGATGAAGGAAGGAGTATAAACCATAAGAGAAGAAAACAACAAGAAAAAAAAAAAAGGACCAGGAGTTCCCTGTCATGGCTGAGCAGTAATAAACCCAACTAGTATCCATGAGGATGTGGGTTCAATCCCCGGCCTTGCTCAGTGGGTTAAGGATCTGGTGTTGCCATGAGCTGTGGTATAAGTTGCAGATGGGGCTTTGATCCTGTGTGGCTGTGGCTGTGGTGCAGGCCAGCAGCTTTAACTCCAATTTAACCCCTAGTCTGGGAACTTCCATATGCTGTGGGTGGGGCCCTAAAAAGAAAAAAATACTATAGGATTTTCAAACTCTATTAGAATTGAGAAATCAAAGGTAATGTTCTTTCCCATTCCAAGGCCTTAGTAAACGTTCTTCCCTCTGCCTGGGTATTCATAATTCACTTCTCCACCTTCAAACTCCTATTCATCTTTGCAGGTGCAGCTTTAATGTCATTTCCTAAAGGAATCCTTTGCTGACCTCTGAGAAGATGTTGATTTCCTACACAAAAAGCACAGCTCCCTCACCTCTATTTTTAGCAACATTCATCACATTAATAATTTCTTTTTCGATGTGTGTCATTTGACTGACTATTAACTCCATGACCACAGGTACCATTTCTGCCTTGTTTTCCACTCTATCCCCAGTACCTAGCACAATGTCTGCCATATGGATTATTGACAGGGCAACTGCACATCCTAGCATCATACTAGTTTACACTTGCTGCCTGGAGTAGTGATTAATAATCTCTTTTGCTTCCTTTCACCATTTGAGTAATAAGTTATATGAATACCCTGATGATTGGCTGATTAATTTATTGAACCAAAATACCTAATTCACTGTCTCCCTCCATCCTTGCCCTTAAAATCTCACTAAGAACTTAAGTTTCTTCAAATCCTGTTCTTTTCTTCTCATCTACAAACTCCTCTGACCTTTTTCAGCTTGCTTTCTTGCCTACACTGTTCTTTCATGAAAAGTGCCCCATATCTCTTGAACTCTTTTTTTCCTGTCCTACAATCCTTGCAGATCTCTACATCTCTAGCATATCCACTTGGTTTCTTTGCTTCTTTACCTGGACTGATATATTTTTTTATTTTTCTCTAGAAGCAGTGTGAGTTGATGCCACTGTAGAGTTGCTGTCTCCATTCTCAGTTGGTCCCTCAGGGCTTCCTAGTAATGTTCCCATGCTGCTCCTGTCTCTAAAATCCTAGCAAACTGCAGGCATTCCTCTACCTTAGCATTGTCCCTACTGCTTAGGGGTATGATGTTTGTGAATCGGGTTATCCCACTCAATAGAGCTACTTGGCGATGGAGCCCTTCTCTTACTCATCTCTTCCTCTAGCATCTAGCAGATTTCCTGGCACATAGAAAGTGCCAGAAATAAGTTCTCGAACAATGAGTAAGTGGGACTAAAATGAATGACAACTCGTGCAAGAAGCATAAGTAGGAAAAATGGAACTGTATTCATATGGTGTGACAAGATTATAATCCTAATTTATAAACTTTTTAAACTTTGGCAAAAAAAGGCAAGAGTATATTATGTTTTTTATTTATAAGATATATAATATGAGGTATAAAAAATCAAAGCTATAGATACTTTGTACTATGATTTAATTGTATTTTTATGCTTATATCTAACTGGCCTTATATGTCTCTATAGTACCTGTTCTGAGGAGCCATATGGCACTGCGATCTGAAAATTTTGTCACTGCAGGTCCCCAGTTTATATATTTCAAATATATTATCAGATTTATAAAATGTATTCAGTTTTACTGAATTGCTATGTTTCCTATTCTAGGAAAACTCCTTTCTCCATTTCTAGCAGTTTGTGCCATTATCTGGAAGGCCGCATTCTAATCGTAATTCTGATTTTCCAATATCTGCTTTCCTATCCTAGCTCTGCTGAATTCTCTGTTTTTAATTGTTGTCTAGCTCTTGAACTTTGGTAGTTTTAAATATTTCTATCCTCTCTCCTCATCACTTTATTTTACACTCATGGATGATTCCGAATCTGGCAGCCATTAGGTCTTCATCTCTTGGATGCAGATTAATTCTTTCCCGAACAAACTCTAATCATAGTCCAAATGAAGTACCTTATAGCAATCAACACCATCCTACATATCCAAGAAGTGCAATAGGCTCAACAAAATGCTTTTAAGTGACCCTATTCTTTGTCCCTGTCTCCAAAAAAGTACTAATAGTTCATTAAAACACGTCTTCTCCTTAGGATTTAGGGTAAACAATTGTCTAGCAATTCAAGAAGTATGATTTTTTGTTGTGGTAATGTTAAGTGGTGACCATCACTGAGGAACAGCTTAAATTCGCCCAACTGAGGAGATTCTATTCCTAGATGCCACTATTCTGCCAATAAGAAACATAAGCTGGAGAGGGAAGAGTTGAAATTAGAGACTGCTAAGTAATCTTTGGCAACTATGTGGGCCACATCTAGGTGTACTGAAGAGAAGGGCCATACTTATGTGGAATAAAGTTCTCTTTACTCAAATGTTTATGCTATTACATGTTTATTAGTGAATAACTAAATTGTGAGAGGCAGGGTGATATAGTGTAAAGAGCATTCAAACTGACCTGGGTTCTAACTAATTCTGTCTTTACCACTTGTATGACCCTTGACAAGTCGCCGGATTTCTCTGAGACATGTCTCTGTCTGTAGAATGGGAAGAATAGCACTTTTCTCACTGGGTTATTAAGATAGTAAATAAAAAAGATATTCAAACTATCTGACAGAACATCTAGCATGAAATAGGAAATTATTTAAAACAAGTTTTCATTAAAGTTGTTGTTCTGTTATTGTTTTCTGTCTTCTTATTCATCTGCATGTACTTGGTCTCAGGACTTCAAGTTGGAGAAGAAAGTGAAATGGATTTTTATTTTAGTTTGAGAAATACAGAATTGGACTGGTTTGCCAATAGGAGAAGGCTATTTAGACGAGTCTATTTGATTTCAGGATGATGTCCAGCCTCATCCTTCACCAGCCTGAGTACTGCCTGTTCCAGAAGTGCGTTGCTGAAAGAGTGGAGTCATACAAAGTCAGGCATGGATGTCTCAAGAAAGCAATGCCAGGACCCAGTTTTGGAACATGGTCTAATAGTCATCCAGTAACACTTAGTATTCTGTGCAAAGAAACTGAACTAGACAATGTGAGGTGATGCAAAAGCACAGAACAAATTGAATTTTACAGCGTCAAAAATATTTATGTCTAGACAGACCTTAAGACTACTAAATATTATTAAAGATCAGAGTCCAGTTTCATTTTATGGATAAAGAAACAAGGGCCTTGAGGCATTCCCGTCGTGGCTCAGTGGTTAATGAATCAGACTAGGAACAAGGAGGTTACGGGTTCAATCCCTGGCCTTGCTCAGTGGGTTAAGGATCCAGCGTTGCCATGAGCTGTGGTGTAGGTTGCAGATGCGGCTCGGATCCCGCGTTGCTGTGGCTGAGGCGAAGGCTGGCATCTACAGCTCCTGTTAGACCCCTAGCCTGGGAACCTCCATGTGCCGCGGGTGCAACCCTAGATAAGGCAAAAAGACAAAAAAAAAAGAAGAAAGAAAGAAACAAGCGCCTTGAAAAGTTAAGTTACTTGCCCAAGTTAACACAGCTCTTTCTGATAAGCCAGTACTTTGCCACTAAACTCTTCTGGTGACACAGTTTCTGTTAACAGAAATTTAAAAAGAAGCTGTCCAAATTTTACATAAACTAAAAAAGATATGTTAAAAAATGCAATCCACATACATAAGGAAAGCTAAATTTATTATTTTCTTATAAAAATGTTTGGAAAGGCCACATGCAGTTCCTGATGATTTATCTGGGAATTATTCTTGGTGCCTATATGGTAATCCCTCCCTGTAGAATGTGGGTATCCCCTGAAAAAGCACTGAAGTCACTGAAATGACTGGATTCAGGATGCACAAGTCAGGGAAGATCTCAGATAAGATGTTCATCTTGACAGCCTAGACGTGAAGGCCATAGGAAATGTCTAGGAGTGGTCTGTTGGGATCAGAAAGAGAAATTAGGAGTAAGTCATTTAGAGAGAGTAGAAAGCAAGTCATGGATCAGGTCGTGGATGCTATGTTGCCTGTCCACGTTGGCTTGTTTTTCTTCTGAACTTAGGATTGCCAGTAAAATTCCATGAAGGCATCACTTCAAGATAAAGGAGAAAAAAGTATTTTCTTCTAAAAAACCTTAAACATAAAATTCTGACTCTTGAAGAAAAGTCAAAGAGGTTGACTGGGACTCTAACTGAAATTTGCCTAACTGAAATTTGCCTCACTTTCTCAAATTCTTACTGGGAAGGGCAAAGCCTAGCTAGCCTTCTCCAAATTCTTATGTGGGACACACACTATTTAATATAAAATAGATGGGTAACAGGACTTACTGTATAGCACAGGAAAACCTAATGCTATGTAATAATCCATATGGGAAAAGAATCTGAAAAGGAATAGATATATGTATGTATAGAATGGATTTACTTTGCTGTACACCTGAAATTAACACATCTTTTAAGTCAGTTATACTCCAGTGAAATTTTAAAAAAATTCTGCTTTCCTTACTTTCTGATTACTTCATACATGCTGGCTTATAATATAGGAAGTATGGAAGAAGAATCTATTAATAAGATGTTTTATAATATCTTTGAATTAACTGTGAAATTGTATTTACTGCCTTTTAAATCTCATTGATTTGTATATATTGTAATGCCAGGGCCAAGGGAAAAGGCAGGTGTATTGTGAGATTCAGGAAAGGCAGGCAGTGAGAACTTGAATCAGAGGTCAGTGAATGAGGGGTGAAGGAGCTTGTGGTATCTAGGCATCCAGCAGGTGTAAATGCCTGTCGAGCTTTCTCCAGCCTGTGGGTATAACCTTCATTTCCTTTGCCAACATTACAGAGCCTATAGTGCCCAACCTGCCTTTACACTCTATTTTCTCAGGTTTTTTCTGACAGTGTTCCAAAACCTGTGACACAGGCTCCTTCCTCAACAGGCCTCCATGCCACGCCTCTGCTGACAATGTTCTCAGGAGATCCCTCTGCATGGGGTAGGCAGTTGGATTTCCAAAACTCCAGCAGATCCTCTGCTGGGATGTTGCTTCACCACATGCCATGCACCGGGGATGGGCTCTCTTCTCCACTTGGCCACTCTGTCCTAAGAGGGACAGACCTTTTCCTCCACTGTCAAAGCCCACATAATCACCAGGCCTAGAGAGGAGGCTACAGTCCCCACTCACTTACAAGCTAAGGTATCTTCCTAAGACCTTATTAACTATCCCAGGAGCTGCCTCTTTTCTAAAGTTCTCGATATAAGACTATTTTTTTCTGAAGAAACTCTACCTTCAAGGTATGGACTTGCCCTATGAGCCCCAGGGAATTTTATAACAAAACACAGTAGCCCAGCATCAGAAAACTTGGTTCATTTAGCCCTCCAGGGTGCCGCCATGGATGCTACCTATGAAGGTATGATTGACCTAAGGCTTTCAAACTTTAGCAAGCATTGGGATTACCTGGAGTTTCTCTTAAAAACAGAAATTGCTCAACTCCAAACTCCAGAGTAGGACTGGTGTAGGGCTCAAGAATTTGCATTTTCATAAGTTTTCATGTGATATTGATGATTTTGGCCCAGGAACCACATTTTGAAAACCACTGGCCTGATGTATGGTGAGATCTAGAGAAAATCACAACAAAATCCATTGTGAACATCTGGGACACTCAGTCATACCTGCTGCTCCCATAAGTATCGCATAATTAGGGTGTATTTGGCCAACAAGTATTAAGCTACTTTTCAATAAGATGAAACAACCTTATCTTGAGAATTTAAAACTATGGTTTTTGCATCCTGCTGTACACTAGTTCCCCTAAGACATCAGGGAGTAAATTAAGTATTTTTTCTTTAAAGACACTTTACTTTTTTTTAAACTCCTGGACTTCTCACATGCAAGTTGAAATGAAAGTTACAATAAAGAGAATTGGTTATAATGACATCAAATAAGGTGAACAAATCAGTAGTGGATACTTCAATAGAACATTAAAACAATTAGCAATTTATTTCCTTCTTTTATGAAGGATAACTATGTTGTTTAAATAACATCACTATTTACTACCATAGTTTCACCTGGTCTCAAAAATGATCTAGAAGTTGTAATCAGTGATGTTTAAAGATGATAAAGTTGAAGGAAGGAAATGCTTCTGGCCATATCTTACAGCTGTTAATGGATGCTGGCATTTTTTGCTACTATGTTTACCACCTCTGAGAAACAACCTTAGCCTCTTTTACACCTGTAAGTCTGCCTGAGGAGAAGATTAAGAATGTGAGGCACTGATCAATGCAGAGGGTTTCCTCTGTGTCCTTGGATCTAACCCTAAGAGCACTTAGAAGCTCAAAGAGAGGGTGCAAGATCAGAACAATTTCAAGACGCCTAATCTTTCTAAAGATAATTGGTCAAGGACTGGAAGGCAATGATTCTACTTCTGTGGTAAGGGCAGGAGATCTGGTCTCTAGGACACCAGAGAACCCTGTCAGAGCACAGGGAAAGGTCTGATCTATATGTGCACAGAGCAAGGAGATTACAAATTGAAGGACGAATGGGAGCTACAAGGTGACCCAAATATCTCAACAAAATGCCTACCTTGAAAACAAAGCAAAACAAAACACAGTCTGAGTTGGAGTCTATTGCTTTGCTTATTTCCACTCCAGAAGTAGAATCAGATTCATTCTCATGGCTAAGTCCCATTACTGGTAATTGAATTACTGAGTAGTACATCATCTCAAATAGGAGACTGAGCCCCAGAGTGCCCAATGTCCATTAGCCATCAAGTGATATTGCATTAATAAGTGCAAATAGAGGTATGATGTTACACTGTAAATGCATTTGGAGGATTTTTATTATCATTCTGATTAGTGTGCCAGCATCATCTCTTTCAACCCTAGGTAAACTAAGCTTGGTATTTAGAGAGATTAAGTCTTTCAGGACCAGACTAGGTTACCATTTAAGGCACTTGTGCAGGCAGTAATAAACCTTCCTGGATCTTTAATGTTTGTCCTTAAAATAGAATATATGGATATATGTAACAAGTCATCATGATCAAGAAATAGAGGGAGTCCCTGTTGTGGTTCAATAGTAATGCATCCCATGAGGATGTGAGTTGATCCCTGGCCTTGCTCAATGGGTTAAGGATCTGGTGTTGCCACAAGCTGTGTAGGTTGCAGACACAGCATTGCTGTGGCTGTGGCATAGGCCAGCAGCTGCAGCTCCGATTTGACACCTAGCTTGGGAAATTCCATATGCCATGGATGCAGCCCTAAAACAGTCTAGACTTAGTCAATTTTAGAAGGCTTTTTCAAAATAATAACTATATTTTACTAGTACCTATTGGTCTATTCAAATTGTCTTTCACTTGAGCAATTTTGAAATTTTATCTCTTTCCAATACTTGTTTTCATTTCATCAGTTTTTCAAATTTGCTAACTTGTTCATTGTATTCTTTCATAGTTTAAAAAAACCTGTTTTTCTTTTGGCTATTTTAACTTTTTGTTCAGTATATTGTTATTTACATCTTCCTCCCATTTTCTCTTAATAAGTCTTCATTCAGTTCTAAATATTTTGAAAATTTCCTCATGATGTTCCCTTTAATTTGTTTATATCAAATTAAGTTACTGAGAGAGAGAGACAACCCAATAGAATGGCAAGAGACTTAACGTAATATACATGCATGTATATGTGTATATGTGTGTACATGCATATATATGTAAGCATGCATAGATGTAATTGAATATACATACATAGACATAAATGTATAGCTATGATGCATATATACACACAATTTTCTATTCAGAAGGAATTATGTATATGCAGTCAATATTATAATTTTTTATTTTTATTTATTATTTATTTATTTATTGCTTTTTAGAGCTGTGCCTGCAGCATATTGAGGTTCCCAGGCTAGGGGTCGAATCAGAGCTACAGCTGCCGCCCCATACCAGCCCCAGCAACACCAGATCTGAACCGCGTCTGGGACCTACACCACAGCTCACGGCAATGCCGGATCTTTAACCCACTGAGCAAGGTCAGTGATCAAACCCGCATCCTCATGGATCCTAGTTGGGTTCGTTAAGCCACTGAGCCACGACAGGAACTCCAATATTACTTATAATTTATTTAATTTATCCATATATTTATTTTATTGTTCACTCTTTATTCTCTGCTACATTCCCTAAGCCTCCATATGGCGTCAGATTTTTTCTACATTTAGAATGGGTTGGTCTTTTGGTGACCAGTTCTCTCAGCTTTATTTGTCTGAAAATGTCCTTATTTAGCATTTATTTTTGAGACATTTTAGTTGGTTATAATTTTTTTCCCAGCCCTTCAAAGCTATCATTGCATTGTCTTCTGACTTCATTGTTTTTTTTCTGTTTTGAAGACAGCTGTGAATTGTATCACTTTGTGTGTAATTTGTCTTTAAGACTTTTTCCTCTTTGTCCTTGTTTTGGCAGTTTTAAAATGAAATGCCTTAGTATGTCTATGTCTGTTCTACTTTCAATTCATCATTCTTTTGAATCTGTGGCTTGTTATTGTTTTTGAAAAATTATTAGCCATCATCTCTTCAAATGTTTCTGTCCCATTTTTTCCCTCCTCTCTTTTTGGAACTCCAATTACATGTATATCAGACTGTCTCACTGTAATTTATGTCTTTTACACTGTTTTCTCTATTTTTCATTCTTCTCTCCACCCTTCAGTTTGTATATTTTCTTGTCATCAGTATTCTAATTATTAATTCTTTCTTGAGCTGTGTCTAATCTCCCTTGAAAACAGTCCATTGCGTTTTTTGTTTTTCGGTTTTGGTTTTTGATTTTTGTCTTTTTAAGCCTGCACCCATGGCATATGGAAGTTCCCAGTCTAGTGGTCAAATCAGAGCTGTAGCTGCTGGCCTATGCTGCAGCCACAGCAACTTGGGGTCTGACCTGTCTATGTGATCTATGCCACAAATCACAGCAATACCAGATCCTTAACCTACTGAGCAAGGTCAGGGATCAAACCCGCATCCTCATGGATACTAGTTAGGTTCATTGCTGCTAAGCCACATTGGGAACGCCTCCTTTGTTTTTATTGTACTTATCAGTTCTAGAATTTCTTTTCAGCTCTTTTGTATAGTTATCTTTTGTATAGTTCCCTGTTAAGATTCTGAATCTTGTTTGCAGGGCTTTGAAAATATTATTTTAAGCATCTATATCTGATAATACCTGTATCCTGGTGCATCTCTTTCTATTATCTATTGTTTCACTTCCTATTTTAGCATGTTTTCTAGTACACATGGTTTTTTAGATTGAGTGCTGGAATTGACTATGAAAACTTGTAGAAAATTTTCGGGGCCAGAATTATGCTATTTTTCTTCCAGAAGAGATTTACTCTTGCAGGCAAGTGTCCATGGGCACTAGGGAATCCCAGATTATTTTAATCAATCCAGTTATTAAAGTGATTTGAAACTAGCTCTTCTATTTTAGTTCCCTTACTCCTAGAGTATAGCATTTTGGGATGCCATCTGAAGCTGGAGGTGTTACTAGCCCCTCATTACCACTTAACTGCTCTTGAACTTCAGTTTTTATGCTGCTAACCCTATGAGTCCAGTTCAGCTTTTAGCCTATTAGCTGACTCTTCAGAAATTAATAGATATTCCAAATAGCAGGCTTCCTATCTGTTTCTTCATCTTGACCGTGGCCATATAATTCTTCACAGGCTCTCTGATATCAGCTTTTTTAGTTGTTCTTAGGAGTGTAGTAATTGGAATTACCAGGTTTACTAGTACAGGAGAAATATATAATCTTTAAACCTTAAAATTCATTATTACAATTGTTTTATAACAGCCATTGTTTACATAGGTTTAACTACACATTTATCATTTTCTTCATTCTTCTATAGATACTTTGGAATTTTATTTTCTGTTTTTTTTTTTTTTTTTTAGGGCCACAACCATGGCATGTGGAAGTTCCCAGGCTACAGGCTGAATCTGCTGCAGGCCTACACCACAGCCACAGCAATGCCAGATTTGAGCCACATCTGTGACCTACACTGCATCTTGCAGCAGGGCTAGATCTTCACCTGCTGAGCGAGGCCAGGGATCAAACCCACTCCTCATGGATATTAGTCAGGTTCTTAATCTACTGAACCACAACAGGAACTCCCAGAATTTTCTTTACTGTAAGCAGATTGGTAGTAAATGCCTTCATTTTTGTCACAAAATATATTTGCCTTAATTCTTAAAAAATATTGTTGAATTTTGTTTGACTATTTTTTCAGCACAACAGAGATACCATTGTACATACTTTTAACTTCCATTGTTGCTATAAAAATCAGATGTAAGTTTACCTGTTATTTGGTTTTCTTGAATTTATAAATGGGTCTTTCATAAATTCTATAAAATTCTCAGTTTTTATTTTTTAAAATATTGGTCTCTCTCTTCTTTCCTTCTCAGACTCTAATTAATTATGTTAGACCTTTTATTACATCCTTTGAATATATCATGGCATTTTACATATTCTATCTTTTTATCTCCAGGGGCTGTGTTCTGGATATTTTCTTCTTATTTATCTTATAAGGTTTTCTCTTCAGCTGTTTGTATTCTACTACTTAACCTACCCAGTGAATTCTTAATTTGTTTTCTTCCTTTTGAATATGATCTATCAGTTTTTATAGTTTATTCTTCGCTGCAGACTTTTCCCCCAAAATTTGTCTTTTATTTATTTAAGCATAGGTGTTTTATGATCTATGGCTTATAATTCTGGTATCTGGTGGTTTGCAGATCTGTTTCCTTCTTCCTTTTTCTTTCCTTTTTTTTTTTTTTTTTTTGTCTTTTTAGGGCCACACCTGCAGCATATGGAAGTTCCCAGGCTAGGGGTCAAATCAGAGCTACAGCTGCTGGCCTATGCCACAGCCACAGCCACAGCAACGTGGGACCTGAGCCACTTCTGTGACCTGCAGCAATGCCTGATCTTTAACTCACTGAGTGAAACCAGGGATCAAACCTGCATCCTCATGGATTCTAGTTGGGTTTGTTACTGCTGAGCCACAACCAGAACTCTTGCAGATCTGTTTTCCCCAGTTCTCGTTTATAGTGTTTTGTTTATTTTCTTGGTTATCTTTGGCTGCCTTATAGCCATTGTACTTGAAAAATATTACAGAAAATTCTGAGATCTAAAATAAAGTTATTTTTTCCAGAGAAGTTTTAAATTGGCTTCTTCCAGATACCTAGGAATATTGATTATATCACCATAATAGTGTCACCTTAAAGCAAGTTCAAGACTTAAGGTCCCTCCGCCTATCTCAATCATGGAAATGTATACTGTAATACCACATAGGTGCTGGTTCATTTCTAGTTAACCCTTAGTCTCAGAGTGAGATCCCAGCTTATTTTGGGGGAAGTATCTAGTATTAGATTCTTCACCTTGTCTGATTCTGGACTTCTTTTCTGATCTTCTCACTCAGTTGAAGTTGTCAAAATGAAAGTTCAAATTTACTGGGATTGGCAAATATCTTCAGGCCAAAAGAGGACTCTGTATTGAATTACCTCTTTAGGGTCCTCTGTCACCTTCAGGCTTCGTCTGGTAGTTTCTTACAATCTTATCAGCTCTTCATTAATTTTAAGATTTAAAAAAAATTTATCTAGTATATTTAGTGTTTTTTTTTTTAACGGAAGGACTCATCCAGTAATTTAGTTTACTATAACCAAAAAAGGAGGAGGACAACCCTGTGAATATTGTGAATATTTTTCCATTCTAATTTTACTACCTTAGGGTCAGAGAATAAATTGTGTCAAGTCTTTGGATGCAGAGTATATTAATATTTTTGTATGTATCATTTGAAGTTTAAATAATACAGTACTGCCTTTAACCTAATGAGATGATCCCATTTGCAATGATTATCATGACAGTTACTGCTGCCATCTTTTGACTCATCTTTTCAATCACTGTTGAAGCTACAACCTGCATACAGATATAACCTGATAGTACGCTGTTTCAGCTGCACTATGGATCTCTTGCTTTCTACTCTTGGGCTTCTCTACCACCATTGCCTAGGACATGTGCAAGAACCTCTCACCATTGTGACATGAGCAAACCAAGAATTTCAGATGAATTAACAACTATGAGTAACCCTTGATCAAGGAAGCATAATGAAAACTGAAGGATGAATATTCCTCTCTTCTATCCCTTGTGCAGTAATTCTTTTTTCTAAGGTTTGTATTTTTTTCTATTATAGTTGATTTACAGTGTTCTGTCAATTTTGTTGTACAGCAAAGTGACCCAATCATACTTACACATATAATTATTTTTCTCACATTATCCTCCATCATATTCCAACACAAGTGACTAGGTATAATTCCCTCTGCTATACAGCAGGATCTCATTGCTTATCTACTCCAAATGCAATAGTTTGCATCTACTAACCCCATACTCCCAGTCCATCCCACTCCTTCCCCATCTTGCTTGGCAACCACAAGTCTGTTCTCCAGGTCCATGAGTTTGTTTCTTTTCTGTGGAAAGGTTCATTTGTGCTGTACATTAGATTCCAGATATAAATGATATCATATGGTATTTGTCTTTCTCTTTCGACTTCCTTCACTTAGTATGAGAGTCTCTAGTTCCATCCACATTGCTGCAAATGGCATTATTTTGTTCTTTTTTATGGCTGAGTAGTATTCCATTGTGTATATATACCACATCTTTTTAATCCATTCATCAATCCATTCATCTGTCAATGAACATTTAGGTTGTTTCCATGTCTCGACTATTGTGAATAGTGCAGCAATGAATATAGGGGTGCATGTATTTTTTCAATGAATTTGTCTGGATATGTGCCCAAGAGTGGGATTGCTGGGTCATATGGTAGTTCTATCTTTAGTTTCCTGAGGTACCTCTATACTGTTTTCCACAGTGGTTGTACCAATTTATATCCCCACTAGCAGTGCAGGAGAGTTCCCTTATTTACACACCCTCTCCAGGATTTGTTATTTGTTGACTTTTTAATGATGGCCATTCTGACAGGTGTGAGGTGGTACCTCATCATAGTTTTTATTTGCATTTCTCTAATAATTAGTGATGTTGAGCATCTTTTCATGTGCTTGTTGGCCATCTGTATATCTCCTCTAGAGAAATGTCTATTCAAGTCTTTTGCTCATTTTTCTATTGGGTTGTTGGTTTTTTGGCTGTTGAGTTGTGTAAGTTGTTTGTGTATTTTAGAGATTAAGCCCTTGTCAATTGCATCATTTGAAACTATTTTCTCCTGTGTCATAGGTTGTCTTTTTTTTTTTAAGGTTTCCTTTGCTGTGCAAAAGTTTTTAAGTTTAATTAGGTTCCATTGGTTTGTTTTTGTTTTTATTTTTGCTGACTTGGGAGACTGATCTGAGAAAACATTTGCAAGGTTGGTGTCAGATAATGTTTTGCCTATGTTCTCTTCTAGGAGTTTCATGGTGTCTTATGTTTAAGTCTTCAGGCCATTCTGAGTTTATTTTTGTGCATGGTGTGAAGGTGTGTTCTAGTTTCAGTGATTTACATGCAGCTGTCCAGTTTTCCCAGCACCACTTGCTGAAGAGACTTTTTTTCATTTTATATTCTTGCCTCCTTTGCTGAAGATTAATTTACCGTAGGTGTCTGGTTTTATACCTGGGTATTTATTCTGTTCCATTGGTCTGTGTGTCTGTTTCAGTACCAGTACCACACTGTCTTCATTACTGTGGCCTTGTAATATTGTCTGAAGTCTGGAAGAGTTATTCTTCCTGCTTGCTTTTTTTTCCCCTCAGGATTGCTTTGGCAATTCTGGGTCTTTTATGGTTCCATATAAATTTTTGGATTGTTTGTTGTAGTTCTGTGAGAAATGTCATGGGTAATTTGATAGGTATTGCATTAAATCTATAGATTGCTTTGGGTAGTAAGCTCATTTTTACAATATTAATTTTTCCAACCCAGGAGCATGGAATATCTTTCCATTTCATTGCCTCCTCTTTAATTTCCTTGATTAACATTTTATAGTTCTCAGCATATAAATTGTTCACCTCCCTGGTCAGGTTTCTTCCTAGGCACTTAATTTTGGGGGCATGCAATTTTAGAAGGTATTGTATTTTTATATTCCATTTCTAATATTTTATTGTTAGTATACAGAAATGCAACTGATTTCTGAATGTTAATCTTGTATCCTGTTACTTTGCTTCATTGATCAGTTTGAATAGTTTTTGTGTGGAGTCCTTAGGGTATTCTATATATTGTGTCATGTAATCTGCATAGCATGACAATTTTACTTCTTTTCTTCCACTTTGAATAACTTTTATTTCTTTTGTTTGTCAGATTGCTATAGATAGAACTTCCAACACCATGTTGAATAAAGTGATGAGAGTGGGCATCCTTGTCTTATTCTAGATTTTGGTGGGAAGGCTTTCAGCTTTTCTCTGCTGAGTATTATATTTGCTGTGGATTTGTCATCAATGGCATTATGTTAAAGTATGTTCCCTCTATACCCACGTTGGTGAGAGTTTTTATCATGAGTGGATATTGGATTCTGTCAAATGCTTTTTCTGAGTCTATTGAGATGCTCATGTAGTTTTTCACTTTTCTTTTGTTGAAGTAGTGTATGACGTCAGCTGATTTGCATATGTTGAACCATCCTTGTGAACTTGGGATGAATTCCACTTGGTCATGGTGTATGATCTTTTTTATATGTTGTTGGATTCTCTTGGCTAAATTTTTGTAGAGAATTTTTGCATCTATATTCATCAAAGATATTGGCCTATAATTTTCTTGTATGGTAGTATCTTTGTCTGGTTTTGGTATTAAGGTGATGGTTGCTTCATAGCATGTCTTTGGAAGTGTTCCTTCTTCAGCCTTTGGGAAAAGCTTAAGAAGGATGGGTATAAGTTCTTCTTTGTATGTTTGGTAGAATTTGCCTGTGAAGCCACCTGGTCCTGGACTTTTGTTTGTACAGAGTGTTTTTTTTGGTTACATATTGAATTTCCTTTTCTAGTTATCAGTCTGTTCAGTTTATCTGTTTTTTCTTGATTCATTTTCACTGGGCTGTAAGTTTCTAGAAAGTTGTCCATTTCTTCTAGGTTGTCAAATTTGTTGGCATATAATTATTCATAGTATTCTCTTATGGTTTTTTGTATTTCTGCAGTATCCATTGAGATTTCTCCTTTTTCATTTCTTATTTTGTTTACTTGAGTTCTTTCTCTCCTCTTACTGGTGAATTGGCCAGAGGTTTGTCAATTTTGTTTATCCTTTCAAAGAACCTCCCTTGGTTTTATTGATTTTTTCTATTTTTTTTTTGAATCTCTATTTTATTGATTTCCTCTCTGATGTTTATAATTTCCTTCCTTCTGCTGACTTCAGGTTTTGTTTGTTCTTTTTCAAAATCTTTTAGGTGGTAGGTTAAATTGTCAATTTGAGATTTTCCTTCTTTTTTGAGGAAGGCCTGTATCACTATGAACTTCCCTCTAAACACTGCTTTTGTGGCATCCCATAGATTTTTAATGGTTATGTTTTCATTATCATTTGTCTTGAGGTGATTTTTAATTTCCCTTTTGATTTCCTCACTGACCCACTGTTTTTTTAGTAGCATGTTGTTTAGCCTCCATATAGTTAGTTTTTTCTCATTTCTCTTCTGTAGTTGATTTCTAGTTTCATGGTGTTGTGGTCAGAGAAGATACTTGAGATAATTTCTATACTCTTAAATTTGTGAAAGTTAGTTTTGTGCCCCAGTATGTAGTCAATCCTTGAGAATGTTCCGTCTGCACTTGAAAAAATATATATTCTGATTTTTTTATGTTATGTCCTAAAAATGTCAATTAAGTTTTCCGTTGTGTCATTTAGGATCTCTGTTGCCTTAGCGATTTTCTGTCTAGAGGATCTGTCCATTGATGTGAGTGGGGTGTTAAAGTCTCCTACTATGATTGTATTCCCATCAATTTCTCCTTTTATTCTGTTAGTATTTGTTGTATGTATCTGGGTGCTATATTAGGGACATATATATTGATGATTATAATATCCTCTTCTTGAATGGATCCTTTTATCATTAAATAGTGTCCTTCTTTGTCTTTCTTTATGGCCTTTGTTTTAAAGTCTATTTTGTCTGATATGAGTATTTCAACTCCTGTCGTTTCCATTCACGTGAACTATCTTTTTCCATCCCCTCACTTTTAATCCATGTCTTTTCCCTAAGGCGAGTCTCTTGGAGACAGCATATTGTAGGCTCTTTTGCTTTTATGACCAGTCTCCCACTCTGTGTCTTTTTTTTTTTTTGTCTTTTTGCCATATCTAGGGCCACACCCACAGCATATGGAGCTTCCCATGCTAGGGGTCTAACAGGAGCTGTAGCTGCCAGCCTTCGCCACACCACGCCACATCCACAGCAACATGGGATCCGAGCCGCGTCTGCAACCTACACCACAGCTCATGGCAAAACCGAATCCTTAACCCACTGAGCAAGACCAGGAATCAAACCTGCAACCTCATGGTTCTAGTCGGATTCGTTAATCACTGAGCCATGACGGGAACTCCATCGCACTCTGTGTCTTTTGACTGGAGCATTCAGTCCGTTGATATTTAAGGTAATTATTGCTAAAGATATATTTATTGCCATTTTAAACCTTGTTTTCCAGTTGATTCTATGTTTCTCCTTTGTTCCTTTCTTTTTTTCATTGGATGATTTCCATCTATTTTATACTTGTGTACTTTTCCTTTTAGTTTTTGTGAATGTATTGTTTGGTTTTGATTTGTGGTTGCCCCGTTTTTTAAGTATATTAACCCCTTCCTATATCTGCTTGCTTTAGCCTGATAGTCATATAGGCTCAAAAACATTCTAGAAAAGAGTCTAGATTTTCTTACTATCCTTCCCCACATTTTATGATTTTGATGTCCTTTTTTAACATCTTCATGTTTGTCCTTTTGCTGTTCCATGTGTTTATCATTGCTTTTACAATAGGGTATTTTTTTTTCTTTTAGATCTGTATACTGGCTTATTTAAGTGATTACTTTCTAATTGTGATTTCCTCCATCATATTTCTTCTTACTTTTTTATTTAGAGGAACCCTTTCAGCATTTCTTTTACAATAGGTTTAGTATTGCTGTACTCTTTTAGTTTTGTTTTTTTTTTTTTGAGAAAAATCTTTATTTCTCCTTCAATTTTAAATGATATTCTTGCTGGGTAGAGTATTCTAGGCTGCAAATTTTGCCCTTTTATAACTTTGAATGTATCTTGCCACTCTTCTGGCCTATAGTGTTTCTGTAGAGAAATCAGCTGAAAGCCTTATGTAGGTTCCCTTATAATTAACTCTTTTTCTCTTGCTGCCTTTAGAATCCTCTTTTTAGCTTTACATTTTGCTATTTTTAATGCAATATGTCTTGGTGTGAACCTGTTTGGGTTCAACTTGTTTGGGCCCTATATGCTTCCTGTACCTTGATATCTGTTTCCATTAGATTTGGATAGTTTTCAGCCATAATTTCTTCAAATATATTTTTAATCCCCTTTGCTTTTTCTTCTCCTTCTGGAATCTCTATTATTCATAGATTGGCCTGCTTTATATTATATTGCTTTCATGTTTTTTTCTTTGGTTTTCTGTCTGATTGGGTGATTTCCATTATTCTATCTTCTAAGTCACTAATTTGCTTCTCTGCATTATCCATTCTGCACTTTCATGCCTTTAACTCAGCTTATGTCTCTGCAAATGAATTTTCTAATTTTTCTTGGTTCCTCCTTATATTTTCTAGTTCCTTTCTAAAGTAATCTGTATTACTATTCATATTTTCTCTTAATTCATTCATTTTCACTGTTAATTCCTTCAGTATTTTTACTCTCTCCTTTTTGAACTCAATGTTTGTCACACTGCAGACGTCTGTTTCTTTGTTTGCTCCTTTAGGTAAATTCTCCTATTCTTTTAACTGGGAATGGTTCCTGAGCTTCTTCATTTTGCTTAGATTTTTTCTTATTCTGCAAGTTTAGGGAAAACAACTACTGTAGTCTTTAAGGGTATTTATATGTGTGAGCGCCCCTGGGTATTTTGTGAGAGCTTACTTTTTATTTTTAGGGCGCTATTTGTGCTTCTAGGGAGATGGAAGCAATGGTCAGGGCTAGTAGCTAGTGCCTGGTTGCTGGGTCCTTGATAGTGGCAAGGACCCATGGGAAGATGGCACAGGTTGCTCCTAGGCAGGGCCCTGGGAAGTGACAGTGATCAGGAATGTGAGGTGGTGCCAGAGCATTAGGCAGTGGTGGCAGGGCGTGTGCATTCTCAGGAGAGAGAGAGCAACAATGGGTGGTGCTCGGTTGCAGTGTCATCTTCTTTGCCAACCTCTGAAGTGAGTAGGGTCATAGGTGGTGCTTGTTCATAGACCCCTAGTGGTGGCGGGCCACACCTACCTCTGGTGTCTGAGATGACTTCTGTGGTTTTCCCCCATCACCTGTAGACCACACAGGAGGTGCCACAGCATGCTTAGACCTCTGCTGCCCTTAGTCCATTCAAGAGGTGCCTGGCCACCCTTAGCTCACATAAGAGGTGCCCTGTTGCCATAGCCTGCACAAGTGGTGCCTCACCACCCATAACCTGTGCCAGAGGCACCCTACCCTCTGAGAGTCTGCACATGCATAGGGAAAGATATTGATATGGCAATATGCCCCTTCTTCTCCCACCCTCCCCAGAAATGGTGCCTTGCTTCTCCTGCAGGCCGAGACCTCCTCCTGGGTTCCCTTGGCTGTGGTGCTCAGCTCCTTAGCCCATGCTGCACCGTTCCCTAGCCCCTCAGGCTACCTCCACACAGCCAACCCTAGTCCTCTCCCTGATCTGACCTCAGGAGCCTGAGTATCACTTCCCAGCCCCTGCCTGAGTGTTTCAGGCTGGGGCAGTGGTGTAGATGGTCTGTGTGCTCTCACTCTGCTTTGCCCTCCTCAGTCCAGCTGCTGCACTTTTTTCAGTAACTTTGAGGTCCTTCCATCTCAGCTGACTTCCCTGTAGGTTAGGTGGCTTCCCAGGGTGTGGGTTCTTTTCCTCTTTCACAGCTCCCTCTCAGAAGTGCCAATTCTGTCGTGATTCTCTCTCTCTCTCTCTTTCTCTCTCTCTCTCTCTTTCCCTTTTGTTCTACCCAGTTGTGTGGAGGGTTGTTTTTTTTTTTTGGCCCTTTTGGGAGGTTTAAGGTCTTCTGCCAGCATTTGGTGGATGTTCTGTGTGAATTGTTCTACATGTAGATGGTGCTTTTTTTTTTTTAATGTATTTGTGGGAGAAGGTGAGTGTCTTCTTACTCCTCCACCATCTTGATCCTTCTCCAGCCTGAGTAGTAATTCTAAAGTGCATTCTACCTGGATCCTCAGAAGACACTGGTGGATTGAGCTCCAGTTGCCCACCATGATGATCAACTTGAATAACGCATTTTTAAATTGTCTTTCCCTCCTTCTCAGCTTCATTCTTGACGTCCCTTATTCTTCTTCCTTGAGATTCTTTTCCAAAGTTAACCTCTTGCATATAAGACTTTGATTCAGGTTCTCTTCTTTGAGGGAAGGTAGGAAAAGACACCATGCTTTCTTCCTGAATTTTTTCCTTTTGTCCTTTGAAGCCGCTTATTGGATAATAAAATTTGTTTCTGGTGTTTTGAAATTTACTTATTCCACTTCTGTTCTTCTGGTGGTTACCCCTACGTTACAACCAGAGGCATTATCTAAAGCTTATCAACATCTGTCTTTTCCCCAAACAACCCAATAATCTTAACTAGTTCTTAACACATTTACACCTATATCTATATACTCTAGGCTCCTCCCCTATTTGTATTATTTGTCATTTAAGTTCCAGATTCATATTGATCAAGTGGGTTAAGTGTGGCAGTTGCTCATTTAAACAATAATAAAGTACTCAATGCTTTACTCATTAATACATATCTCACTCCCTGCTCTTGGATTCATTGCTCTTTTACCTTTAGTTTGGACTATAATAGTTATTTCAAAGAGGCTGTATGATAAACTTTCTATAATATTTTCTTCATTGCATTTATAGTTTAGCTGGAAATAAGACTCTAGGTTCAAATGCTTTTTCCTTCCAAATTTGAAAGCATAACTCCAATGTCTTCTTCTAAGTATTATTGTTAAGAAGTCTAATGCCTTATTCTTATTTTTTTAATGATGTATTTCAAATCTCCTTTATTATTTTTTTCTTTTTGCCTGTGGAGGCCCTTACAATTTTCTCATCTATAATAGTTAATTTTTGTTGTAATTTCTTTGAATTTGTTCTTTATTTCAAAATGCTCATGTTCCTTAGATATCTAATTATTTTTTTGCTTTAAGCTTGTCTTTATTTTTTGGCACAATATTTTGCTTTGGTTACTGACATTTACCTTGAACAAAAGCCTAAGCTTTGGCTTATGTTTCTCATAGGGAGAGGGTGTGTGTGTGTGTGTGTGTGCACGTGTGTGTGTAAGCGTATTCATTTGTGCATGGGGTGGTTGGGGAAAGGGAAGAAGAGTGGAGAGAAAAGGAGAGAAGACAGGAGGGGAGGGAAGAGATGCAGGTGTTCCTTAGTCTGGGTTCCATTATTTCCTATTTTCCATTACAAGGGTGAGCAGCTCCTTTAGGGATATTCTCAATTCCTCCACTAGAGGCACTGTTTGCATGTCAAAGCAAAAGTCTTTTTTTAAGAAAAATTTCTTTTCCTGGTCTGGTCAGGGAGTAAGGGGTAGGGGAAATGCTGAGGGGCTATTTGGATACTACCTTCTCTAGCTTTCCACTCCAGTGAGGTCTGGGCTATACCCCATTTTCACATAGCTGCTCCCAGTTGATCCTCTTGCTTTCCATTTCCATGAGATCAATTAGTGGGCACTGTTCTGGGTCTGAGAGGCTTCTGTTCATGGAATACATGCATGTATTTGTGTGTATATGGATGCTCACCAAATGCCCTGGTTTGCAGAGCTCTAATTTGTACACAAACCCACAAGCCTTTACGGTGGTCAAACTTACAACATTAAATAGAATATGTATTCTCTTTCTGGTCCTGTCTTGGCTGACTGTGCCTGCAACTCCAGTTTTATGTTCTCATAGGAGAATAAGAAAAAAAGAAGAATTTACCATTAGTATGCTCGACCTCAATCCAGACTCTAGTTGTGGCCCTCTAGCCCTTCCCTCCACCCTCACCACCATTTTCTCTCTCCATTGTAACTTAGCTACCTTCTGATTCCTAAGGATTGCTCACGGTTTGTTCCCTTTGCTAAGCCTGGCTCTGGGTTCATAAATTTCTTCCTCCATCTTGTAGGCTGCCCAGAGGTGGGTATGAGGTGGAAGCCAGCAACCTGGACTTCGTTTCTCATCTGGCAGAACTGGGCTTGCTTTTTCCTTATAAACTCTCATGTGGCTCTTTAACTTTGCACGAGTGTACATAGCAGATTAATTTTTTCCCCAAGACACCTGACCTAGTCTACTACAAACAAATTCCAAAACTAGTGTGCCATGAGAATAATACCTCAAGCAATGTAGCCTAGTGATTACGGGCATGGAGTCAGATGACCAGTGCTCAAATACCAGTTCTTGAGGTAAGCTAATGGTTTAACTAAATAAGTTCCTTAAGCTCCGTACAGCTCAGTTTCCCAGTCTCTAAGATACAAGTGACTAATGCAGCCCTTTTCTCTGGATTATTTTTCTTTGCCAGGTAAGCTCTATCATGGACCTTGAATTTAATCTAGGTGGCAGTCAGGTGGTCAGGGATAGTGGAGCTGAAATAAGTAGCCCTTTTAAAGAAAAAAAATTACAAAATTAGATACAGGGACTTAGCAGGGGGCTATGCAAGTGAGGACCCCTGGAACTTAAGATTCATTAGCTTGATAGCAAATCTCTGCTACAATTGGAATAACATGAAATCATGACTGTTTTCTATTCTATTCTATTCTACTCTACCCTATCCTACCCTAACGTACCCTATCTTATCCTATTCATGTATGTGTACTTAATATGGTCCCTGGCAGATAGTAGTGGGCAATCAGGCTTAGCTTTCATTATTCTTAGAGGAAATAAACAGGGTTCTATGTTGAAATAAGTGTAGAAATGCTACACAGTCTTTCACTCTTAGAAATTTGCAGTGCTTGTCAACATACTGTAATTATAAAACAATAAATCTAATGAACAGATAATATGCCTTCTTTATGTGGTCTTCTGCCCATGCTTATTGTCTTCTGCTTAGAAGAACAAAAAACAACCCGCTCCCCACCCCACCCCACAAGAAAAACAATGTCCAATCCAGTTTAAATTTCTAAACAGTACTTTTTTTTTGACTACACACATGGCATGTGGAAGTTCCTGGGCCAGGGATCAAACCCAAGCCACAGTTGTGGCCTGTACCGCAGCTGTGGTGGCAACAGTTAACCCACTGTGCCACACAGGAACTTCCTCTAACCAATATTTTAAAGTGTTCTTTCAGGTAATGCTAAGGTTTTCTTGCATGAAGTACCAAGTCTCTTACCTGTCCTTTTCCTTACTCCAGGGGAGTCAGATGCTTTGGAGAGAGGTATGCGGCTTATGAGGTCTGAAGACATGGGGCCAAGACAGGCTCCTTTGACCCCAGGCCTCTCCCTTTGCCGCCTCCTTTGCATCAGGAGTTACAGCTCCTGTTGCCTGATGACTGAAAGCTGGTCTTTTTGGGCTTGGGCAGAGCCTTCCATGGGACTCACTGACACATTGGGCCTCACTTTTAGGCTCCTGATGGCCCTATGGATCTGTACATCTCAAACTTTAACATAAATAAGACTCATCTGGGGAGCTTGTTAAAATGCAAGATCCTCGGCTTCACCTCCAGAGATTCTGATTAAGCAGATTTAGGGTAGGGCCTGAGAATTTAAATTTCTAACGAGCTTCTGGTTGATGGTGGTGCTGATGCTGTCCATTCAGGGAACATACTTTGACTGAGCAAGGCTCCCTTTGAAATTTGTGACTGGCCTCTAGTCCTGCTTGAGGAGGCTACCCTGTAACCGACTTTGGCGATGATCCCTTTCCCTGCCATGCCGCTGTTTGAAAAGATTCCCAGCCAGGAATGCTAACCTCTTGGTCTCTCTTTAGGTGTGTCCATGCTGTGTGAACATGTTACAACTGCTTCGTGTTGGTGAGGGCTGGGGGCGATCTGAGAGAACATTCTTCCAGAGAAGGGGGCAAGAGCTCCTCCTCTACCTTTGCTGTTTCCTTACTTACTCAACAACCCTCCCATCTGTGGGCCAAAAAGGAGAGCAGAAAGGGGTTCGCCTGTCTGCTTTTCTCACTGTCTCTCTCTCTCTCCCCTGCATCTCCTTCCCATTAACCACCAGGTGAGGGAAGGGAATGGTGTTCTTTCATTTCTCCCACACCATAATCTTCCACTCAAAATCCTCCAGTAGTTTTCCATCTCACTCACAGTGGAATCCAAAATCCTAGTGCAGGCCTGTAAGATCCTCTGTAGCCTGGCGTCTCAGTCTCTCTGATCTCCATCTCTCTTTCCCTGTTCACTTCTCCACTCATTCTGGCCTCCTTAATGTCCCTTGAGCCCCAGGGATAATGCCATAGGGCCTTTGCCACACTTGTTAATATCTTTGGAACACAGTTTGGGAAACCCAGCTAGTGGGTAAATATTCTTCAAAATGTGAGATGTCGTCAAACTGAAAAAAGGCACATCACTACACAGAACCCAAGGTTTATAGGAATAAAAAGCACTGTCATAAAAACAACTCAAAATTGTTAAGACCTGAGTCTTGGAGCTAGAAGAAACTAGGTTTGAATCTTGGTTTGGCCCCTTGCTTGCTTTGTGACACTTGGAAAATTACTTACCCTCTCTAGTCCTCTGTACTTCAAATGAGTACAAGCTGTCCTCACTTTGCACAGTTCCAATATGTACACATTTAGTTACCACAGTTTAGTTAAATAACATCAGTTCCCCAACAACACAGTTCAAATCTCGGTTACACATGTAGGAACTGCGAGTGATTGCATAAAATACAAACTTTGCTACTAGTTCTTCAGTCTTCAAATCATTACATAGATGGTAGGTACACCTTATGGTCGATAACCAATTATTTATATCACTTTTTTTCTTTTTACAGCCTCACCCATGGCAAATGGAAGTTCCCAGGTCAGGGACTGAATCCAAGCTACTGCTGCAGATCCTTAACCCACATTGCCACAGCAGGAACTCCTCATATGGCTTTTTTCGAAGTCTGTTTGTAACTGGTCACTGTGCATCTGCTATTCAGCTCACACCCAGATTGCAAAGCCTATAGTTGTGTTGGTTCTTTGGCTCCTAGTGATAGAACCATAGGTTGTTTTACAAAAGTGGCTAGAGAAAAGAAGAAATTGGCCAAAAAGATGAAATGCAGCAAAGAAATGAAAAGCAGTAGTGCTGGCCACCATATTAGCGGTGATGAAATTCAGGGTCAAACATAAATAGATTCACAGATGAAATAGCTGACTGTAGGAATGTTGACATTGCTGCTGTTGGAGAGACCCTAGACAAGCAAGTAGAGGAACTAAGTGAAGGCTGTCAACACAAATGAGGAAAGCAGTTGTGATGAAAATAAGGAATATGTCCCAGAGGAAGTGATGCTGGCAGAAAATTTCACATTAAAGGAAATCTCAGAGTTATTTTATAACTTGGAAAGCACAATGAATAAAATAATGTAAGCTGATCCAAAGAAGAAAGGAATATGACCATTTGCCAAGCCAGAGGAAAGACTCTTGCTCCATATTGTAAGTTATAAAACAGGAAGAAGGGGACTAGAACTGTTCAAACTACTCTTGATAAGCTTTTTTACAAAGAAAATACTCTGGTTCTGATATGTTTCTAATGTTTGAAATTACAATATGCTAACATTAGTTTGCAGATTTGTAAGTTTCCCTGTACATTTAATCAACAGTAGGAGAATTTTCTAAGTTTTGGCAAAATTTTTTAAACTCATGGAACAACTGTAATTTTCTCATTTATGATTGAGATTTCTTTGAACATTTTAAGTTGCACCATCATTTTTACAATTCCTTTGTAAGATAAAGACTGCCTTATAATAAAAGAATTTACCTTACTGGGTTTTTGAGCAGAATAAATGAAACGGTGCATGTCAATCACCAACTACAAGTTCAGGTATGTATTAAGCTTTAAAAGGATGTTATCTGTTTTCTGTGATTATTATCTGTTGCTCTATCTTTTAGGAATTTTTAGGGAATTTGGTGTGGTTATGTATGATTCATTAAAAAAAATTTTTCTTTTGCTTTTTAGGGCCACATTCGCGGCTTATGGTGGTTTCCAGGCTAGGGGTCAAATTGGAGCTACAGCTGCCAGCCTACACCACAGCAATGCAGGATTCGAGCCATGCCTGCAACCTATACCACAGCTCACGGCAATGCGGGATCCTTAAACCCCTGAGCGAGGCCAGGGATAGAACCTGGATCCTCATGGATCCTAGTTTGGTTCATAAACTGCTGAGCCACAAAAGGAAATCCTTCATTCTAAATTTGTAACTGGGTACTTTATTGTTGGAAATTATTTTAGAATTTATCTTCAAACTAAATATCTATATATTTCCTCCTGAAAAATTTGTGGTAGTTATCTCCCCGACTCCAAACTTATGAGTCATTAATGGAAGGGAAACACAACATTTATAGGCACTTTCATTAGAAAAGTATTCAAAAGGATTAGAATGTATACAAATAAGGCATTACTGTTTCATTTCCCTATATATATATATTTAATCTCTGGGGTTTCACTTAAAAATATGAAGTGTCAAAATTCCTTTAAAATATCCTTTTAGGAATTCAAGAATGAATATTACCTGAAGTTCAACCTGAATCTCATTTGGGCACTAGTGGACGTGATTACAATCAGGTGGACTTTTCAAAGGAATCAGCACAGCATGGTTGACCTTATGAGTCGGCGTTAGGACCCATTACAAGCAATGGAAGCAAAGAGAAAGGTAATCATGTACCTGTTATTTAATAGTTTGTCCTATACTGAAACTAGTCTTAAAATACCCAAGGAATGATTTTTTTGGCTATATGATCCTACACTTGTAATGGAAGAAATCTCTTATGGAGGCTGCCTGCTGATAAGTGAGAACATTTTGACAGGATATTTGTCAGTTTTGATGCTCTTGAAAAACAGTGTTTCTGCATGGAGTCCAGATAGGCTAGTGAGCTGATAAACTGAGTGTGGCTTGTATCTTGTCACCAGAGAGAAGTAATTTGTGTTTAACCATTAAATGGTTAAGTGCTTGTGAATGGGTGTTCTTTTTTTTAAACTGAAATATAATTGATGTTGATTATTATATGTTTTAGGTGTACAACGTAGTGATTTGCAACTTTTAAAAGTTATATTCCATTTATAGTTATTATAAAATACTGACTATATTCTCTGTGTTGTGCAATATATCCTTGTAGCTTATTTATTTTATACACAGTAGTTTGTTCTTAAAGGAGGGGTTGAGCTAAGACTGCAACCTAGTGGTGAGTTTGTTATTGAAAACAAGTGGCTGATTTGCATTGGGTCATCGACAAATGCTGTATTTGAGTTCAAAGTGGGAATGAACCCACAGACACGTGTGCTGGTGCCCTTCTTGTTCAGACTGACCTTCAAATCATGTTGTAGGCGGGCTAGAATTGGAGAGAGGTTGACTTAATTGGATTCCTGAAGCTATTTATTTAATGGAGCATTTCCTACCTTGTATGAAGCTTCTCATCACGTCTTTCAGTTTTTTTGTTTCTTTGAGGATTCAGAAGGACCTTGATGAGACACTGTAGCTTATCTTCGCACACGAGCTATTTTCTCTTGTTTACTTATTTAATAGTTCCAATTTAGGGCAGACTTTTATTTGCTTTTTATTTTTGTGATTGAAGTGACTCTAATCATACTATTCTTTAATCCAAGTAAATTTTTCGTGTAACATGATTATAAATAGTCTCATTATTCTTTGAACCAACAATAATATTCAGTTTTTTATAGTAGAGATAGATTTTATTGCTTAGAAATGCTTATTACCAATTGTTTCAATTATTATTTCATATTAGTTTGCTTTAATATGGAAACATTTATTGACATAGTCATGCTGAGGCTTTGCTCTTGTTAATAATTATCACCTTCCTTATACAAAATATAGAATATCCAGGAAATATTTTTGTATGAGAATTTGAATCTTTTAATTATTGTATATCTTAATCTCATTTTAAAAGTCTACTTGCATCTTATCTCAGTTTTCCTCCTTTCTCATCAGTCCTTTTTAAGCATATGCTTAAAATTAGTTTAATCATTATTTCTGGATTTCATTGTCAGATCATCCTTGTTCACTAGCACTCTAATTCTGTTAGCTTATATTAACTTTCCTTTTATATGATTTTATTTTACCTGCAAATTTTACCTGTGGCTTTTTTTCTTTGTTTGCTCCTCCCCAATCTTCTTTTTCTGACAAAACTTGGTATTTGGATGTGAAATCTGATTATTGCGTATGCAGTAGAATCAGTCTTGTGCTTTCATAAGAGATAATGCCATTAGCTTTTTTTTTTTTTGGTCATTTTAGGGCCGCACCCGTGGCATGTGGAGGTTCCCAGGCTAGGGGTCTAACAGGAGCTGTAGATGCCGGCCTATGCCAGAGCCACAGCAATGTGTGATCCGAGCCGCATCTGTGACCTACACCACAGCTCATGGCAACACTGGATCCTTAACCCACTGAGCGAGGCCAGGGATGGAACCCGCAACCTCATGGTTCCTTGTCGGATTCTTTAACCACTGTGCCAAGACGAGAACTCCACCATTAGCTTTTAAATTCTTTCTTCACCTCAAGTCTTTTGTATTCAATTCAGGTACATTTTCAGAAAATGTCAATTGTTTCAAATTTATATGCTCCCATGTTTGAAGTATGTGAATCCATAGCATTGCCAAATCCAGATAGTTTACGATTGTAAGACTTACTACAGTAAGTTAACTGCATCTCTGTCAGTGAAAAAATTAGGTACTCTACGTAATTAAAGGATATTTTTGTTTCTAATGTCACCCTAATGAAATAGTTTTGTTTTTTTTTAATTTTTTATTATGATTGATTTACAGTGTTCTGTCAATTTCTGCTGCCCAGGAAAGTGATCCAGTCATACATATATATACATTCTTTTTCTCACATTATCCTCCATCATGTCCCATCACAAGTGATTATATATATAGTTCCCTGTGCTATATAGCAGAATCTCATTGCCCATCCACTCCAAAGTTTTCATCTACTAACCCCAGAGTCCCAATCCATCACACTCCCTCCTCCCCCAGGCAAACACAAGTCTGTCCTACATGTCCATGATCTTTTCTGTTTTGTAGATAGATCATTTCTGCCATAATTTTAGACTCCACATATAAGTGATATCATATGCTGTCTGTCTCTCTCTTTCTGACTTACTTCACTCAGTATGAGAGACTCTAGTTCCATCCATGTTGCTGCAAATGGCATTGTTTTGTCCTTTTTATGGCTGAGTAGTATTCCATTGTATATATGTACCACATCTTCCTGATCCATTTATCCATCAGTGGGGATTTAGGTTGTTTCCATGTCTTGGCTATTGTGAATAGTGCTGCAATGAACATACAGGTGCATGTATCCTTAAATGCTCCAACTAAAAGATAAAGACTAGCTGAATAGATTCAAAAGGAAGACCCATATATATGCTGTCTGTAGAAGACCCACTTCAGATCTAAGGACATGTACAGACTTACAGTGAAGGGATGGAATGAAATATTATGTGCAAATGGAAATTATAGAAAAGCAGGAGTATCAATACTCATATCAAACAAAATAGATTTTAAAATAAAGGTCATAAGAGACAAAGAAGGACATTACATCATGATCAAAGGATTGATACAAGAAGAAGAAATAACAATTTTAAATATATTTTCACCCAACATAGGAGCAGCACAATATAGAAGGCAGTTATTAACAGGCATAAAAGGGGAAATTGACAGTAACACAATAATAGTGGGGGACTTTAACACTTCACTTACAGCAATGAACAGATCATTCAGATGGAAAATCAGCAAGGAAACACAGACCTTAAATAATACACTGGGCCAAATAGACTTAACTGATATCTGCAGAACTTTTCACCTGCAAAGCAGCAAAATATACTTTCTTTTCAAGTACACATGGAACATTCTCCAGGATAGATCACATCTTGGGCCACAGATCAAGCCTTAATAAATTAAAAAAATGAAATTATTTTAAGTATTTTCTCCAATCACAATGCTATGAGACTAGAAATAAACTACAAGAAAAAAATGGCAAACTCTTGGAAACACAAACTCGTAGAAGTTAAACAACATGATACTAAACAATCAATGGATCATTGAAGAAATCAAAGAGGAAATTAAAAGATACATAGAGACAAACGACAATGAAGATACAACAATCCAAAACCTATGGACACAACAAAAGCAGTTGTGAGAGGAAAGTTTATAGCAATACAGTCTTTTCTCAGCAGAGAAGAAATGCAAGTAAACAACCTAGCCTTACACCTTAAACATCTAGAGAAGAACAGATAAAGCTCAAAATTAGTAGAAGGAAAGAAAGCAAAAAAGATTAGAGAAGAAATTAATAACATAGAGACAAAACAATTGAGAAGATCAATGAAACCAAAAGTTAGTTCTTTGAAAAGATCAACAAAATTGATAAACTGTTAGCCAGACTCATCAAGAAAAAAAAAAAGGGAAAGTTTTGTCCAGATATATGCCCAAGAGTGGGATTGCTGGGTCATATGGTAATTCTATGTATAGTTTTCTAAGTTACCTCCATACTGTTTTCCACAGTGGTTGTACCAGCCTACATTCCCAACAGTGCAGGAAGATTCCCTTTTCTCCACACCCCTCCAGCCTTTGTTGTTTGTGGACTTATTGATGATGACCATTCTGACTGGTGTGAGGTGGTATCTCTTGGTAGTTTTGATTTGCATTTCTCTAATCATCAGTGATGTTGAGCATTTTTTCATGTGCTTGTTGGCCATTTGCATATCTTCTTTGGAAATGCCTATTCAGGTCTTTTGGCCATTTTTCAGTTGGGTTGTTGGCTTTTTTGCTGTTGAATTGTATAAGTTGTTTGTATATTTTAGAGATCAAGCCCTTGTCAGTTGCACCATTTGACACTATTTTCTCCCATTCTGTAAATTGTCTTTTAGTTTTCTTTTTGGTTTCCTTTTCTGTGCAAAACCTTGTCAGCTTGATTAGGTCCCTTTGGTTTATCTTCGCTTTTATTTCTGTTGCTTTGGGAGACTGACCTGAGAAAACATTTGTAAGGCTGATGTTAGAGAATGTTTTGCCAATGTTTTCTTCCAGGAGTTTTAATGGTGTCTTGTCTTATATTTAAGTCTTTAAGCCATTTTGAGTTTATTTTTGTGCATGGTGTGAGAGTGTGTTCTAGTTTCATTGATTTGCATGCAGCTGTCCAGGTTTCCCAGCAATACTTGCTGAAAATATTGTCTTTTTCCCATTTTATGTTCTTGCCTCCTTTGTCAAAGATTAATTGACCGTAGGTGTCTGGGTTTATTTCTGGGTTCTCTATTCTGTTCCACTGGTCTGTGTGTCTGTTTTGGCACCAGAACCACACTGTCTTTATTACTGTGACCCTATAATAGTGCCTGAAATCTGGGAGAGTTATGCCTCCTGCTTGATTTTTGTTCCTCAGTATTGTTTTGGTGATTCTGGGTCTTTTGTGTTTCCATATAATTTTTTTGGATTGTTTGTTCTAGTTCTGTGATGAATGTCATGGGTAATTTGATAGGGATTGCACTGAATCTGTAGATTGCTTTGGGAAGCATGGCCATCTTTACAATATTAATTTTTCTGGCCCATGAGCGTGGAATGGCTTTCCATTTCTTTGTTATCTTCTTTGATTTCCTTGATTAATGTTTTATAGTTCTAGGCATATAAGTCTTTCACCTCCTTGGTTAGGTTTATTCCCAGGTATTAGATTTTTAGGGGGTGCTATTTTAAAAGGTAAAGTATTTTGGTATTCTTTTTCTAATATTTCATTGTTAGTATACAGAAATGCGATTGATTTCTGAAGGTTAACCTTATATCCGCTACTTTGCTGAATTTGTTGATCCATTCAAGTAATTTTGGGGTTGAGTCCTTGGGGTTTTCTATATATAGTATCATGTCATCTGCATATAGTGACAGTTTTACCTCTTCTCTTCCTATTTGGATGCCTTTATTTCTTTTGTTTGTCTGATTGCTGTAGCTAGGACTTCCAATACTATGTTGAATACTAATGGTGAGAGTGGGCATCCTTGTCTTGTTCCAGACTTTCATGGGCAGGCTTTCAGCTTTTCTCCACTGAGTATTATATTTTCTGTGGGTTTGTCATAAATGGCTTTTATTATGTTAAGGAATGTTCCCTCTATCCCCACTTTGGTAAGACTTTTGATCAAGAATGGACGTTGGACTTTGTCAAATGCTTTTTTTGCATCTATTGAGATGAACCTGTGTTTTTTGACTTTTCTTTTGTTAATGTGGTGTATGATGTTGATTGATTTGTGTACATTGAACCATCCTTGTATGTTGGGATGAATCCCACCTGGTCGTGGTGTATGAGCTTTTTCATATGTTATTGGATTCGGTTGGCTAAAATTTTGCTGAGAATTTTTTCATCTATATTCATCAAAGATATTGGCCTATAGTTTTCTTTTTTGCAGTGTCTTTGTCTGGTTTTGGAAATAAGGTGATGTTGGCATCATAGAAGTGTCTTTGGGAGTGTTCCTTCTTCTTCAACCTTTTGGAAAAGTTTAAGGAGGATGGGTATGAGTTCCTCTTTGTATGTTTGGTAGAATTCACCTGTGAAGCCATCTGGTCCTGGACTTTTATTTGTAGGGAGTGTTTTGATGACATACTCAATTTCATTTCTAGTGATCAGTCTGTTCGGTTGATTTCTTCTTGATTCAGTGTTGGCAGGGTGTAAGTCTCTAAAAAGTTGTCCATTTCTTCTAGGTTGTCAAAATTGTTGGCATTCAATTGCTCACAGGGGTAGAGGAAGTGGAGAAGCCAGCGGGAGGCAGCAGCGGTGGCTCCCGTTGGTCTCTGGTGGGACTGGCTGCAGGGAGGCCTGAAAGTGGGTGTGTGTGGCAGAGAGGCGGGTGGGAGGCTGGAGCTTAATCAGTGAAAAGTGCCATAGATTGAAAAACCAAACATGAGGGTAGCAGGTTCTGCAAAGTTGGTGGTAGCTGTGGCAGTATTTTTACTGACGTTCTATGTTATTTCTCAATTATTTGAAATAAAAATGGATGCAAGTTTAGGAAATCTTTTTGATCATTATGAATAGTTTAGGAAATCTATTTGATTATTATGTATAGTATATACATAAATTACTTGAGACATTATTAAAAACTAAAGTACACGTAGTTATTTTGGATATCTTTAGCCTGATTTATTGAAAAACATTTACTGATAAAACCAAATGAGAGAGATTGGATTAAGATGAGGGAATACAAGGACTGGAGCTCAACTTCTCTCCCCAAAAACAATAAAACTACAACCAAATGCCAAGCAACCTTCAACCAAATGGACTGTAAACTTTCAAAAAAGATATTCTACTCCAGAAGACAAAGAGGAGACCACATCAAGAGGTGGGAGGGGCGATTACATGATAGAAGCAACCCTATACCTCCCGGGTGGGAAGCCCCACAGACTGGAAAGTAACTGTATCACAGAGACTCAGCTACAGGACTGAGAGTTCTGAGCCCCACACCTGGGGATCTGGCACAGGGAGAAATAGCCCCCGGAGCATCTGGCATTGAAGGCCAGTGGGGATTGTGTGCAGGAGCTCCACAGGACTGGGGGAAAGAGGAGACCCCATTCTTGAAAGGCGCACACAGACTTTCATGTGCACTGGGTCCCAGGGCAAAGCAAAGCCTCCACAGGAATCCAGGTGGAACCTGACTGCAATTCTTGGAGGATCTCCTAGGAAAACATTGGTGACTGTGGCTTGTTGTGGGGGAAGGGCATTGGAGGTGAAGCTCTCGGGAAAATTCATCAGCCTGCATTTCTCTGGAGGTGGCCATTTCTGGGAAAATCTGGTCCCTCCCATCAGTGCTGAGAAGCCCCAGGCTAACAATAATCCAGGTGGGACCACAGCCCCACCCATCAGGAAACAGGCTGCCTAAAGACCCCTCAGGCACACAGCCAGCCTCTAATCTCACCCAGAGACAAAGCCCCACCCATCAGAGGGTTAGGAATCAACCTCATCTACCAGTGGGCAGGCACCAGTCCTTCCCATTGGGAAGCCTACAGCAAGCCCCTCCATACCAACTTCAGCCACAGGGGAGGTAAACACCAGAACTAAGAGAGGCTACAACTCTATTGTCTGCATAAAGGTCACCACACCAAAAACCTATAAAAATGAAAAGACAGAAAACTATAACTCAGATAAGGGAGAAAGAAAAAAACCCAGAAAAACAGCTCAGTGATGAGGAGATTATCAGCCTCCCAGAAAGAGACTTTAGACTGTTGATGCTGAAGATGGTGCAACACACTGGAGGTAAACTGGAGGCACAGATTGATAATTTACAGGAAACACTGAGCAGAGAAATACAAGATGTAAAAATTAAACAAGAAGAGATGCAGGAGTTCCCATCGTGGCTCAGTGCTTAACGAATCCGACTAGGAACCATGAGATTGCGGGTTTGATCCCTGGCCTCACTCAGTGGGTTAAGGATCTGGCATTGCCATGAGCTGCGGAGTAAGTCACACATGCGGCTTAGATCCCGTGCTGCTGTGGCTGTGGCGTAGGCCGGCAGCTACAGTTCCAATTAGACCCCTAGCCTGGGAACTTCCATATACCATGAGTGTGGCCCTAGAAAAAGGCAAAATGACAAAAAAAAGAAGAGATGCAAAGTACAATAACTGAAATAAAAAATTCATTAGAAGCAGCCAACAGTAGGATACAGGAGGCAGAAGAATGAATCAGCGAGGTGGAAGGCAGATTAGGGGAAATCACTAAGGCAGAAGAGGAAAGAAATAAAAGATTGAAAGGAAGTGAGGAGAGTTAGAGAACTCTGGGATAATGTTAAATGCACAACATCCATATTATAGGGGTGCCAGAGGGAGAAGAGAGAGCGAAAGGGACAGACAAAATATTCGAAGATATAATAGCTGAAAACTTCCCTAACATGGGAAAGGAACCACTCACTCAAATCCAGGAAGCGCAACAAGTACCATATAAAATAAACCCAAGAAGGAACACCCAGAGACACATATTAATCAAAATAACCAAAATTAAAGACAAAGAGAAAATATTGAAAGCAGCTAGGGAAAAGAAACAAATGACATACAAGGGAACCCTGATAAGGTTATCAGCAGAGTTTGCAGCTGAAACTCTGCAGGCCGGAAGGGAGTGGCATGATATACCGAATGTGATGTAAAGAAAAAACTTCCAACCAAGATTACTTTACCCAGCAAGGTTCTCATTCAGATTCGAAGGAGAGATCAAAACCTTTACAGATAAGCAAAAGCTAAGAGATTTCTCCAACACTAAACCAGCTTTACAACAAACACTAAAGGAACTTCTCTAGGCAGAAAAGAAAAGGCCACAACCAGAAATAAAAACACCACAAATGACAAGGCTCACCAGTAAAGGCATATATACAGTAAAGATGCTAAATCATCCATGCACAGTTATGCTACCAAAATCAGAAATCGTGAGAAGAGAGCACAAATGCAGGACATTGGAGACACACTTGCAATTCAAAAACCAACAACCTAAAACAATCTCATTTATATATATTCTCCTATATCAAAACTTCAGGGTAACTGCAAACCGAAAGTCTACAATTGATACACAAACAAATAAGAAAAATCAACTCAAATACATCTTGTGAGAGGAGACAACAAGAGAATAAGGGAAGAAAAAAGAGCAATAAAAACCCAAAACAGTTAATAAAATGGCAATAAGAACATACATATCAATAATTACCTTATTTTGTTCCTGGGGTAAATGAGAATTTACAATAGTTTTATGGAACAACTAAATTGGGGAATGATTAGAGTTGAAAGCACTTTTTTTCTCTTAGGGCTCTCCAGGCAAAACAGACTTAGATGCAGTAACAAACATTGGAGAGAGACAGAGGAAATCGGGGATCTACTAGGTGCCAGGAACTTTGAGGAAGGCATGGGGTGACTAGAACAGAGGCTTGTGGGGCAGTTGAGGGGCTAAGATTGGATCCTCTTAATTCCAGGCTTTAAAAAAAATTGTCAGCTTTAACTGAGAGGAATAGAGAAGTATTATATGTATTATTATATGTATTTGTGCTAGAAAATAAAGTGATACAGGAAGACATTAATAGACAAGATGACTCAGTAGGAGAGAGAACAAAGGAATAAGCAGCAAGATTTGGTCATTAGGCATGAAGAATATATGGGGAGGAGGCAATTATACTGCTAGAATTTTAAGTTTGAAGGACCAAGAATGTGATGGTTTCCATTAGCAAAAATGGGAATATTGGGAGCATAGCTGCTTTGAGGAGAAAATGTTTGTTTTGTAAGTGCTGAAGACAGGTGATGGGAATACATCCAATAAATGATTTGGCAGATGCTGTAGAAAGAGCACCATTCAGAGTAGAGCCAATCACACTTTCACCTTTGATTCTTCTATTACTGAGCACTTCACTGACATCAATACATAGCAAAGGTAAAACATTAAAATTCTGGAATGATGACACCTTTTTCTTCTTATTTCAAATTCTCAGAATCTGTCTACTAACTATTTTTAATATGAGTTTGAGTTGTGATATTAGTTTTTTATGGATCGATAAAAGAACTTGAAAGAAAATGAGTCTCAGACCCATCATTCTGCTCCATGAACAACATTTATACTCAGATACAAATAAATTAAGAAAAAAAATGAAATATGTAGCTTTCAAGCTTTTCTAAATGCTCCTAGACCTAGAAGCAAAAATCTTAATCTTTTTGTCCAGCACAATTCAATGTCCACGAGACTATTAGCCATCATCAATAATGTTTACTAGAGCCTGTTACCTTTTATGAAACAGGAGCAGAAAAATTGATTGGGAGGCAGTATGTGTGTTATCATAATACAGATCCTTGGGTAAAAAGTGCATTTGTGAGCAAATCTAATACTGCCTAGCAACTGTCTCTAGGTGAAGAGTGGCTGGGAGCCAGGTGCTGCTGCCTTTCAGAAGCCATCAGCCTTTTTCTACATACTTCATAGGATATCTGTTTTGGATCATTTGGATTCCAGTTTTAAGGTAGAGTTTTTCTTAGCAATTCTTAATGCTAAATATTTTACTTTTGAGTGATTGACACAATAAATCTAATATTATTTTCAAACATTCAATATAATGTAAATATATAGATTTTTAATAACAGTGGAACATATCCAAAGTCAGGTGCGTTGGTGATTTTTAAAAACATTCATGTCTGTTTCTTTTAGGCCTGCCACATCGAGTGGTCTAGGACTTCACCCAGATCTACACATCCTTCTAAGAGCTTAAGATGCGATGTTAAACATACCCCAGAAACTTCAGCTTTGACCTTTCCTCCTAAAAAACCCATCTCTGGCCTTCTTTGGTCACTATTTCTACTTCTGCTACTGACCAAGATTTAATTTCTTGCCCCTGGCCCTCACATCAGCATATAGCTCACCTAATAGCAGTGAAGCAGGAGTTTCCAGAGGAACTAGCCATTATGCCAGAAGCTGGTAAGGGGCAGATAGGCCATAGGGGTGGGAAAGAAGTCTCTCCAGGGAGACGAGTGCACAGAAAACGTAAGGAATGTAGTCAGTATTGTAGCCTCACACTGATTGTGCACTTCCTGATATTCCTGATAGTTCAGCTTGTCTTATTGTGTCCAAGCTGTTTTCTCAGTGTCCCCAGATACTTTCTAAAACACTCACAACATTCAGTCAGCCATCCTCCATTTATTCTTTGATCCCCATGGCTCCTTGGAAGTCTCACCTCTTTCCTTGCTTATTTCCTTACTGCTGTCCGGTCTTTTCATTCAGTTCCACAGGATCCTTTGAAAGCCTGACTCCTTTACAAACCCACGTCCCTTAACCTATTTGCAGAATATTCCATCACATCTTTCACTTAAAACCCAAGGACCTTATTCATTTTCAGCTCCTCTAACAAAGCCTGCTCTTTGTCCATAACCATAACCTCGTAAACCAGAGCCAAGAGACAGGTTGTCACCCACGTTCACCACCAAGGCCACTTCAGACCTTTCTTTTTTATTTTCACGTGAAGCCCTTCTTCATTTGGGAGACAATATAGCATTTAAGATAATGGATTGGGATTTGGACTCATGTTTTGGGATGTTAGATGGATCACCCAACATTTCTGAGCCTCAATTTCCACATCTGAAAGGGGGGGGATCATTTTTGCACAGCTATGGAGATTAAATTGAATCATTCTTTTTACAAATCTTTGCTGATTATCATGTGCTGGGAATTTTTCTAAACACTGAACAAAACAGTTCCTTCCCTCATGAAGCTTATAGTTTTATGAGATAAAGTATATATATATATATATATATATATATATATATATATAATTTAAAAATCTGATATGAAAGAGAATATAGGTTGTTGTAATAAAGGTTTAATTAGAGATATAATTTAGATGGTAGAGAGGTGGTCAGGAGACAAGGCCTGATGAGGCAGGCCTGCCTTTCTTTCTTTCTTTCTTTCTTTCTTTCTTTCTTTCTGCTGTGATTGCTGCATGTGTGGAACTTAGGCTAGGGATCAAACCTGTACCACAGGCCCAAGCCTCTGCAGTGATAACACTGGATCCTTAACCCACTGCAGCACAAGAGAACTCCTGAATTTCATTTTAAATGCCATGAGAAGCGGTGATTTTATTATTTTATTTTGTATTTTATTATTATTATTTTTTGGCCACACTTGTGGCATATGTAAGTTCCTAGGCTAGGGGTTGAACCAGAGCTGCAGTTGCCAGGCTACACTACAGCCACAACAACGCAGGATCCAAGCCACTTCTGTGACCTGCCACGGCTCATGGCAACACCAGATCCTTAACCCACTGAGTGGGGCCAGGGATCAAACCCGCATCCTCATGGGTTCGTCACCGCTGCACCACAATGGGAACTCCAAGAACCAGTGATTTTTAAACAAGGCTGTAACATGACTTACGCATTTGAAAGGTCTCTCTGAGGACAGTATTTGGAACACAGTACTTACTTGGTAATAGAAGTTATATTCACGTGATAATATATTTGTTGAGTCTAGTCCCCCTGAGTCACAGTTTTATATTGGCTCTTGTCCCTCCTAGGAAGACTGCCTTGGCAAAGAAGGTAGTTAATCATGTTACATATTGTGTATAGCTCTTGGTGCTCTTATGCCGTGTAATCATATCCTTGTTTTTGCTCTCTCCTATAAGTCTGAACCCCTTGAGAGCAAGAACTTGTATTCCTGTTACATCCTCAGTACCTGACATAAAGGATTTCATCAAAATTTGATTTCAAAATTTAATTTCATCAAGTTTTTTTTGAGTTCTCAATTTCCACTAAAAAGTAAAGTACCCTAATAAAAGACTGGCAAATTGGAAGTAAAAGATTGGCCATTTCCTCATATAATCATCTAAAACCTCTAAGAATCTGCACCAAATTTTAAGAAAACTTTATGTATTTATCAATTTTATTTTTTGATTCAAATATCAAAATATATGAAAAGAATAAACAGAAGTCTCATTCCTACCTGTGTCTTTTTCACCAATTTTCCTCTAGCTGCTATAGATTACCATTTTTATTAGTCTTTTCTTTCTTTTGTCTTTTCATTGCTTCTTTATGCAAATACAAGGAAATATGAACATATTGTTATATGAAAGATAGCCTAAAATGGATATTCTTTTATTCTTCGCTTTTTTTTTAAACATGAAAATTGGCCTAGAGATGTCTCTGAGTCAGTAGTTGTTAGAGATCTTTCTTAATCTTTCTTGTGGATGCTTAGTTTTTGATATACCATGATTTATTCAACCATTCCCTTATTGCTAGATTCTGGATTCCCCAGTCTTGTTTTTACAAACAATCCTGCAAAAAATAACCTTGTACAAGTCCCACTTCATATTAGCACAGGTATATAGATAGGAAAGCAAACGTGTATGTTTTATGTGGTACCTATCCAGCTATAGTCACATTATTCAGGTCTCTTTACTGTTTGATCTGATGTGAAGTCTTCATGGAGCACTAAATTCCCATAGGTATTCAAGTCTCTCTGGACTTTCTATTCTGTTTGATTAGTCTATCTTTTTATGTGCCAATCCTACACTTTTAATAATTGATTCATATTTACATATCTGGTAGAGGTTGTACCCTTATTGCTCTTTATCAGAATTTTCCAGGCTATTCTTCTTTGCACATCTTTTTTTTTTTCCTGTGCACTTTAAAATTGGTTTTGCTAGTTCTAGAAAACAATCTATACTTTTATTATGATTTTTTCTTGATAATTTATAAATATTATGATCTGCTTTATGATATTGAGTCTTTCTACTAAAGAACATGGTACATCTTTATATTTATTCAAGTTAACTTAAATTTTTTTATTGTGATGTAATTAACATGTAACATTTAGTTATTAGTTTCAAGGGTCCAACATACTGATTCAATATATGTATATACTGTGAAATGACCAACACAATAAATCTGGTTAAAACCTATTACCACACATAGTTATACTTTTTTTCTAGTGATGAGAACTTTTAAGATCTGCTTTCTTAGCAACTTTCAAGTATACGATACAGTATTAACTATAGTCACCATGCTGTACATTATATAACCACGATTTATTTATTTTACAACTGGATGTTTGTATTTTGTGACCTTCCCCCACTCCCTACCTCTGGCAACCACCAATCTGTTCTCTGTATCTCTAAGTTTGGTTATATTTATTTTTTTAGTTTACACATACAGGTAATAAGATCATACAATATTTGCTTTTCTCTGAGTTATTTCACTCAGTTTAATGCCCTTAAAATCCAAATGGCAGTATTTCCTTCTTTTCATGGATGAATTATACAAATATAAATATTTATGCCACATCTTCTTTATCCATTCATCCATCAGTGGGCACTTAGGTTGCATCTATAGCTTAGCTCTTGTGAATAATTCTGAAACAAACATGGGATATCTTTTTAGTTAGAATTTTTGTTTCCCATGGAAAAATACACACAAGTAGAATTACTTAATTGGATGGTAGTTCTACTGGTAATTTTTTGAGGACCCTCCATACTGTCTTCCATAGTGGCTTTATATTCCCACCAACAGTGCACAAGGGTTCTTTCTTCGCTACATCTTCCCAAGTTAACTTTCATATTCCTTGTATTAGAAACATTCTCCTTTAGGTTCTGGCTATTTCTTAAGTCCTGAGTATTTTGTTTTTTGTTGTTATTGAAAGGGGGTCAACTTATCCCATTATTTCTGTCATTGTTTGTTATATTAGTTGATTGACTAATTTCTGTATATTAATAATATTATATCTTACTGCCTTGATGAATTATCTTTGTAGTTTCATTTGCTATCTCTTGGATTTTTTCAGGTGTATAGTCATACCTTCTGAAAATAGAGATAATTTTAATTTTTTCCAATTTTTGTACCTGTAATTTTCTGTGGTTTTGGAGGTATTAGGCAATTAATTAGACAGTGTGAAGTAGTAGAGATCATTGTGGGCATCTTTGTCTAGTTCCTGACTTTAGGAGGAATATCTTCAGTGTTTCTCCACTAGGAAATATGTTAGCCTTAGGGTTAAGATAAAAGACATATAATCACGTAAAGGAAGTTTTCATCAACTCTGGAGTGCATTTTTTTCAAATCAAGAGAATATTTGATTTTTATCAAATTTGTTTTCAGTAACTATATATATAAGCAAGTTTTTCCATGGATTGATTAATATGCCAAAATATGTGACTAAATTTTGTACTTTTGAATTATTCCTCCTTTTTTCACAGGTGGCGGGGAGGAATTCCACTTGATGATGATACATTATTCTCTTAATGTGCTATTTGTTAATATTTTATTATCTTTTTTGAATTGATAGTCATAATATAATTCATCTTTTTGTAATCTATCAGATTTTAATATCAATGTTGTAATTTATAAAATAATTTGGAAATTTTCACTTTTCTGAGCTCTGGGACAGTTTAAATAGCAGTAAAATCTCTCTAAAGATTCCTCTGTGAGGAAGTTGCCATATGGTGCAGGCCTGGGAACTTCCACATGCTGTGGCCAAAAAAAAAAAAAGATTCCTCTGTGAGACTAGATAATGGTACTTTTTAGGTGGTGGAATAGGTATTTGCAATATATATAAATGACAATTAAATTAGTTTGCACCCACTTCAATTCCAATATGCAACATAAGAATTATCTTACAATGTTTAATCTGGATACTCTCAACTATGCTTAGGCTACTACAACCTAATTCATCAATTTTAATGGAAATTGAGCTCAGTGGAATTCTAAAATCTGTTGGGGTGAGTTTGGGCTGATTATTTTTCCTAAAATTATCCATCTATTTATTTATTGTTCAAAGAGATGTGCAAAGTGGCTTTATAATCCCTTTTGTTTCTGTGATTATTTCTGTCTTTTATGTCTTATGTTTTGACTATTTCATCTGTTAGAGGTTGGAAAGTAAATTAAAGTGTCCTATTTTTGGTACATTTCTGTTTCTCCTTGTACATTCTGTAGGATTTTACTTCATGAAAGTTACTGCTAAATTACTTGGTACATTGGTTTTCATATCTTATATTCCTCAAGAATTCTTACCCTTAACATTTAAAAAAGTCTTTCAAAATTACCTTTTGTTTCAGTTCTGTATTCACTTATATCGAATCACTGCCCATGCTGCCTTTTTGTTTATATTCATTCATACTTTTTTCTTTATTATTTATTTATTTTTGTCTTTTTAGGGCCACACCCACAGCATATGGAGGTTCTCAGGCTAGGGGTCGAGTCGGAGCTGTAGCCACCGGCCTACACCACAACTCAGGGCAACGCCAGATCCTTAACCCATTGAGCAATGCCAGGGATCAAACCTGCATCATCATGGATACTAGTCAGGTACGTTAACAGCTGAGTCACAACAGGAACTTCTCTATTTTTATCTTTACTGAATTTCATCACCTCTGGGGTGCCTCTTGCTTACATCATAGAGCTAGGTTTTACTTTACAATAGAAGTATGACTTGTTATCCTTCACACAGACCCCCAAATCTTATTTTCTTTTGTTCCGCTGGCCAAAGCAAATTTCATGGCTGAGTCCAGATTCGAAGGGCAGGGAAGTTAAATCCATTCTTAGGGAGAAGCTGCAAAATATTGTGGCTATTTGGTTGGAAAATGGGCTCTACTCCAGGCAATGAGGTGGACTGCCTTTGTAAGAGCTAACTGGGGATTGGAGATGAGATAAATGCCTGCAGGCAGAGCTCTTCCCTGAGGAAACTCCCTGCATAAGTAGAGAGATGCTTTTCCAAGGCTTACTTAAGACTCCAAATGTTAACTGAGAAACAACAGCAGCAACAACTTTGAGTTCAGTTTTATTTGGGGCTTACTGAGGACTATAGCTTGGAACCACCTCGCAGATAGCTCCATGGAAATGCTCTTAAAAGTAGAGGGAAGGTCAGTATACATACGGTTTTTGGTGAAGAGGGTACGTGCAATCAAGCACACCTCTGGGTAGAAGGGTGCTACTAGTCACAAGGAACAGATGTCCCCATTAATGTTTTTAGTGCTTTTCTAGGCATGAGAAGAGGAAAGAAATTGTATTTATAAAATTTTTTCCTGAAAATATCTAACCATCTGAAGGCCTGTTCTGCTGGTTTTTCCCAGAGCACAGAGTGCCTCATTCCTGATCTCTGCCCTGAACTTTCAGGGCGTGTTAAAGGTCAGTGACTGCAGTGGCTGGTGACTTCATTCTTGTAAAACCAGATGGCGAATGACGTTCTTTAGTTGGCACATGCATGTACAGAAGAGAAAGCCAGCATTTGAATGTGTGCTCCCCAGAGAACTTTGATGGCATGCAGTGTTAGCCACAGGAACAGGGACACCCACCACAGATGACTGCAACTTTCCCCAGTTAAGGAAGAAAATATTTTTCTCTCCTCTCCTCCCACACTTTGGCCCAAATACAGAAGAGCAAGAGAGAGGATGGGGAAGTGTCTGGGAGCCAGGTTCTTGCCCTTTCTTCTCAGTCTAAGCTGATGGAGCAATAGCTTTAGCCTACCTTAAGAGAACATAGGAGAGGAGTTCCCGTCGTGGCTCAGTGGTTAACGAATCCAACTGGGAACCATGAGGTTGCAGGTTCAATCCCTGGCCTCGCTCAGTGGGTTAAGGATCCAGCGTTGCTGTGGTCTAGGTTGCAGATGTGGCTCGATCCCACGTTGCTGTTGCTGTGGTGTAAGCTGGCGGCTACAGCTCGGATCGGACCCCCTAGCCTGGGAACCTCCACATGTGGCAAGTGCGGCCTTAGAAAAGGCAAAACAGACAAAAAAAGGGGGGGAGGAGAGAGAAAGCACAGAAGAAAAGGTAACAGAATAGCATATTTCTGATGGTTGGAAATGGCTGAACAGCTGCAGAATCTGGCCAAGAGCCTTACCACAACAGAAAAGGGGAATTTAACAGAGACTCAGAGACTGAAGAAAAGATATAGGAAACAGAGGTGGAAGATGCAGGAGAAAAGAGGGCATAACTAATTGAGCAAGATCCTCAGGACGTTGAAAGGATTGGAGTCAATAGAGCCTGAACCTAAAAAGAAGGAAACAAATTCATCCTTCAGAATTGGAGGAAAACATATTAAGAATGGCCATAAGTGATTGTGCATGGTGGAATCTGGGAAGCTGATAACCCCAGTCTTTTTTTTTTTATTATTTTTTTTCATGAAGTAGGAAATAAGGATGTCTAGTCAGAACAAGGACAGCTTGAACAGTGAGGTAGGTTTGGAGTGTTGCCTGAAATACTAAAGTTGAATTTGACCTAAGATAGAGAGATTAAAATAAATTACTTTTTTTCTTGGCTAGCAACAAGTTATAAAAGAGAAAAATAACAATGGATCATCTGAAAAATTTTATACAAAGACATTAAACAGTATCTGTTTTTAGATAGATTTAATATCATAAAAACTTGAATTATCCCCCAAATTAAGCAAGTGTGTGACAATGCTAACTTAAATGTGAAAAAGATGGGGGAGGTTGGATAAAGTGATCTTAAAGGTTATATTTAATTATAAATGTAAATAAGAAGACTAGTAAAGAATGACTTGCTTCACATGATTGAAGCATGCCATGACCTCCTTATTGCCTTTGGTTTGGACTTACAAAGAGACAAGTCACAGAACAGACCCGAGAGCTCAGAAATAGATTCCAGTAACTGCAGATACTTGATATGTAACAAAAATGGTATTTCAGTTAAAAGAAAAAAGATTGGTTATTTTTTAAAATGGTATTGACCCATTCATCAGGTAAAAAAGTATATCAGATAAATTTCAGATTGACTAAAGGAAAGAAAGAAATAGTAGATTCTATATGCAGATAAATATCCCTCAAGTTGTTTAGCTAGGACAGCACTAAGAAGCTGCAAAGGAAAAGACACACGTTTTAGAATTTAATCCGTTTACAAAAGATTAAACATAAACCAGAAGGAAATGAATATTGAGCTTCAGTAAAAACTTTCCTTTAGAAAAGGGAGTAATAATTTAGGGGGAAGTATTTGAAACATAATAGAGAAGACCTGAACTGTACAGAAGTTCCTACTAATGGACAAAAATATAAATAACTGAATAGAAAAATGGGCAAATGAGATTTGGAGAAAGCAATTCCAAGCTGCCAATAAACGTGAATGATGCTCAACCACCCTGAGTTAGGGAAACAAAGTAACAGTGACACATCTTCTCAAAGCCATTAAATTAGCAAAAGCTGAAAGTGAAAATACCTGTTGCTGGAGAAATTTGGGGAGGAGTATACTCTCATACATGTTGAAATGGTCTTTGTTTCAGCCTTTTTGAAAAGAAATATCGTATTAGCCATTGAAACTAATAATACACTTACCTATCCCACTCTTAGAAATCTCTTCAGTGGAAGTAAAAGTACTAGTGGATTGCCGTACAACAGAAATTGAAGGAACATCATAAGGCAACTATAATAAAAGTTAAAAAAAATAAGAGCACTAGTAGATAAGGTATACATACAGTAATGTTTATTGTACATTGTACTAGTCGAAGACTGAAAACAAACTGAATGCCCCTTAGCAGGTAAATGACTAAGTATTTACGGCACACCCATATCATATATTATGCAGCCATTGAAAGAAATACAGTAGGCTCTTACGAAGCACTTCCGCTGAGCTAGGTACTTATTTGATCCTCATGAGGTGGGTGTTAATAATGCTACAGGTAAGGAAATTAAAAGAGTTTTTTAAAAGTTACCCAAGGCTTCACAGAACTGCATTTAAATATACTGTATTTTCTCCTTTTGCCAGTTCAATTAGAGAGATTTTCATAATGCTGTTCAGTGTGAAAATCTTGATATATAGGATTTTATATAACAAGGTCACATTATGATAAAAAACAAATAGCCCCTTCAACTTTAAACACACTTACACACCATAGCATGCTATATGCTATATATCTCTAGACCATGTTTGTATACCAAAAAAGTGTGGAGGGTTTCACATGAGGTAACAGTATTCCGTATAGAAGAAGTAAATTTACTATTTGTGGTTAAAAAAATATATATATATATATATGCTTTGCATATATATATCTGTGGTATAATTCTATATAGCTATTTATGAAAGAATGATTATCTGAGGGGAAGAGTCAATTCTCTGTGATTTTTATCTTTATCTTGGTTCCTAATTTTTAATTGCCTTGTTTTTGTTAATGAGTGTGTATGACTGAGGGAAAGGAAAGCTATATCCATTGTGGGGAAGAAAATCTGAATTAATGGGGACATAACAATGATAATTATTCTATAAATCCACCTCAACATGATTTCCCCCATGTCTCTAGAACTTAAAAAAAAATGCTAACAGGAGAAGATATAATGATGGTATACAAGACCTAATGTGTAAGACTCTAAACATCAGGTTATGAAAGCACAGTTTTTAGCAGAAGTTAGATTTAATCATTGTGTATGCAGAGCCCTCAAGCAAGCAGCTTCATTAAAAAATGTGGTGACAGGAGTTCTCGTCCTGGCTCAGTGGTTAACGAATCCAATTAGGAACCATGAGGTTGCGGGTTCGATCCCTGGCATCGCTCAGTGGTTTAAGGATCCTGCATTGCCGTGAGCTGTGGTGTAGGTCACAGACGTGGCTCGGATCCCCCGTTGCTGTGGCTGTGGCATCAGCCGGCAGCTGCAGCTCTGATTAGACCCCTAGCCTGGGAACCTCCATATGCAGCCGGTGCAGCCCTGAAAAGACAAAAAAAAAAAAAATGTGGTGACATGCTATTTCTGACATTAATCTGAAGCAAATTAAATAGTATGTTTCACTTATTGAGTAACAACCAGTAATAATTTTTGACAGTCTTACATAAATATATCTTTTAAGTGATACAAATATATTTTATTATACACAAACTGTAATCACATTACTTTTTATGTTATTGATTAAATTATAAATCCCTGTGTGGATCCCCCATATTATATTATCACTAAAGAAGTTTATCTTTTTAAAAATTATGTTCTCTGTGGAAAACATCATCTCTAGCATTATGCAGACACGGGGGTGGAGAGGAAGGGTGGAGCCAAGCCTCAACTTCCACTGAACAAGGAAACATGTGCACGAGGCTGATCTAAAAGAGTGATGAAGCATAGCAGAGAGTATGATCACACACAGAAGCCTCAGGAAGCAGGTGAAGTGCTGGTGTTTGGAGACCAGGGTGGGCAGAGAATCTTATAGCCAATTTGGAGGGAGGGTTGCTGGATAAGAGCTATCCTCAGAGGAGGACCAGGTTTCCCTTAGGGTCTGGAAGTAGGCTTCTATGTCTTGTCATAGATGAGGATATAGGAGGTTGACTAGAATGGGATTAGGATTCCAAAAGCTGCCGTGAAAGGGGCTGAAATGAAGCATAATAATGGGATTCACCAGGCTGAGGAAACAGAGGCACCAGGGTACTAGAGAATGTAGGTGGTTTTAGCTGGAATTAAGTACTTGCCTCCCTCCCTCTACATGAGAGGTATGATTAGCAGAGATTGGCCTTCATCCAATTTGATAAAAATTCTATTGGTGTTGTAACAGCCAGAAGTGTCCCAGGCAGTGTAACTTGTCTGGGGCATTTTGTTTATATGCCCTGGAGTGGAGCTCAAGTGCAGGACTTCCAGGGAGGTTCGTGGGAATACTATCATGCTGAGTTGTTGTGTTCTCACTTTCTGTATAAATCACTATCAACAATGGTACTTTTGTGAGTATAAAATATTCACTCTTTGGTCATGAGCTAAACTATTTGGATTCAATTTCTAGATATCTTTGGGATTTTTCATCAAATTCGGGATATGCTCTGTTTTGATTTGTGAAGAGAGCTGCTAGCCTGTTGCAGTTCTGTCATATTTGGCTGTGAGTGGGTCTCATTTCTTTGTGCTCCCTTTGTATTGTGAAGCTTGGTGTTTCAAGTTCTCTTGTCCCTAAGGTCCTTGGCTAAGGACTGCTTTGTAACCACAATTTCTAGCTAACATGACGTAAAGTAATAGAGCTTGCCAGTAACGTTCAATATCTCAGACTGAGAGATCACTTAGATTCTTAAGAAAAAAGGCTGAATTCAGTGACTCACAAAACCAGACTTTTGCCATACATGGGAGAAGAAAATATCAAGGAAGCCAATGGAGTTCAAGTTTCATAGTCCATTCTTAAGAGCCATGGTTGGCCCCATCTAAACTTCTGTTCTTTAACCTCTTAAATCGCTGTCTTCATCTGAAAACGTTAAGGTCCTATGAACTGGAGTTTGCCGATGCCAAGCCAGAAGTAATGTATGAGTTTAGAATTTCGTTGCAAATAAAGCTGTACTGAGCACATTCTGTTAATGTTTCAGTTTAGGTTTGAGATATTTCTTTAGATTCAGGCAGTTACTTGGACAGTGGAGGTTCAGTTTCAAAGTCATGAACTTTTTAAGGAGAGCAATCAGGAGCCAACTGACCTTTTCATAGATCTAGTTTTGTTGTGACTTTCAACCTCAAGTAACTCTGATCTTTTTGGTTTCTGTTCCTTAAATTAAGTTGCTTTGCAAATAACTGTATATGCAAAGCCTGGAAGTAGGTAGTTGATAGGGTCGTTCATAAACTGCCCTTGGGTATTGTTCTATTATCCACATCCTCTGCCCCAATTTTTCCTACCTGCCTTGATGACACTAGTCCTAGAAGGTTTCTTTCTTTTAAGCCATGGGCATATCAGTCCATGTTCCTTTTGGGGAATCCCCAACCTCAAAATGCCTACCCCCAAAATATTAGTTTCTTGACCTTTTATTTCTAATTCTTGTGAGAATTGCATAGCTTACTATATCCTGTGTGCAAAGAGAATACCTTGAAATTTATTTTCTCCCATAGTATTTACAAAATATGATTGAATGAAACTTCTGTCTTGACTCAAGGAATGAAAACCAAGTTGGAGTCTTAGGATATACTTCCTTCTTATTTAATGCAAGTGTGACTAGACTTTTGTGTTTGACCCACACTGACTGGGTAAAATGTCATTCAGTCAAAATGTTTTATGTAATTATCTTTCTTTCTTTTGTGATATATTTAAGAGAAATAGGCTTTGAAAATTATAGATATTAAATAATAACCATAAAGATATCAGCATCAGAGATGATAAATATTTGATAGATTCTAAGACAAAATATATTAATCTCATGGATAAGTAACTTTTAATTCTTAATATAACAATAACTTTTTCTTAATGATGCCACGAGTCTATTTGCAGTTAAATAAAAGTCTGGTCATATTTGCTTTAAATTGGAAGATATAGCTCATATTCCAAATTGTTTCCCTAAATGAAAATATGATTTCATTCAGTTAAATTCTGTAAATTTGTAGTCAATAATCACAGAAAAAGTCAATCCTATGTAATGTTATGTGAAATAAAATTCATGTTATAGAACCATATATGTATAAAAAACACTACTGTAAAATATGCATGTAGACTTACTATAAAATATATAAAATTCATAAAATACTATGAAGAGAAATACATCAAAGTATTAAAAGGTTTTCTCTTTGAAAGATAGGCTAATTATTTCTTCTTAATCTTAAAACAACTAATAATCTTCTGATCAATCAATTGTACTCTTAGGTGAAAATAAAGTTAATAAAATACATGCAGGAGTTCCCTTCGTGGCTTAGCAGATAGTGAACCCAACTAGCATCCATGAGGACTCAGGTTCAAGCTCTGGCCTCGCTCAGTGGGTTAAGGATCCGACGTTGCCGTGAGCTATGGTGTAGGTCACAGATATGGCTCAGATCCGGCCTTGCTTGTGGCTGTGGCATGGGACAGCAGCTGTAGCTCCAATTTGACCCCTAGCCTGGGAACTCGCATATTCTATGGGTGCAGCTCTAAAATAAATAAATAAATAAATAAATAAATAAATAAATAAATAAATAAAATACTGACATACGAAGAATGCTAAAATATAACTTTTAGTTGGTCTTAGATGATTCATTAGAAAATCCTAGATAGCAAATCGAATCTAGGAGACTTGAAATTTTTAAACTTCCCAATTACTTAGGGACAAAACCAGGGTTTTCATTCAGTTTTCTTGATTTATAGTTAAACTTGTTTGCTTAAAAACATACATGATGAAAAAGTGGAGGCAAATATGAGAGGAGAAAACAATTTAATCAATTGTCAATGGTTTTCTAATTTCTCAAACCATCTTTGGTTTACAGTTGAAGGTAATTTTCTGATGCTGTTCCTTATAGTTGAAGATAATTCTAAAATAAGACTCCCTCCTTGCCTTTTTCATTCTGGCTTAAGTTGTTGAGGGAATAGTCAGATATCTGTTGTTGCCAGCTGCTGTAATAGGAGGGGCCAGCTGTGGAGGAGAAACTAAATTTGAACTGCTCTTGAGAAGAAGGTTCTACTTGAAGTGCTTGAAGAAAAGACCTTACTCCAAAAATCCTTGCCTCCAGAAATTATCAATAATGCTTTCTACGTGACATATTAATCATTTTATTTGCCTTAGCCCCACATGGGTGGTCGTCCAATACAGCTGAACCCAGAATATAGTTAGACGAGGTTTAAATGGCATTTCTTTACTCTGTAGTGGCACACTTATTAATTCAGTGAACAGTCCATCTAAAATTATACTAGATTTATTCTCCATAAACAACACATCTGGTCTTCTCAGGCCTATATACTTAACAAGTAGAAGTGGGCTCCAGGCATAACCATTTCATTTTTATTATCGTCATGTTGTCTTGTGGAGAGATATGTTTGACTCTTTCTAAAACAGATTATTAGTTTTTATTTTTGTTGGTCTTTCATCAGTCTTTGACTCTTGGGGCAGGAATCACTTAGGAGATAAAATTCAGCAGCTCAGTATAGACTTTCTCCTAGGGATGCTAATGCAAAAGCAGAGACTGAGCAGTGAAAGCATTCTCTTGATACATAAGAAAAAATTTTCTAGTGCATTAAAATAATGTGGGGAGTTCCCATTGTGGCTCAACAGATTGAGAATCTGACTAATATCCATGAGGATGTGGGTTCGATCCCTGGCATCAGTCAGCCGGTTAAGTATCCAGCATTGCCATGAGCTGTGGTGTAGGTCACAGACACAGCTCAGATCCCATCTTGTTGCTATGGCTGTGGTATAGGCTGGCAGCTAGAGCTCCAATTTGACCCCTAACCTGGGAAATTCCGTATGCCACGGGTATGGCCCTAAAAAGAGAAAACAAAATTTTAAATGTAAAAAAAATAAAGTTGAATCTAATTTATGCCTAATGTTAGAAATCTGGTATTTGAAAGAAAAAAAGAAACCTCAGTGATTAAAACTACCATAAATTTTAACAATCTTTGAGGTAATAATTACCCTATTTAGGCATTTTCTTTTCTTTATTTTTTATTTTTTTATTTTTAGGGCTGCACCCGCGGCATATAGAGGTTCCCAGGCTAGGGGTCGAATTAGAGCTGTAGCTGCTGGCCTATGCCACAGCCACAGCAATGCAGCATCCAAGCCGTGTCTGCTACTCACGTCTGTGACACAGCTCAGGTCAATGCCGGATCCTTAAACCACTGAGCAAGGCCAGGGATTGAACCTGTGTCCTCATGAATGCTAGTCAGATTCATTTCTGCTGAGCCACAATGGGAACACCTTTTTCTATTATATTTAATTAGATATTTTTGAGTAGATGATTTTGGTTCTCAGCTGGGCAGATTTTTTTTTTTTTTTTGTAATCTACAAAATACAGAATGACTTTCATTGGTTAAATAGAATAATGATAGGAGTTCCCATATGGCTCAGTGGTTTAAGGATCCAGTGTTTTCACTGCAGCTCAGGAACTTCTGCATGCCACAGGTGTGGGCAATAATAATAATAATAAAACTTACATTTATTTAGCACACAGTAATTGCTAGATGTGGTTCTAGCAATGATGAGCATTTCTAGTTTTGGAGCTATCATAAATAATGATGCTGTGAATATTCTTGTCTCTTGGTGCACATGTACATACATTTTTGTTAGGAAAATAATTTCGAAATCATATGATAAGGATATATTTAGCTCTAGGTAAAAATGCTAAACATCTTCCAAAGTGATTATACCCAGTTTTCCTCCATTTGCAGTATGTGAGAGTTCCAGTTGTTCATCATTATTTTGATCTTATTTTACCCTTTGTAGTGACTGATAATGCTTAGCACATTTTCACATATTTATTAGCCACTCATTTGTAAAGTGCTCATTAAAATTTTTAGCCCATTTTAAAAATTGAGTTGTCTTCTCCTTGCAGGAGTTCTTTCTATTGTATACACAAGTCCTTCATAAGATACCTTTATTGCAAATATATTTTCTTATGATATGGTATACGTGTTCATTCTTAATGGTATCATTTCATGAAAAGAAGTTTTTATTTTATTTATTTTATTTTATTTTATTTTGTCTTTTTAGGGCCACACTCATGGCATATGGAAGTTCCCAGGCTAGGGGTCAAATTGGAGCTATAGCTGTTAACCTACACCACAGCCACAGCAACAATGTGGGATCTGAGCCACGTCTGCAGCCTACACCACAGCTCATGGCAATGCTGGATCCTTAACACACTGAGAAAGGCCAGGGATCAAACTTGCATCCTCATGGATACTACTTGGGTTTGTTTCTGCTAAGCCACGATGGGAACTCCCAAGAAGTTCTTACTTTTAATTTGATACTGTTTGTCAGTCTTGTCTTTATGGATATGCTTTTCGTGTTCTGTTTAAGGAATAATTTACCTCCCAAAGTCATGAAAAAGTACTAATATGTTGGCAGTTTTTTTTTCAATATTTTGATTGTCCTTCTATTGTCTTTTAGCTTTCATCAATTTTTTTTCAAAGGCACCTGTAAATATTATTATTGCTCCTTTGAGGATGATGTATCTCTTTTTCCTCTGCTGCTCTGAGAGTTTCTATTTGTCTTTGTTTTTCAGCAGTTTTACTATTATGGGCTTAGATGTGATTTTATTGGAGTTTATCCTGCTTGGTATTCATGGAGGATCTTGAATCTGTGGCTTGATATCTTTCATCAGTTTTTGAAAATGCTTTACAGTTATCTATTCAAATATTACTTATGCCCTTATTCACTCTATCCTCACTTGGGGCTCTAATTTCAACTATGACAAATAGTTTCATCCTGTCTCATAATTCTCTTACTTTTTTTCATTATTTTCCATCTTTTTAAAATTTCAAGATTCAGTGTGGATATTTGCTGTTGTCTAGTCTTCCTCTTCACTATTCCTTTCATTAGTTGTATCTAGTCTGCATTCACTCTATGTATTTGAGTTCTTAATTGTAGTTATTGCATTTTTCAGCTCACAGTTATCTATCTGATTTGTAAAAAATAGACTGACCGTATTAATCATAGCTTTTTTTTAGAGTTGTGTCTGGAACTCTTGTAGATCTACTTGTTTTTACATTTTTCTCTTAGTCTTTGGTCTCTGTCTTCAGAATATTGTGGTAATATTTAATTGAGTGTCAGACGTTGTGATTTGAAATTTTTAGGAATGATTTGAGACTCTGGATGATGCTTTTGCAGTCTGTTAGACTAGGAAAGACTACATAATGGATTGAGCTAATCCAAGACTGGGTTTAGTCTTTGTAGAACTGATTTACTTTCACTTTATTCCTGGTTTATTCTGGAGTGTGCCTCTTCAGCAGTTCCAACTCCCAAACTCTGTGAAAAGAATGAAATCTTCTCATCCTCTTGGCTTGTTGCTTATAAATTAGCAAAGGTCTCAAATAGATATTATGCATAAAATATTAGGCTAATTTCTCAGTATTTCTATTCAAATAGGATCTTGGCTCCTTGAGTCTTGACTGCCTTGATAGTTTTTAGATACTTTCGGTCTTTATTTTTTTTTTTACATTCTATCCCAATTTTATAGTTTTTCTCATTGAGGGAGCTGGTATAATACAATTTAGTCTACAATAATTGAAAGTGTAAGCATCTTGCATTTATTTGCTCAAGAAGTATTTTTAGTGCCTACTATATACCAGATGCTATTATTCTAGGCACTGGTAGATAATGTTTAAATACTGTTAAAGCTTACTCTTTTAATGGATCTCACATTCTAGAGAAGGCAGGTGAAATTAAAATGAACAAGGTGATTTCAGGTAGTGACAAAGTCTGTGAAGGAAATAAACAGTGTGATGAGTAAGAGTAGCTGGTTACAGAGAAAAGGTCTGCTCTAGGATAGACCAATCAAGAAAGCCTTCTCCAAATAAGTGACATTTGAACTGAGACATGAAAGATGTGAAGGAGACAGCCAAGTGAAAAAGTAGGGAAAACAGAGGAAATGGAAGGTATGAAAGCCTTGAGGTGGAGAAGAGGCAAGTGTGGCTAGAACCTAGTGGGAGAGGAGATTGTTGTACAAGGTCGAAAAGGAGGTAGTTCAGGTAACAGCTAGTGAACTATACATAATGGGAGGAGGGGAAATATAAGTAGGAGAACTGAAAATGACTCCTAAGTTTGACATTAGCCACTGGTTACCATTTATTGAGTTGGAAGAGACCAGAGGAGGAGCATATTTGGAGAACAGGTATCAAGATTTCTGGTTTTGACATGTTAAATTTGAGGTGCTATTAGGCATCCAAGGCAGGACATGTAAATTTGGGAGTTGGGGACATAAGGATGATATTAAAGCAGTGCAAATGGATGAGTTCCCCTGAGGAAATATTGCAAAAGAAGAAGAAAAAAGAACCTGACATCAGGCCCTGGGGGATAACAGGAAGAAGGGACAGTTCAGCTCTTATGAATGCACTAAAAATTAAGATACGGACTAAGAAACATCTGTTGAATTTGATGATATAGAAACATTGGTGATTTTGACAGGAACCACCATCTTAGAGTGGTGGGGACAGAGCCAGACTGGAGGATGCTTAAGAGTTTCCAGTTCCACCAAAACAAGGATTGAACTGAAACACAACTCATCATTCTCTAAACACTCATACATGCTAAATTCAAATAACATTTACATGTATAGTGGCCTCATAAGAAAGACACAGAAATTCCCAGGTACCCACTCCCCACAAAAAAGAAGCTGAAAACCAGAATCATATGTATAGAAGCTGACATCAAGAGGGGGTGGATATGAGTGGATTAAGAAGGGCAAGGGTTGTCACCTAAAGTCTAGTGGCTTAGGTTTTAATTCACTCACAGCAATGGGAGGGGTGGTCTTGGCCTCATTCAGGGGAAGAAATGGGAGCTGAGACCCATGCATAAAACTGAGATGATGCAGCTGTGGTATAGATGTTCTATTGTACTTTACCCTAGGTAGATTCACTCTTTCCTAATTTCTTTTTTTTGTGTGTGTGTGTGTGTTTGGCATGAAGTTTTTTTTTTTTTTTTTTTTTTTTTTTT